>CM052441.1:24779738-24818716 GCA_028533085.1 Varecia variegata | reverse complement strand
GCAAATCTATAAATGTAATTCACCACATAAATAGAAGCAAAAACAGAGACCATATGATCCTCTCAATAGATGCAGAAAAAGCATTCAAAAAAATTCAGCACCCTTTTATGAGAAGAATGCTTAACAAAATAGGCATAGACAGGACTTACCTAAATATGATACAAGCCATGTATAACAAACCCACAGCCAACATCATACTGAATGGGGAAAAATTGAAAGCATTCCCGCTTAGAACTGGAACCAGACAAAGTTGCCCTCTATCACCGCTTCTATTCAACATAGTGCTGGAAGTCCTAGCAAGAGCAATCAGGCAAGAGAAGGAAATCAAGGGCATCCAAATGGGGTCAAAAGAGGTCAAACTATCACTCTTTGTTGACAATATGATCTCATATCTAAAAAACCCCAAAGATTCTGCCATGAGACTACTGGAATTGATAAACAAATTCCGAAAAGTGTCAGGTTACAAAATCAATGTACAGAAATCAGTAGCATTTTTATACGCCAACAACAGTCAGACTGAGAACCAAATCAAAGACTCAATACCCTTCACAATAGCAACAAAGAAAATAAAGTACCTCGGAATATATTTAACTAAGGAGGTACAAGACCTCTGCAGGGAGAACTATGAAACACTGAGGAAGGAAATAGCAGAGGACATAAACAGGTGGAAAACCATACCATGCTCATGGGTCAGCAGGATTAACTTCTGAGATTTAAAATGTGTAAATTGTACACTTCCAAGGCAGAATTACAGTGGTAGTGTGCATGTGAAATGGTGATTATGCTTGTCTCCCCATATCCTCCCCTTTAGTTTTGTTGCTGTTCTATTTAATAGTAAATACGGAAAAGGGCAAGGCAGTTGCCCAGAAGCACATGTCTAATAATAATTGCTAGCCCTTATTACTCTATACCAAGCACTGTTGCCAGCATTTGTCATAGCTTATTTTATTTAGTCTCAACTCTATGCATTGGTAACTGTTTTTATGCCCATTTTAGAGATGATTAAACTAAGATACAGAGTGGTTAAATAACTCGTCCAAGGTCATGTGCTTAGTTAGTGGCAGAGTGAAAACCTGAACTGAAAAAGTCTGATTTTACAGCCTACATGTTCCACTTCATTGGAGCTCATTGACTTTGAGGCAAATCTGTAATTTGTGAGCTGGTCATACTTTGTATTCATTCAGTAAATATTCAGTGAGTATTTTGTACTGCAGGTTAAAGAATCCTTTTTCTGTATGATATGGTATTTAAATATTATCAAGAGAGGCAAATTATATAGATCAAAGAGTAGGTCAGAAGTCAAGTGTACCCTATTCAAATCTGGACTCTGCCATGATTAGCTGTGTGACTTTTTCAAAGTCAGTTCCCTCCACCCTTCAAGTTCTCAGTTTCCTTCTTTAGGTGATGATATTTTAAGTATCTTATACTTTTAACAGTCTATGATACAAAGTTATTCAAGTATCAGTCTTGCTTATGAGTTGAAACCTTCAGACCCAGGCAATGGGTGCTCCTTCTCGATTTTCATTGTGAAATCCTCCTTGTCTTCAATCTTAGAATGATGGTTACCCCCTTCGTGATCTCATCTAGTCTCTGAGCTTTAGGTACCATTGTTATTGGGAAGATTCACAGTTTTGTCTCCAATCTAGGTATTTTCCCTGATCTGCAGACGTCTAATTCATTGGAAATCCTGTTGGCTCAACCCTTAAAGTACAAACAATTTAACCAATCCCAGTTCCTTTATTGCCACCACCTTTGGCTTAGAGGGCTTCATCTCTATCTGGGTGATTGCTGTAGCCTCCTAACTTGGCACCTTGTGATATTTTCTTTGCACAGCACCCAAAGTGAGCCTTTAAAACATAAGTCAGATCATGTCGCTCCTCTGCTCAAACCTGGCTTCCCATCTCACTCAAAGTAAAAGTCACAGTCCTTACAGTGGCCAACAAGGCTCTGCATGATCAGACCCTTGGTTGCACCTTTGATGTTGTATCCTATTTGTCTCCTCCCCAGTTAATCTCCCCTAGCCAAAATAGCAGTTATGGTCTTTGAATACAACTAGACACACACTGCCTTAGGACCTTTGCATTTCCTTTCCCCTCTGCCTAGAATGTTCATTTCTCAAATGTCTGCATGACTTACTCCCTCATCTCCTACAGGTCTTTTCCAAAATATCTTCTGGGTGAGGCTTTCCCTAAGCACCCATTTTATATTGCATTCATTCCCCACCCCACAGACACACTCCTCATTTGTTTTATTTTGCATGATATTAATGAACATCATCTAACATATTAAATTTTACTTTTTTGTTTTGTTACTTTTTTCTATCTCTATCAATTAGTATGTGAGTGTTATGAAGATACAGATTTTCTATGTTGTTATTTCAAAGTTGTATACTCACTGCCTAGAACAGTGCTTGACACATACTAGGCATTCAGTAAACATTTGTTGAACTAATGTATGAATGAATGAATGAATGAAAGAACGAATGTATCTAAGTTTTATTAGGAACCTGTATCTTCATTTGAAAATGATTACAAGTTAGTGCTGGCCTCTTATTCTAGTAGCCAGGGCTGATGAGTGAATGTATGCTGAAATAAAATTTCTCAGGATGCAGGCAGGCAATGTAAATGTATGGAGTGCTTTGGGTACAAAGTAATTCAGAGGTGGGGACTGAGATAAACCACAGGGTTAAGCCCCCATTTGGGGGCTACACCTCATTGCTGTCCTAGGCAATTGGTGCCTTGCCATTTGACTTAGAAGAAGCAGCTGGAAATCCATATTTTTATGAGAGCTCTAGCAATTCAGAAATATTGATATCCAATTCAAAATTTCATGCAGGTCAAACAAAACATACTTTCTAGCCAGACTCAACTTGTGGACTGCCAATTTGAGAGCTCTGGTAAAAGAAGCATAAATTTCAGAGATCTACCTATTTTAGCAAATCTTATCTGTTTAAAATATCACGAGAAAAAATTTTAAAATAACTTCAGTAGGAAATATGTAGGACATGAAATACCAATCAAATCAAGAACATTTGGTGAAAAATAATTCCTAGAATCTTTTGAAGTGTTTCTGGCTCCCTTTGCCATTTCTGTTAATTGCTATTCACAGTGGTAGGGACCTGATCTATGATATTGACGGTCTGATTGAACCAAGAAACAAATAAAATGTATTGAGATCCCATTATATGCCATGCACTGCTCTAGGTGGCAGAGTTACATGGACAAAGACACAGAAGTACATCTTCATATGAAACTTCTACTCCATTTGCAGGGGAGAGAAGGGTGATGGATAATCATCAGATTATCAGATAATCATCAGATGAGCTAATTTTACATAGATCTGAGTGCTATAAAGACATAAAACAAAATGTTCACATAGAGTGCTAGGGTAGGGTGTTGGCTAGTTTACACTGAGAGTTAATGAAGGTGTAACTTCTTGTCAGTGTTTCTTGAAGGTGTTTCTTGTCAGACCAAACTGACAAGAAAAGCAACCATTCAAAGATGTGGGTAGGGTTTCTAGACAGTGGGGATATTAGGTGAAGAAACCATAAAGCAGAAAGGAGCTTACTGTGTTTGGAGAACAGCAGAGTGGACAGAGGGGCAGGAGTGCAGTGAGGGAGAGGGGGGTGAGGTCAGGGAAGTTGACCCCTATAGCTTTATTCCTTGTCTTTCGCTCTGTTTTCTTCTGTGCTTCAGTTTGCTATGTCTTCCAGTTTGCTGATCTTTTCCACTTCAGTGTCAAATCTGCTATTAATCCAATCCAATGAACTTATTTTATTTTAGTTTATTTATTATATTTTATTTTATTTTAGAGACACGGTCTCACCTTGTTGCCCAGGCTGGAGTGCAGTGGCATGATCATAACTCACTGTAACCTTGAATTCCTGGGCTCAAACGATGCTCCTGCCTCAGCTTCCTGAGTAGCTGGGACCACAGGTGTGTGCCACCACGCCCAGCTAATTAAAAAAATTTTTTTTGTAGTGAAGCGGTCTCACTATGTTGCCTAGCTGATCTCAGACTATTTTTATTTTAAATATTCTGTTCTTTAACTTTAGAAATTCCATTTAATTCCTTTTTAAATACATTTCATTTCTTTTTATTATATTCATGTTTTCACTTAAATTCCTGAGTGTATTTATGATATGGTTTTAATATCAGTTTCTCCAAATTATATCATCTCTATTATTTGTGTGCCTGTTTCTAATGACTGATTTTTCTCCTGGTTACATTTTCTTTGCATGACTAGTAACGTTTTATGGGATGCTAGATATTACGCTGTTGACTGTCTGGATTTTATTGTCTTTTTTTATGGAGTGTTAAACCTTGTTTTAGAAAGCCATTAAGTAACTTGCAAATCAGCTTAAATTTTAGAGGCTTGTTTTTAAGTGTTATTAGAGTGAGGCTACTATAGCCCTTAATCTCGTTTTAGTTTTGCCTTACCATTAAAATGTGAACTGTCAGGGTCTCAACTAAATGCCCCAGGTATTCAGTGAGGTGTCTGCACTCTGGCTGGGTAGAATGCAAATGTCTTCTAGCTCTCTGTAAACTCTGCACATTTTGTTAAGAGTACAACTCATCAGTTGGTCTTTTTTTTTGCCCAGTCATGTGGTGTTTCAACCTGTGAATATGCAGTTTAATATTTAGCAACTATATGGTGAGACCTCATTCAGATCTCGGGAGCTCTTTTTCTACATACCTCTGTTATTTCCAGTACACAGCCTTGCATATTGCAGTCACCTTAACCTTCCAGAACTCTGATATCTGACTTAGTAACGAAGGTATCCTTTCCCCACATCATAATCCAGAAAGTAACTCTGGACAGAAAGTTGTCATCATTACAGTGCTGACCTTCTTTGTTTCCCTTCTTTCCTTGATTATAGTCCTTGGCTGCCTTTGTCTGACATCGAAAATCAAACATATATATTTGGATTTCTATATGTTTTATATAGGAGGGATGTCAGTTACAAATTCTTCAGCATAGTCAGGAACGTATGACCATGAGAAAGATTTTTTTTTGATAATATTTTATTATGGATAGTTTCAAATGTATGCAAAAGTAGAGAAAGGATCCTCCTGAACTCTTAAACTTACCATCCATCTTTAACAATTAACACCAGAGTGCCAAACTTGTTCACCTGTACCCTCCCCAGGGCCCCTCACCCATCTAGATTATTTTTAAACAAATCATGAAAAAGTATTTAGAGGAAGAAATGGCAAGACAATACTGTGTGAAAGAAAAAAACTGACAGGAAAGAAAATAGTATTTATTGAATCCCTACTTTATTTACTTGGTGCTTGTTCTTGAATTTTAGATTTTAACCTGTTTTTATCATTGAAACCTTACAGCATAATTTAGTCTTTTTGAACACTGCCAAATACATTTTACATATACATTTGATTTGTGTCTTTATTTCTTTTTGCCAAAAATCATTATAATTAGGTTAATAGTTTCAATAGTTTATGTACCTTATACATTGTCTCATGTATACCTTGTTATCTAATTTGGCTGAAATTGCAAACATACAATAACCTCACAATTCATTGGCTCCCTTAGAGATGAGCAGTAATCTCTTGTTCAAAAGGAAGTTGTGTTGAATTTTTTTTATAATGACGAATATTCTGGACCTTAAAAAGGTAAACAGTGAAACAACATGGTAAATGTTTTAAAATAACATAACATTTAATATTTAGTGGAGAAAATTACACATGTTCATATACATTATAATTTGTGGTATTTATTCCACATTTTTTCATAAATAGTTAAGAATGTCATATACATACATATAAAAGTAGTATAACATAGATAATTTGAGGAATATCTTAAAAGAAATCTAGAAAAAAATAACGTGAATAATTTTTCTAACAGATTAGTGGGAATATATTTTTTCTTTTAAAATTTTCTTTAACATTGTTTCATCAATAAATAAACATTAGAAATAAATGCAAAGGAAAATAATTGGAGATCTGTTATTAACGAACATACCCAGTTGGGTTAATTTGCTGAAGCATGATGGTAATGAGGCCAGAATTGCAGCTGCACTGAAAGGAGAATGACAGGAAGAAACATAAAGTCAAAGCCAAGCTTAATAAAAGGAAGAATTTTGCAAGACAGAATGAAAGTTGGAAAATCAATCACCCATAGCTAAACCAACAAAGTTAATGCCACTAACAAAGCTTCACATGTCTTAGCTCAAAATGCCATGGTTGACAATTGTGAAGAGTTTATAATCTTGTCCCAGCACTAACGATATTTTGGGCATGTGTCTACAAGTTCAAATGATAATACATTCATAGCTCATTCTGATTGAAAATAAGCACATATTACAATAAAATCTCACTGTGGGTAGTAAATTCTTTACTTTGGAATAAATTTCACACGAATGTTTTAAAATCATGACTGTAAGTTGTGCTGCGAATGTTTATTTTTCCTACAATGAAGAGAATTTTCCCGAATAATGTATTATGATTCATTGTTATTGCATCATTCCTCTATGCCAAGTAGACACATAAGTTTCTCAATTTATCTGTTAATCAGTATTCAGTTCTTAACGTCTTTCCAGAGAACAGCATTGGCATGTGAGTGTGCCTGTGCTTCTGTGGTGTATGTGTGTTTATGAAATGACAGTTCTGCACTTCTGTTAGGTAGTTAATGCTGAGATGAGTAAAGATTATCTGCTCTCCCTTCCAAACTTTGCTTCTAGGTAAAAATGAAAGAAATCTCAAACCAAATTTTGCCTTATAGATAGAAATTTTTCGAACATTTATTAGCAAGCGAATATACACACAAAGATGTCCCTATAGTTTGTTCTGTAGGCTCAAGGAAGTTCTAGCTCTCATATCCTTTTAGATGTTGTGACCATTACCTTGCATGAAGTTTGAGCTGAGACAAATGTCAAACATTCCAAGGCAGGATTCTCTTACCTTAGGCCTGCATCAGGCAATCAAGGCTTAGGATTGCCTAAAGAGTTAGCCAAACACATCGTCTCAATAGCAAAAGCTGCAGGTTTCTCTGATTTTTATACTCAATTTATGCTAGGGTGGGGAGTATTGCTAAAATATTTTAGTGTTCAACTTATCTCGAATACTTTTAATTTCAGTTAAAATGAGCCAAGTGAGCTCATTTCTGCTATTCACAGTGCTAGTCATGAGGCCACTGTTTTCATCAGTGAAAACCCATTTTTGACATTAAGTATTCTTAACTTTAAAAAAGTTGTTTGCTGATGGAAATTCAGATACCAGAAGATTTTTTAATACTCACCCCAGGAAATGTGGACTTTCTGATGAGAATGCCACCCCTCTATTGTTGCATTTGCTAATAGAATGCTTACAGCATCTAAATTATAGTTTAAGTAATCCACACATAATAATGCACTGTATATGCTATAGTACTTTTAGGAAAATTGCAGACATGGTAACAACATATATGTTTGTAGTATTAAGGGCAAGGCCACGTGTGCTTTAGAAATCCTTATTTACAGCTTCTGTGACAAAATGTCACCCAAATTATTGAGTGAGATTGGTGTACTGTGAATTCCAGAGAGGTGAAGTTGTAATCTTTAACTACCAGGAATGAACATACTACCAGTAATAATAATAACTGCTATTATTATTGTTTTTAGAATTCATGGTAGTGATGGATGACAGTGTTGAAAAGTCATAGCAATAATAATTGTCCTAATAGTCACAGTAGAGGAAGAAGATAAAGACTAGTTAATGTTTCCTGAGTGTTTGCTCTGCGCTGTATACTATAGGTTCATCATCTCATTTAGTCATCACAATTACTCCTGTACTGTTATTTTATCTTAGTTTTTCTGATGGAAAATTTCATGTAATTGGTACACAGCAGAAATGCAACCCAAATTCTTTACTCTCCAATTCCAAAATATGTACTCATTTCCACTGCCTCATACTGCTTCTTTTTCTGTCAGATCTTTTATAAGAATTTCCATGAAAATTTTAAAATACATTTTTGTTAGGACTTCTGGAACAAGAATACTTTATAGGGAAAGCAAAAAATGGAGTTCTTCAGTTTATTAAAAGTTGTGCCAGGAAAAAAATAAAAACATGGAAAACTTCATTTCTGTTTACGAAGGCATTCAGCTTCTGTATGAAGATATGACTCAGACCCATTGAAAACAGTTGAGGTGTGGCGTTTTTTTTTTTTTTTTTTTCTTTTTTTTCACAGGAAGGTTTGTGGGAAATCTTATAAACAGAGCCTATCTGTAGAGCCTAGATTTTCCCCAGAGCATGGTCAGCTTTTCCTTAAGACTACTGCCACAGCTTTTAGACAGTAGAATAACAAATCTATCTTTTGGGTGCGTAGACATCCTGATAAAAGTTCAGATAAATGGTTTCGAAAAATAGTTCTTTAATGATTGCAGTTTCCTAGTGATGAACCCTAGTTCTAAGCTTATTTTTAGGATGGAATGTCCTTATCGATTGCTATATAAGTACCTTTCATTAATATAAGATCTCTAAAGAGCTTTGTGTCATTATTTATGTTCAAAGATTAAGCTTCTTATATCTAAAAATCTATTTTATGTTATGTACTTCAAGAATTCACAATCTTGAATGTAAAAAGCAGTGAAAATAAAAGAAAGAGCATGCTTTTATGAAAAATAATTCTCAATAGTGTTATGTTACATGGTTGCCTATTGTCTTAGTCAACTCAGGTTGCCATAACAAAATACCAGATATTGGGTAGCTTAAACAATACAAATCTATTTCTCACAGGTTTGGAGATGGGAAAGCCCAAGATCAAGGTGCCAGCATGGTCAGTTTTTGGTGAGGGCTCTCGTCCTAGCTTATAGATGTCTCCCTTCCATGGAGAAGAGAAAGAGGGGAGAGAGAGAGAGAGAGAGACAGACCAACTGTCTCTGGTGTCTCTTTTTATAAAGGCACTAATCTCATCACAATGACCCTACCCTCCTGACCTTATCCAACCCTAATCATTACCTTTCAAAGGCTCCATCTCCAAATAATCTCACATTGGGGGTTAGGGCTCCAACACATGAATTTGAGGGGGATACAGATATTCAGTCCATTACACATCTCTTCAATGCTAAAGTTGAGTCATACCACTTATTTGCAGTTTTCCACTCAAATGGTCTAACACATGTGAGTTATTAAAATTAGCATATTTTACTCAAGTTATATTAATACATGTTGATATTTTGATGTTTGTGATAATGATGTTATCATGTTAGGGAAATCAGTGCTTGATTAGAACTTTGTGATACTTTTCCTAAAAAGTTACTGTTCATTATTTACAGCTGTTGTTATGATAGTTACACAGAAGACAGGAGAAGCTGACTGCTGCTGAGGTGACAATGGTGTCTCCTCAGTTATAGACTTAGAAATGGTAGCCATTATGATGAAGCCAGCCATTTTGGTATTATAAAGACCAAGGAGTACAATGAATGTGAAATAGTTTTGAGCATAGGTTTTTAAAGATGAGTTTACTATCTATTAGCATTCAAAGTGTCAAAGCATTAATCAGTATGTTTTAAAGAGGAAGTGAAGAGTGTTGGTTAATCCAGTGAGTTTAAATGCAAAAGCTTCTATCATTTTATGGCATCATAAATAATAAGAAAATATATAATAATAATATAGTAAATACCAGTGTATCATCTTATATATGTATTATTATAACTAATGTGTAGTGGAGTATTTTAGAAAAAATTAATTCCAAACTTAAACTAATAATTGGAATCAGATGATTGTTCTGTCAGTAAAAACTCAGTTTATTTAAACCATGAATCTGGGCTCAAATTACTATTTTCACTCATCATTCATGATCAACTTGGTTAAGAATCGTTATATATATTTAAAGTTGAATTGGTAATTTTTCTTGTGTATTTACGGTTATATTTAATGACCCCTGTTTAGTAGCTCTTAAGCAGTCTTCTAGTTCTCATTTTCTCTCTTTTTGGTGAAACTGAGCCTTTCTGAATTGAGGTAGTCGTATTTTTAAGAGTTTATTTCCTATCACAGAAGAGCAGAAACAATTAGCTAATCTCCTTATTTACGTATAAACTCTGCCAGTTTTATTTCCTAGCAAACAAGAGAGGACCTTTGTACAAAATTTCTTTTGCAGAAATAACTGAATGTTGTTAAAATAGCAAAATGAACTTGCGAGAGGTTGAGTTTTTCTCAGTATAATTAAATTATGGTTACCTAATCTAATCTTAAGATAATTTTTGAACTGTAGAAATTATTCAGAGAAATTCCTAAAATATCCTTCCATTCTCACACTATACATTTCAGAATTTGGCATAAATCCAAACACTTCCATTTCCAGGTCAGGTCAAAAAATCTAAACTGTTTGTTTAGCAGTAGTTTTCACAGACACAGGAGGCCATTTTCTAGAAGCAGCTGTCTTCTTATCAATACTTACTTCTCTTAGGAAGCATTCCACACAGGGTGGCACCCTTCTTCATGGGTGTGGTGTTTGTTTCGTAGTTAAGGAAAGGTAAAGGGTCTTTTTGATAGTTTTTCCTGGGGCAGAGATTTTATACTATGGTAATGTTTGTTGTCATTTTGGGAAAGATAATTCTATATATGTAATATTTATATAGTCATATAGGTATAGTTGTATAAAATTATATATATTATGTAAAATATTCATATATTTGAGAAAAAACAATTTATATATCTATATTGTCTGTGTCTATGTGTCATTAGGCCCTGTTTACCTGAGGTACTGCTAAGTCTTGCCACTATATAATATTTTCTTTTCAATATGGTTTGAATTAAAGCAAATGTTAAAGGTAAACAAACTCAGAAGTGAACCCCACTGATAACTTCATGGCTCCTGTTGACTTGCTGTTTATTTGATTGGAGTTTATGCTACAGCGAAGCAAAATACACTGCTCTGAAACTACTTTGGTGGTAAAAAGCCAAAATATTCTTACTTAACTCCCTGATCAGAGCCTTTCATTTAAAACAGAGGTCGTCTGGTGTATTGGAAAATACTGGACTTGTATCCGAGGACCTGAGTTTGAATCTTGACTATGGAATATTATTTTTGTGACTTTGAGGAAGTCACTAAATATCTGTATTTTCAATTATTTTCCGCAGTAAAATTGAGACAAGAACTGTCTCACAGGACCAAATGAGAAAATGAATAGGTTAATCTCCAAAACTCTTTTTTTGTTGGGAAGTGCAACTATAGAATCATACTTCTATATGAAACTCACAGTGAAAAGGAATCGTTGATTTTAGTGGGGATTTTCAGGTATCCTAGGTTTTACCCCTTTAAAGCATCAAAGATTTTTTTTAGCTGAACTGTTTCAATTGAGCATTTTTCTAAAAATAATTGTACATCTTTGCTTTGTAAAGTGCACAGATATTGTTGTCTTACATTTGCATATTCATTCATTCAATCACTAAAAATTTGTTGAGTGCTGTTCTCCGCCCATTACCCTGTTAAGCCCTGTACAGAAACTGATGGAAAAATGGATATAGGTCCTGTTTTCACGAAGTATATGAACTAGTAGGAAGACAGGTTAAAGAAAACAAAACCAACCAAATAAATGATACATATATTGTGGTAGATGCTGGAAGGAAAACAAGAGGGCACTATGAGAACGAACAGGGTAAAACTACTTTAGGTTGAGTGGTTAGGAAAGGTCTCTCTGAGAAAGTGAAAGTTAAGCCAAGATCTGAAGGATGAGAGACAGCCAGTCTCAGAGAACGTGGGGGAGGGCATTCCAAGCCCTGGAAACGAGGAGAGGCCTTGGTAGAAAAAAGGGCCCTTTTTGTTTCCAAGAAACTGACAGAAATTCAGGGTGACTGGAACACAGGAAACATGGAAGAGCCTGGTCTGACAAAAGATGTAGAGTCCTGTATAGATTATAAAGCTCATTTATACAAAACAGCTTAAATCAACCAGTTGAGATGCACAAGACATTCAATTACAGCCACTGAGAGTTAAGGAGGCTGACTAGCCCAAGGTCACCTTGCCAGTAGGTAGTGGAGATGCTAGCTCCATTCTCTGACACCTAGTCCTGGGCTCTTTCTGCTGTGAAAATCTCCTGGGTGAACATTCTCATATTTTCCCCATGCCCAAGGCCATCATTGTGCAATCAGTTAGTGAACTGAAACCCTAATGGGCAGTTGGGGTGTGGAAGGTCAGCTGCCCTTGCATAAAGATCACTGGGATTCTTGTATCTGAACCATAGTTTTTCCATTTTCTCTGCTCTTGGGTTGCTTTCTCACTCAATGCCAGCTATTCCTTTGTCTGTCTTTGAGGAGCTATAGGCATGCAATCAGGATATTTAGTTTATTAGGCATGTGTAAAGGAACAGTCAATAGCTTCTGTGTAAGAGCCTGCTGGATTGTCCTATTAATAGCCCATGAACTCTGATGTGCAGACTACGATATTTTTTTCTGACTATTCAGAAGCCAAGTTTGTTTGGCCCTTGTTTATATTTCTCTGATAGATAAAATTGCCAGAGGGTTCAATATATTAGAGAGGTGAGGCGTTACTAGTATTTGGGAATGAAACTGTCTCTCCTGATATTTTATTGTCTCAGTAGGTCAGGCAGTGATGTTTAATTGTTCCTAATTGTAAAACTAATTTCACTTTGAACAAATTTGCCTGTAAAATAAACCACATTCCACTGGGGAAATATTTCCATGAAGTTGTTGATGTCTAAGGAACCAGTGTTATCCTTTTCCCATAAGAGTTTTGAATCCATGGAGAATAATCACAGGAGTTAGATAAAAATAACAATACCAGGTTTATTGTTAATAAAGCCAGATTGGAGAGCTGTCCTTGAACCCAGGGCCTAAATCACGCTTCCTCTTCTTTACCCAAACTGTCCCCAGAACCAGAAGACAGAGAAAGACTAGTATACACATCCTCAAGGCAGGCAGCATCTAAACAAGGTAGCCCAGGAAGGGATAATTTAACCTGCCCAGGGAACTTTCTCTCTCTTACTAATCAGAAAGGAAAGATGTAATACTTGATACTCACAAGAAAGTTTTTATTTTATGGAATGGAACAGAAATATGAGAAAAGGGAGAAAATTTTTTTCTACATTAAGGCAAAAACCAAACCTATGATTTTATTTAGACACTATTTATAAGTGCAGGCACTTTATGTCTTGTGAACATATGTAGTTAATATTAAATAGGATAATTTTCACAGTTTGGCTTGTTGGGCTAGGAGTCAGAAGACTTCTTTTTCTTGAAGTATTATTTAGGACAAGCCATAGAAACACATGAACTATAGTTTCCTTATCTGCCATAATGAATACTATAAATACTTGCTCTGTCTGAGAGAAACAGATGTCACTGTGAATATGAAAGGGTGGGGAGAGAAAGAGAATGACATTTGAGGTCCTACTGTATGCCAAGCAATGTGTTAGGTACTTTTCAGGATATCTTATTTGAACACCATAATCAAACAAGTAAGTATTATTTTCATTTTTCAGAAAAATTGCATGTCAGATAATATAACCACCATTTCTGAGCACTTATGATGAACTGGTGTCTGTGAATACAATGGTGAACGGTGGAGCTTTGGGAGAGTAGCATTTCAGCTGAAGTCTGGAGAATGAGGGGAGCTGGCTGTGCCAAGGGAGTGACCCCTGGGCATATTCCTCTCCAACCAGCTTCCCTCTATTCCTCAAATGATCTTCCGTAGTAAGCCAGGAACTGGAGTGCCATTCTTGATTCTTCTCTCTTAAACCATATCCTCACAGATACAGAGGTCCTGAAATGGGAAAGAGATTGGGATGTTCAAGGAACAGAGAGAAGACATCATTTCTTACATCCTTTGAGAGTTATAGTTGTGTTGTAAATGCACAGGGAAGCCACAGAAGAGTTCTAGAATAGAATATTGTGAACCTGCTATTGGAAGACAGTTTTCCATGGGTCTCTCACATGTCTGCATGTCTTGTGAGTGAAGATACTGGCTCTCTTTTCACAGACTCTCTTTTCAAGGATGTTTGTGAACAACCTTAGAAGAAAGTGATAGTGCCTCCCTCTGTAGCAAAGAGCAATATGCTTATCATCTGGTATGATAAAGGTAATGTCTTCCTTTGGGACAAAGGGCAGGCATGTTTACTGCCCACTGTAAATTATTTGGCATTCCTAAGTTCAGAGTTGTTTCGCTGTAACGCAATCTATTGCATGTGCGAGTGTCGTGTCACCCTGTGGGACTTGGAGATCAGAGAACTGTCAAAAAAATGCTGATATTCAGGCTTCTGTTATTGCTGTAAGTAATAAAGTCTTTGACCCAAAAGTCTTGTGTATTCTGCCAACATCTGTAAAATTGTGGCAAGCTAACTTGTTAGTTTGTAAATTGGGTAAAACCTCAGACCCTTCACAGTTTTTGGCAGTTTTAGTAATGAGGGTGGGATGCTGACAGAGACATGACTTTCTGGAAGAGAAAGGATGACAACCTCCTGGGCCAATTGATGAGATTTGAGGGAAATCCATGGACATCATTAATGAACATGGCCAACTTGTTTGGTCAACTGAGAGATGAATTGTCCCCCATTTTGTTGCCTGTTAATGAGGAAGAATAGGGGAGATAGTTGTAATCTACGTACCTGGAAGTAGGTTCAAAGTCAGCTGTATGAACGGGGACTTCCTTGCCAGTCTGGCAGTCTGTTTTGGAGCCACCCATTTTGATAAGTAGGACAATGACCTTTCCAGGTCTAGAGGAAGGTTCTGATCCTCTTTGACAATTTCATGCTTTGAGTATGAAAGGAGGGAAATTTGTAACCGCTGTAGGTAGAAACCAAGCAAATGGCTATAACTTCGGCTGGTTCTCTGAGAAGATGAAGGTGTTGGGTGTGTAATGCTTGTTAAGGAAGTATTAACCCTTGAGGTCTGGCAGTATTTGGGCTATTTTGCAGCTCAGCCCCTCCTATAGACTATCATTCCAACCTAAGACCCATTAGGAGACAGAGTTTCTTCAAGTGGGTCTGGGATGCTATAAAAGAACTTTGTTCTTATTGGGGAGATTTTCTTTAAAGAGAAAAGCTCCCATGGAAAACCATAGACAAGGTATTGACTAATATTTGGGCTCTTACTGCTCTGGAATGGGTTTATAATGCTGATAAAGATAATCTATTGGAAAATGAAAAACTGACCTAAAGAAATCTAGCCCAATTCTTAGGTCATCTCCATTGCCCTTCAGAACTCCCATAACTCTTATATTGAAGCAGGGATAGAACTTCAGAGATGTTGTAATGTGGGGCAGTAAATGCCCTCAATAAAGACGGACTCCTTAAAAAAATTGCTGCTGTGCAAATCAAGCCTGAGTCAACCAAATGGAACAAATACCATAGCCACAGCCAGAAAGTGGTTATGGCTGCTAAGTCTAGGGGTTCCTCAAACTGGAATAGTTGGTGTCAGTAATGATCTTGCTGCCAAATACAGAGCATTGCAGGATTGAAAACATTAGAAGTTTGTTTGATTGAGCCTTGAGCCAACTGCCAATAAAAACTGAAAGCAAAGGCACTTTGTTTACTAACATGGAACCGTTCTCCCTCCTCCCTCCCCCTCTACCTCAGTCTCAGCTTCTTTTTATTCCCCCCACTTTTCTCATTTCTTTTTTTTTTAATTTCAGAATATTACAGGGATACAAACATTTTGGTTACATGAATTGCTTTTGTACAGTGTAAGTCAAAGTTATGTGTGCCCATCACCCAGATAGCAGATAGTGCGCATTGTACCCGTTACTTGTGTATTTACCCATCCCTTCCTCCCCCTCCCACCTACTTGCTTTCTGCTCAGTTTTACTTCCATATGTGCACATGAGTGTTGATTGATTAATTCTCATTTAATAGTGAGTACATGTGGTGTTTGATTCTATGGAAAGTAGTATGGAGATACCTCAAAGAACTGAAAGTAGACCTACAATTTGATCCAACAATCCCATTATTGGGTATTTACCCAAAAGAAAAAAAGTCATTTTATCAAAAAGACACTTGTACTAGAATGTTTATTGCAGCACAATTCACAATCGCAAAGATGTGGAATCAAAGCAAGTGCCCATCATCAATACATGAGTGGATTAATAAAATGTGGTATATGTATACCATGGAGTACTACTCAGCCACACACAAAAAATGGTGAATTAATACCTTTCGTAACAACCTGGATGGACCTGGAGACCATTCGTTTTTTTAAAGAGACAGGGCCTTGCTCTGTCACCCAGGCTGGAGTGCAGTGGCATGATTGTAGCTCACTGCAGCCTTAAACTCCTGGATTCAAGCCATCCTCCTCCCTCCGCTGGGACAACAGGTGCTTGCCAGTAGGCCCACCCAGTCTCAGCGTCTTTAAGGAGACAAGAGTAGGGCTGAGTTTTCTCTGTCCTGGAAAAGGACCAAAATTCTTATGTGCCTATCTGAGTATGCTGGGAAACTCTGGAGAGGGGAGGGACTTAAACTTTTATGTTTCTGTTAGACACAAGTGCCCAATTCACCACCCTGCCCAGTCCTATGGAGGAAGGAGATACCCAAATTCAGCTACTGTGGTTTCAGCAGGGTTTGCAGTGAGGGAAGAAAGCTAACAGACCTTGTGAGTGGGGCCCATTGGGACAGTTCAGTGTATCTTTGTTGTAGCTTCCACTGCTGAATTCTACGTGATTGTAATGTGAATGCTTATGAAGTCCAGAGAGGAGTCTCCTGATCTGCCAGGGCTGCGTGCAGAGAAGTGCTGCTGCCTTTGGGGTCTCATGACCCTGATGACCTCTTCAGACCTTCAGGTCTCTATGACTGATGGTTTTGCTGATTGGAGCCTCTGGCAAAAGGAGGTAGCATCCACCCAGAGGTACCCCGTGGGGTTCTGGACTCGTACCCTGATAGGAATACCAGGTGCATTTCTTTTCAAAAGGACTCCTGTTGAGCTGAATGCCTGGCCTGTGAAGGCCTTGTAACTCTTCAGCCTGATAGTCCCACCTTGGGGTCAACCCATACTCAAGGAGTAACAAGCTAGGAAGGGCCCAGCAAGCCTGGGCTATCAAATGGAAATGGTATATTCAGGAGCACAGCTGGTCAGGTGTGAGTGGCATCTTAACTGCATGTGAAAAAACAGTGGCAGCTCTTACGCCCCCACCCTACTGCCTGATTCATAGAAGTCCCCTTAGATGCCTGGGCCTGGTTCTCTTGTGGATCAGTTCCCGAAACCTGGTGGTGTCCCCTGGGCTGCTGTGGCTGTTCAGCCTCACCACCAGCTATGTAGAACTAGAAATGGACATTTTTTTTGGTGCTCCGTGTTCAGAATTCAAGGCAATGCTTGTAGCAGTGGCCAGTCCTTCCCTCAATGAATCTTGCTATGTTTTTACTGTCTTTGGGAGTGTTGCCAGTGACCTAGTTGTTTGGTCTGCCACTTGAAAAACCACCAACTGGCAGATTAAAAATGCCACTTTTGGGGGCCACAAGCTGTGGAAATGGTTGGACTGTCAGCCGCCATTGCTGCCTCGCTTCGTCAGGGTGCTGGACATGGGGTACACCCATAGCCCCAGACAGGGCACATCACAGACTTGTGACTCCTGCCAATAGTGAATCTGTCTGTCTTAATGAAGATGCAGGGGTTACCCCTGCCCATTCCTGATGGATCGACTGCATTGAACCCCTCCTGGAACTGGTGGTGGTGACACACTGCTCTTGACACATTATCAGGTTGGAGGTTTGCTGGCACATTTCAATTAGCCAAATCCAGCCACAACATTGTGGCCTGACAATGGTGCACCTTTTATGGCAGAAGCCAGGGCTGATAGTCAAAGCATTTGGTGGTCTTTCCGTGCTCCCTGCCATACACAGGCATTTTGTATTGTTGAATGTTGGACCAGCCTCCTTAAAGTCAAGTCAAAATGATTTAAAACTCTGCCTCCCTAACCTCCTCCTGGTTCACACCATTAGTAAGACAGTTTGGTTACTGAGTGCAACTGGCCCCATTTAGGGACCATCCTCCTTTGGGCCTCTTCCTTGGTTGTGATCAGGATGGAAGGGGTGAGAGGTTATACAGAACTGTTTGGGATAGCATCTGACCGTTCCTAGACATCAGTGTGTCTTTCTCCTAATACGTACCCAGGGGCCAACCTGTTCGGTACACCCTCTGGGTGGCAGCCTGGCCAAAAGGTGGAGCAGGGATTCAAACTGACTCTGGTTCAGCAGCGTGGAATTTTCTTCTTGGACTAAGTTATCGCAGATCATAAGGCTGTTGATCATTTGGTTGAGTGAACTGCTCACCCCCATACCCTTATACCCTGGATCCTTAAACCTTCCAGCATCCAGGAAGCTGAGGCTGGCTGCCATGTGAGCTTCCAAGTAGAGTGAAATTTTCTTAGACCTTTCACAATTCTTGATGCCTACTTATGTGTTGAGATAGCTCGAGCTGCTTCATGAACAAATTGAAGAGCCAATACTAGAAAAGGAGAGAGTGTCAATTGTCTCCGTGGGATTTTAATTTATGGCGGTTGACTGGTGACACGGATCGGCCAAAGCCATTGAGAAAAGGTTTTTAGTTCTTACAGTTCCCAAGAGGAGAGGGAATGCCATGCCATGAAGGGCCACATGGGAAAACACCAGGTCTGGTCAGGAGGCAGGAGGAGGGGAAAGCCGGGCCAGAGCCTTTATTGGGGTTTCCGTGGGAAAGGCAAGCGCAGGAGAAACAGCTTAGGATTGGATGGCTTGAATAATTTTAGTGGCCTCTGGGCTGTCGGGGTGGTTCATAGTTGTCTATTACCTGGCTCTGGGTGATTTAGGGCAGGGGGAATATTGATTTGGGGTGTGTGTGTGTGTGGCTGATAAAAGAGATGGCTGAGGGTGTGGTCTCTGGACTGCTTAGTTAGCATACGAAAAGCAGATCCCAGGCTAGCCCTCTGCTGTGTCTGAGAATTGAGTAGCCCTGGGGGGACAGTCTCTCCCCAGTCAGTGGGACCACAAATGCCAGAGCATCAGAATACAGGAAATAAGAAAACATAGTGGATATATTTGGCCCTGTGATAAATGGATGCCAAATAGACAAATACAGAATCTAAGAAAACACCGTTTTAGAGCAGAGAGACAGCTGAGGGGGGCTCCTGTCATAATCCACATAGGAGATGACAGTGGTTTTACGTGGAGGGCGGGCTAGGGAGGAGAAGCAAAACGGACAGATTGGAGAAGGCTGCGTCAACTAAATTTGATGATTAATTTAGATATGGAGTGTGAGGAAAGGGAGGACTCAGTGACTCTGGTTTCTGGCTTTATTTATATGAAAAGTACTGGACACTACACACAGGATTGGTGAAGAAGTAATAAAGAACCTAGCATGGGACATGTTAAAATTTGAGATGGCTGTGATTATTTCTACAGAGATATAAATGGGGCAGGAGAATGTGAGAGTTTGAACTCAGAGGAGGAATCTCAGGTGGTGATAAAAATTTGGGAATCTACAGTAAATAGATAGTATTTAAGACATATGAAACTAGATGAATTATCTAAGAGGAGTATAGAATTTGAATGACTGGGGACAGATCATGGATTGGCCAATAGCCCCACCTGCACTTGACCTGTTTCACTCCTTCCAATAACCCACTTGGCTCCTGAACGTACTGGGGTTTGTCAGCCTTAATTCAAAAAGAAGGAAGACGATCGAGCAAATAGCAAATAGAATTATTGCATTGATTTCTGTATGATGTTTCTTATGCAGTGTCATGGACATGATTTGTTGAATGTTTATTTAAAAATAGTCTCTTAGGTTTTGGATTTTATATTCTAATGGAGATAACCTGGCTAAGGAAGCTGTTATGGTTTGTCGTGGCTGTTTAGTTTTGATTGCACATGGTCTTTTTCACACCAGCAATTTAGGAGCTTATTGTACATACAGAAATTTTAAATTATTTTCTTTCCTTTCTCTATGGCTTTACAGTTGTTGTCAGAATTATCTGGGTATATTTTTAGTTTTCCCTTTGTTCTCCCATGTTGGCTCTGTTGTATCTCTTAATTTCCAATATCTCTTCTTGGAATGGTTCAGAAAGCTGTCTCTAGTTAATTAGCCAATAAGGAAAAGTGGCAAGAAATGCTGTAAAAGAGCCTGGAGGTGTTTTGCAACTTAGGAGGGGAAGGGTGCTTGGTAGATTACTAGACAATGTACAAAAGAGCATGTCTTGGAGAGAAGACGTGAGGAACAGGGAACACGTAAGCACCTACCCCGTGCTGTGAGTTACGGAGAGTGAGTAGCCAAGGTGAATATAAAGGATACATCCCATGAAACTTCAGTAACTGACTTATTTTCTTGATTTAAAAAAAAATTACATAGCAAGATTTCTACTAAACCTAGCAGATATCATGATTGACTAGACTTAATCTTGGTTTGTATATTACTTTGAAGGATATTCATGCATTCAGCAAATGCCAGTGTAGCATTAACAATGTGCAAGTCTCTGCTATTTAGTGTATCAGCTGTCAGCAGTTCGCAATAGCTTCACTTCTATCAGAATGTAGGGCGGGCCCCTCACTGATTGCAGTTAAATCATTGAAAAATAGAATCAAAAGGACTGTGTAGAGTTTTTGGAAACCAGGTTGCCATGTTCAATATTCTACAATGTAAGGGAAACCAAGCATTTATCCATAGTAAGGCTCTACTGGCTTCTAAAAATATCTAGTTCCTCTGATTTTGGCTATTTTATTAACTCATTTGTACCTACAGTATGTCATAATTAGCAGCATTGATTGACAGCTGTATGCTTGATTTTAAGCATGGGTTAATGAAAATAATTAGGGTTACATGAAATACATTTGCTAGATGGAGTCTTCCAAACTATGTGGTTCACACTGAAAAATAAATACTATACCCTTGACACTTTGAGACGGAAACCTGCATTTCAGAGGGAGGAAACTGACACTTAGAAAGAACGGCTTATGTATTTGTTTCCAGGTCACATAATTATTAATATTATAGTTGGTGGTGGTGGTATGCTGGAACCAGAAGGTATCCCAACAATCTCTGTTCATAAGATGTTATTAAAAATCATCTATGCAATTTTCCTACTTACAATAATATAAAGTAAATCATTTACCTCTATGTTTCTAGGAAGACTTTGAGGGCCTGATGCAAACTGAGATAAAGATTATGTTTCTCATCAGAAAAATTATAGTTATTTGTACTCTTCAAGAATGGAAACTGCAAATTACGTTTGTTTTCATGTTTATATTTACAAAGCTTTGACTACACTTTGTTTGTTGTCCCTGCCTCCTGTGCCCCCCAACCCCACACCCCCCCCACCTCTGAGATTGGGAAAGAAAATTACTATCCAAAAAGCCTTCTTTAATGCATGGAGAACTTATTTAATCTTCCTCAGAGTTTTAGGTATGATTCGCTGGGTCTCTATTGTAACAGGAACAGATATATATTTTGCTTCAATGACTGTTTCCTGAGCTTATGAGTGTTCAGAAAATATTGAATGACTTATCTGTTAGGAAAGTAGCCATTTCACAAGCATATTCTGTTGAACTTAAAAAGAAAATGTCAAATTTATACCCCAATACTCGAGAAACTCTCTTTGGGAAGATTTGGCTGCAAAGACATTACTTTTAGTGATCCTAACCGTCCAAGGAACAAAGAACTGCATCTGTCAAAATGGGATCTCTGACACCCTAAAATAATCAACACGTTTTGTGAACTTTGATAGCGTCAGGAAGCTCTCTGGCATTTAAAAATTGTGCAGTGGCCTCAGACCCCGGGCTGAACACGTGCTGCAGGTGGAGCGCTCGCGCTTAGCCAGCTTTACAGCTGGAGCAGCAGCAGCAGAAGCAGCCGACACCAGTGGGGAGACAGCGCCGTCTTCAGTTCCTGAGGCCACTGGGGCTCCTTTCTGTCCTGCTGCCCAAACCTGAAATAGGTAAATTACTTTTCCCTTGGTTCCTCCCTTGAAAATGAAAACTACTTTAAGAAATACTTGTGCCACACATTACTCAGATGAGGTATTTACTCTCTGCCTGTAAGTCACTGTATCATTTAGAGCCAAACTGTAAAGATGAAGCAAAATGAAAGAAAAAGAAATAATCTCAGAATTATATAAACAAATTGGAGGCAGTAATCCTTTAATGCCTATAAATGCTAGATTGAAATATTGTATGAAGAATGTATGAAATAAGCGTAATCTTTCTTTTGAGAGCCGTGAGACATATTTTCAGAAGGATGAGAGGTGAAAGTTGCATGACAACTGTTTTCTTTAAGGAAACTAATCCTTTTTCATAAACTATGAAAACATTAATGTCAGATAATAGACCCATAATAGACTTATTGCATTATCCTTATCTCTTGAGTTTGCTATTCTTGGTTCCTTTTTATTCCATTAGAAATTAACATATCTATCCTCTTTTGTTATATACATAGAAAGGCTTTATTTTAGAAAACATGTTACATTAAATGATAACCTCTGTGTGAGCATTTTTAATTGTGTTCATTCCTTCCTCTCCCTCAAATGAAAATATATACAAAATGAATTAAATAAGAATGCCTGAATTATCTTTCCATTTTGTCGACATACATGTGAATCTAAGGGGAGAAGAAAGTTTTGTACTTTCTGGAGTGAAGTAATAATGAAAGTGAAATCTTACATGCCTTGTCTTTAAACCAAAGAAACCAAAACCAAAACCAAACCAAAATGTGAAATGTTAGTTGGGGATTTTAAATGAGTACCAGCCTTATGGATATTCACTTGCCACGAAATATTTCTCCTACAGAAACATTTTATTTTAAAAGAAATTTAAAGTAAGATCTGCTTTTTGAAAGTTTAATGCAGGGATTGAACTCCTTGAGCAGTTACAGCAGTGGGTTCTGAATGTGTCACCGTGACAGCAGGTTAATAGAGCTTAGGAGTCAGGAGATGTGGCTTCGTTATAAGCACCTCAGGATAAACGCTGCATGTTAGATCCCACTGAAAGACAGGAGCTGTTGACAAGGGCGACCCCTGACAGCAAGTCATCTGACTATAAACAGAAGGGCGCAGGAAGCCATTGGCCGGAGCCAAGAGTGCTTGCTATCCAGGTCTCCTCCTAGTTAACCTACATAGCTGCACCGCTCCTGGAGCCTGGGGATTCACGCCAGAGCAAGGTGCTTTTAAGGCTACCTGGGTGTCGGTTAGAGACTATAAACCTCTCAGAGCATTCTGTAATGCTCAAACTAGATTTCATTCTACTGACACTGCAGGTTGGAATGGGCCGTTGAACTTTGCACACACGCACACACAAAACTCACTTCCGAAAACAACTGGAATAAGTTTCAGCTTTTGGGGCTTTGAATGAGGTAAGTTGCCTTTAGCTTTTGATTGAAGCAATATCATTATTATTATGTTACATGGGCAGTCATGCATTTAAGTATAGGCATGAGTCTATCTCAGAGAAAAATATTTTTCTTGTTAAAAATGAATTGTTTGGATTGTTTTGCAGTTTTAGCACAAGGATGATAGAAGAAATGTGGATGTAGGAATTGAGCAAGTCAGTCAATTAGAGAAAATCTCTAATCTGTTCATCCTTAAAGTTTTAAATACACTTTGTTTTCGCTTACTTCATAAAATTCAACTACTGCAATTACATTGTGTTAATGGTGGGATAAATGCAGGCAACATAATAATTGATAATTAATAGATTACATTTCACTACACAACTTTAATAGTCAACCTTAAGGAGTTTCCCCCAATGCTGAAGGATTTTAAAAACCTAATACCAGCTTTTTAAATAAAGGCCTTTTTTTCCTGTGTAATTTGTTTTCAAATTTTGTGGTGAGTTTGAGTTTTTTATTAGATTTGAAACATGTTCACCCAAGTGATAGAAATTTAATATTTTTAAGAGAACAAATATTTCCAAACACTTTTGGAACTTTATTATTTTTTTTCCTGGAATTAAAATAGTAAGATCAAATTTAATTTTAACTTCTTAAAAAATCTTAAGTTTTGGTTTTACCTTTATTTAGATGTGTACTTGAGTATGTACTTTGATTTAAAATCTCGATGTGGAAGCCTTTAGTATAGTTTGGTTTAAATTATTTAAATACATGTCTGTATCTTTGAATCTCAAGAAGAAAGAGTGTAAGTTGCTGTTTTGCTGCATCAAAGGGCTGAGATGTTGGTGAATTGTCATGATAGTAACAGTATCTTAAAGATTTGTTTCGTTCAAGACAACTGAAGGAAGGTTTGCTATGTTGGCACTATTTTATTCTTCTTGTGAGAAAAGAACACAATTCAGTACAAGAAAATATCCTTTAAATCTAAGTATCTGTGAAAACTGATTTACTGCCAGAATTAGATTGTTTAGGAAACCTGTTTGAAGAAAGGGAGGATAAATTATCCCAGCCAATAAGTTTTCCCATTTGGTTTTCAGGGTCTACTGAACATCAGTCTGCACTATCCAGTTTCCTGCTTCTTTTCTGAATTGCAGTTACTATTTTCTGAATTACTGTGCAATTGAATAATGATGTTGCCCTGCCTTATTTTGCTTTTTGTTTGTTTTCTAGCCAAAAGTTTACTAAACTGCTAAAATATTACTTGTCAAAAATGGCCAAAAGAGCAAACACCAATACCAATACAATAGTATGAGTTATAACTTCTTGGGGGCAGGAGAAAGGACAAAGAGACCAATCTTTTACCTCTACTTTGATTTTTCTTTTTCCTCCTCCAGGTTATTTATAAATTACTTTCGTTAGCATTTTCAAAATTTTATGATCTAACTTTTTGATCTTGTAGCAACCCCATAGAGAAGGTGGTTGTGTGTGTCTAGGTGCAGCCTTACATTTTGCTTTGGGGAAATGGTGCGAGCCAATTTTAGAGGTTAATGCAGCTGTAGAAGAAATAGAAAAGCCGGATGACTTCATAAGTGTGTATTGAGGAAAGCAGGATAAATTGTCCTTAGAACCAGCTCTCATACAGCCATTTTAATTGAGGTCAAAGAGGAAGAAATCCTAAGTATATCTCAATTATTTATTAGGTTTATCTAGAATGAGACCTTCACTAGAGATAGACCTAATCTATAATTCCTTTACTCTTTAACCCATGAGTTTTCCTACTGTGTGGATCCACTTTATCTTTAGAATACACAGTGTACTTAATTGTTTATGAAAGACAAATACTTAGGGCCACAAAAATTGTGAAATTAACTAAATTTTACTTTCATCTAAGCCATAAACTGCATTTAAAAATGCACAGTTAATGAAACTGTTTCTTCTTGCCACATATTTATATGTGTGAAATATTTCACATGGAACTGTTTTCTCTTAAGCTCTTAGTTTTCAGGTAATTTAAATTGTTACTTTAATTTGATAGAAAATCTACTTAAACAGAAATCACATAATTTGTGGTTTTTAATGTGTAAATTATGCTACAGACTATGTTTTATTAACTCTGCCATTGAATAATTTCATTTTAGGATTAAAACCTGAGGAAAGGTGATTTTATAAGCTTTATAAAAAGCTTTATAAAATAATGGTTATACAAGATAGATTTAATATAAAATTCCTTTACGATAGATTTTAAAACTCAAAAATGTAGCTACAATGTTGTGAAATATACCAGATTAAGTGCAGCATGCTAAAAAAATATTTTTTTCTTATTGGATAAAGTTTAATTTAAAAAATAAAGAACTTGATGCCAACATCTCTGAATTTTCTCTTTATAAAAGTTGCTATTTTAATGGAAGATCAAGAATATAAAATTTATAAAATTAAAAAATATAGCTGTCCTATATACTTATTTTATCAACATGCTGCTGTTCCAGAAATATTTTAGCTTATATAAATTAATCTATAGAGGCATGCTGTTCAATTTAAAATTGCCTTTAAAATTTTGTTTGCTTTGGATTAATTTGTTTTTAAAGTTAAAGAATTTTTAAATTTTCTCTAAGCATTATAGTGAATACTATTAGACATATTAGACTTTTTATATATTGTTTAATAATTTTATATATTTTATATATACACATATATTATACACACACACACACACACACACACACACAAACCCAGAAAAACTTTAACAGAAACTTTTGCAAATGAATTCAACAATTTTATATTGATAAGCCAGACTATCTTTATAGTCAATTATTGTTCAAATTGAAAAGGTTAGTTACTGGTTATACCTAATAGGCAAATGATGCTAGGTGCTAATGTACTAGAGTACATTACACAATGATTGATATTTATGTTTTAAAATGTATGATATCTAATCTATGCCTGTGGCCAAATTCTTTTGAAGTTTAATGACCAAGATGAGCTGCATTTGTTAAGTGGTAGAGTGCTGGGTTGTCTGGGGACCTGTTGTGCTTGGCAGGTCATGATAAATGGGGAAGTTTTTCTTAACCTTGTGGCCAAAACATTCCAACATCTTAACAAGGAAAAAAAAAAGTAGAAAGATGTAGAAGATGTTGCCAAAAACATTAGCAAGTTTTCTCTATTTAGGAGAGTAGAGTGAATTCTTAAGATTACATTTAAAGCATTTTTTGTGAGAATTCATAAATCTTCGCTTTAGTAGAGGAAAATCTAAAGCTAAAGTTTTTGATATGTAATAGCAGTGGAATTATTCTTTACTGTTGCTATGTGAGGATGCACAGTAGTCAGTGACTTTAATTTAGTTGCAATGCATTCTTTCAAATTAACATTATGTACATTAAGCAATAATTCTTAGTTCAGAATAGAATATTTCATTTTGCTTTTTCGTTCTAATATATTGTACAGAATTTTCTTATCTTTCTTGTGACACCCAGGACTTCAGAGAAACATAAACAAAATGTATAAAGGAGATCAAGATACATGAGGAAACACCTCTTTAGGTGTTTGTTCATGGTGCACATTTGTAAGAAAAAATCCTTTTAACACTTACCTATAGTATTTATGCATACTATTATGACTGGACAATCTACTCTCATTTCCCAACTTAGAGGGGGAAAGTTTCATATGAGCTGTAACGTGATATGTTAAGATATCTTATGGTTCCTTTTGTGGCATTTTAAATACCTTTGCCCTGTTGGGTAACAATGAAGAAACATAGTATTAGAAGGAATTCGAAATTTTCCTGAATAATGTATAAAGTATATGCGGCATTTGGCAGGTGACGAAGAACTGTGGCACAGCTAAGGATAAAATGTGCTTTAGAATTTTAAAGGTTAACACAGTTTGACATTTGGTTTAATACTTATGTGTTGTACATAAATAATTGTGCTTTGTTTTCCTGTGTTATTGTTGCTAAGTTGCTTTTTAAATGTATTCAACCTTGCTGTGAACTCTCAAATAATTTGAAAGCTATTGTGACAGTGGTACTTGATGAAGAGTTATAGAGTATAAGATTTTTTCCATTTAAAACATAATTCCTCCCCTGTGTGTAATTTTGTCTAACCTCCCTCCCCCAAACCAGGGTCCTGGGAGGCCCCAGCATTAAAGGCCAGAAATCAAGTAAGATCTTTGCCCATGACAGCCCAATACTACAGGGGTGAAATAATTTCTACTTCAGGATTTTGGTGGTAGATTTTTTATTAATCTTCTAACACTTCTTAATCTATAGTTTATTTTGTCTACTGTTGCACTTCAAAATGGAATCTTCAATTATATCTTTGATGTGTTGCAGTTAAAGGAGGATTGTGAAAGTTTTTCTTTACATGGAAGTAGATGCAGACTTCAGTGATGTAGTAGAGTTCTCTTATTTTATGATAAATAAATGGTGGCTTGGGCTTTCGGAAACTGACATTTGGTGTTGCCACGGAGATGCCTGGGTAGGGAATGATAAAGAGGTTGAAGAGGGTTATAGAAAGGAAAGGAAGGAATAAAGAAACTTTCCTAACTCCATGAAAAGGATTTCAGAAATATATGAATTTTAGAAGATTTTTCTTTCTAAGGAAAAAGACACTTTATAAAAATAGTTTTATATCATTTAATAATTAGGTTTTTACAAACTTTATTTCTAAAACTTTAATTTTTTTTGAGTACCATTTGGCAGAATGGCATTTTATTTTCCTTGAAAATCCTCTCAAATTTATGTGGACATATTAAAACATAGATGTAATTTTTAAAACTCTTGATGACAACTTTTGTGTTCCACAGATTTTTAAGTTTTGAGTTTTTAAAAGTCAAGAAGTGAATTACAATGTATCAGTTTGGTTATAAATTTTTTTAAAAAAATCAGTGTGATAATGGCCATTCAATTTGTGATGTATTAAATAAAAATGTAATTTACATTCCTAGAATAAAGCTGGAATAGTTACTAAAAATACTTTTAAAATTCTATTATTTAATTTAAAATCCAAATATTACCAACTTGTAAGTATTAGAAAATATGAAAAATATCACATAGCATTGATATTTCAGGAAGTATTTTCACTAAATCAGAACCTAATAGTAACTAAAGTTAGATACTGTTCTGCTTTATCAGGCAATTATTTACAATGATTTTAGTCAACCCAGTTATAAAGAACATTTTATAAAATATACATTCATACAAAACTCTAGGCATTGATATATTACAGTTTTTTAAAATAAATATTGAGTCAGTTTCACATGTTAAAGTATTCACATTTGAAAAACAAACAAAGCTAACAAGTCTAAATTGTCGTTGACAGTAATTCTGAATCACTTTCAGTATTTACAAAGAGTTTGGCATGCAATAATCTACAATATAATTTGCATTTTTGGAAAAAATTTTATTTTTATATCTATTTATTTATCCATGTTTTCCTTAAGCAATAATGCATTCAAATCTAATTTACATTATATTCACTACACAGTTCAGTGAAGAAATAAATATTGTCTTCCCACCCATAAGAATATGTATAATAAATTATTCATTATATCAGCAAACTTTCATTTCTGAGGTTGTCATCTTGGATTTACAGTTGCATAATTGATCTTTTATCATCACTGTATATTATGTTCTAAGACTTGGTCATTAATGTTAATTTCAAACAAAATTGGAGTTTCAAAAGAGATTTTTTGAAAATGTCATCTTATGTTATTTCATTCTTTCTACATTTTTATTATCGTTAATGTTTTGGGATTTATACACAGCAAGATTAACTAGAAAATAATTGGGATAATTGAGTACAGCTTTTTTAGAAGATGGATAGAATAAAAGAAACTTCTTTGCAAACTTTTTTATGCATTAATTCTGTTTCTCCTCAAAAGATTGTGAGCTTTTCAAAGCATCTAGTGGTTGGAAAATACGAAAAAAAATTAAGATGATCTTTATGCTTGAATGTAATAGTTATAATGCGGAAGATTCTAGAGATGACAGTATTTTCTATGTGTCTTTTCCATACACTGAATGAATTAATTTTTCTCAGTAACAAATCTCACATTCTTTATTATTTACTAAAAAGTATACCTTATGTTATGTAAGTACAACATCCTTCCCCTCTTGTTATATTTTTTGCCCATCTCAAGTGTCTTAGGAAAACTAGGACTTGGATTTAACTTTTGGGCATGAAATTCCACCTCATTTCTTGGCCTATTTGTTTCCATTTTATTCAAAACAAATTCAAAAGCAAGCCAGGTGCAGTGACGTGCACCTGTGGTCTCAGCTACTTGGAAGGCTGGAGTGGGAGGATAACTTGAGCCAAAAGCTCGAGGCTATAGTGAGTGCACCAGAATCGAACTTGTGGATAGCCACTGCACTCCAGCCTTGGCAACATAGGAAGACACCATCTCTAAAAATAAATAAATAAATAGTAAATTGGTAGTCATTAAAGACAATAGGTTCCATTCTTCTGTAGCATATATGGCTCAGCAGTTGCCATTTAATGAAGTACCAATGATCTCTCAAATGGGAGAGTATCTTCAAATTAGGTAAAACTAGCATTTGGATTCTAATTCCATGATTAAGACACTATAAATATGTGTTTCTTAATATGATTCATTTAATGTCTCTCCGTTAATTTAGAAATAGGGTTTTGAAGCAGTTTGAAGATGTTATAAAATAACGTTTCTTTGTCTTTAGTATATCTAAAATTTCTTTTCAAGGACAAATCGAAAGATCAGATTATATTCTGCTTAATACTTTGCTTCAGTCACTTACAATATTCTGTCAAGTCTGTCTCAGAAATTTAGTTTGTCAAAAATATCCTGTCTTAATTTTGGTCTTCCCTATCTCTCATTGATAGATTGATTTTTCACTCAGTAAACTAGTATTTGGGGACAACCCATCAAGGCTGGGGATGCAGTGCTGTACAAGGTCAATGCCATCTCTGCCTTTATGGAACTTCTACTCTCCCTCTTGTTGCATTGGGCTCTTACCTGACTTTCAGCCCTCGCCTCGTCCCCCTTCCACATTCACCTCTACCCAGTCTGTTTCTTAAAACCTTTCAATGGTCTCCATTGATCAAACGTTAAATTCCCAAATCTGTACCATGTATAAAGGCTTCATAATTTGGTTCCTCTAGTAAACTTCATGACACTGAAATAACTACCAATCTCCACATTTAGTCTTTGAGGCCTGTATCCTTAAGACTCGGTTCAGAAGTCCCATCCTTTGTTGCCTTCTCCATCTTCCTTTGGCTGGGGTCATTTGTCCTTTGAACACACATAACACTTTAGATAGATATCCTCAATAGTAGTCATGGTATACTAAATATTATTCTTCCCTCATTTGACCATGAACAAATGACACTCCTAAAAATAACCACTTCAATGAATGCATAACTCCAACAATATCTAATTCATTCTTTCATCACAGGCTTATTAAGCATTAGTTATAAGCCTGGGACTCTGTGGGTGCTAGATAGCAAAAATCAGTAGATGTGTTCTCTGCCATTACAGTTACTACTTTGAGAATAAAACAAAATAATCAGAACGTCATGTGAAGTTATTTGGGGAATTATGCTTTGGAAAGCCATGGATAGTAAAGAAGAAACATTCTTTCTTTTTAAACTGTAAGAAGCTTATCTGACTCTAACTCTCAGTGGGAGGACATGTCTAGTTTATTTGTGGTGGTCTAGAGCTTCTTCAGTCAGTTCCAAGGTTGAGTCATCATGGTCTTGTGGAAGGTGGCATTCATTTTGGGATGATTTCTGTGTCTTCATTGGGCAGTTCATATAGTTTCTGATGATAAATCACAGGAAAGAACCAGTGGGAAGGAAGGGTTCTTTTCTCATGATATCCTTCTATTTTAGTTCTTGTTTTTCCTGGACAAATTTAATGGACATAAAACTTTTGTGGATTTTTTAGTGAATTTTATGTTTACATTTTAAGAAAAATATTCCCTTTTTCCCTTTTCTTCTTTTTTTTAACTAATTACTCTTGAAAACCTTTTTTTGCTTCTTCCATCTCATGGTAATGAGTACCATGTTAAGGGCATAGAGCACATTACATAGTAAGACAGGATGATAATCTCTTCTCTAATCAGTTTTATTAATATTTTCATATTATGTAAACATATACACAGCATGCAAAAGAGGCTATAGAGTTAATCAAGAAAATAATTGATTTCCCAGATTATAAAAATGTCTAGACTTGGAACTGAAAGCAAAAGATAGAGATTTTTGAAAGTGAAGGGGGTTATGTGTGTGGGTTTTTTAAGTATTCTTCTGGGACAGAGGAGGAAAAAATTACTTTGTGAGCTGGAAAGACAATGCTGTATCTTCAAAATTCAAAACTTGCTTTTAAGTGGTACCATTCTTACTACAATTCGCATCATGCAAGTGTGCGCCATGGTATATATTCAGTAGACTTTTATTTGGTTCCAAGCCATGTATTAGAATATGAAACTCCTTAGATTCTGTAGGTTCTATAGGTGGGTTATAGCAATATGAATGCCCAGAATATATGATGCATTTATAAATGTTCATTGTATGTTTTCCATATTAACTAAGGGATTTTTGAAGTTGGGTCTACTCTGCATATAATGTACCTTTAAGATCATAATAATCGGACATAGGTATCTGTGCTTGAAGTTGTGAAAAGCTATGAATTTGTGCTTTACCTTCTCTTAGAGGATGTACCAGATATTTCTGTTCAGAAATGAATAGCATGCCCTAGAAGTAAAAATTACTCTCTTTCTTTAACTTTTGTGGGTTAAAAACCACAGAGTTGAAATATAGTCTGCAAAATATACTGCAAATATGTGTAAGAAACAATGCCTAAACTTAACATGCTGAGACATATAGAAAACATATAGCCACTCAATTGAGAAAATGAAAATTAATCTGTAAACATTTTAGCTAACACTGTGCTTTGCCCCAGAACCTGGTGTTTATTATTGTGTGCTTTAATAGGAGACAAGCAGTATCAATTGGAAAAATGTTTCTTAGTGGATTGAGAACAGTATGGCTTTCTAATTCCTAAGTGGGAAACCTGGTTCTTTGGTTTCTTTGTTCCTAGTTAGGCTAGTCCCCAGCTATTTTAGCTGAACATTTTACATACTAATGGAGTCCAGGGAAGTGCATTTGGCAGCTGTTCATGGGATAATAATGAAATATGCTATTTAGTACTGCATGCTGCTGCTGTAAAATGTGGGGAGTATTTTATAGAGATCTTGGTGAACAGAGCTGTATCCACTTTAGGTTTAACAAGTGTGTGAACCTGAGTGAGGAAGTTGTATTTTCATATGAAAATAACTAGTACTCTTTTCTTACAGGTAAAGAAAACGTGCACAGAATCAGATGTTTCAGAACCTCAGAATTCCAGGTATAGTTAAAATAAAGGCCAAGATTCCACTAAGAAAGAAATTGCAATTTTGGAGAATTAGTAAGATGTTGTACATCAGATAGAACTGTGTTTTGAAATATTGAGCTTCTTTGAGAACTTATTTTTATGGAAATTTTATGTTATACCAACTGCAGTATTATTTATCATAACATTAATAAAAAGGACTGTGTTTGAAGTCCATTTTAAAGAATAGTAGAAAAATCTCTAGAAATACTTGAAAAGTTAATCCCTTAGCATTCATTATTTTAAGTTAATCTTAATTTTTCATCCTAATCTTTTTACAGAAATGTATTCACATCTAAAATTTTGCCAGACAGTGAATAACTGTAAACTCTGTTTACCAAAAAAAAAAAAAAAAACAAAAAAACAATGCACAGTATTTCTTTTTCTTTCCAATGAACCATTGCCAGATTTTGAAAATGTTATGGAATTAGAAATGTCAACATTAATTTGGCATTCTCTTTCTGGTTATTTGGAGCCCGTAGAAATGATGCATTATAGTGGTCAGACCATTTCATGCAGGAATTTTGCACCATTTAGTTGTTTGTGGTTGGACCAAATGCCTGGCAGATTTTTTAGGCCTACACATTTTCATTGCTTTCATTTCAAAATCCAGGCCTCAAGTTTAAATGGATAAGTAAAAGGTATTGTAAATACCATGACAATAATAACATGTCCTTAATATGATATTAATGATATGATTTAACCTATTACATTAAGAAATTTGTATTTAAGTTGTGAGTTAGGTCTCAGTTTATTGTGTACTACTCAACTCCAGCATACAGTGGAGTCTACTACAATGCATGTAGTGATTTTCTTGGTGTAATAGAACAATACAAATCTAGGTAAAATGTTAGTAGCCACTATGTTTTCCTTTTGGAGAATAAATATATATTATGTACAGTCCATTTACAGTTTGAGTAACTTTTTCTTTGTTTTATGCAGTATGATATTTCTATAATGAAGTCTTATACATAATTATGTTAAAATGATTCTATATAGTTTTTCCCTTTGGATCATTTAGAATGTATAATGACATAGGATTTTTAAGTTTTGATCTTTGTTCTTTATAATTAGTTCTCTAAATGGAACCAAATAATTTTAGCTTATTTTGGAGCATTAGGAAATGGGTGAGGCATTACATTTTTTCCTACAAAGCAGAGTAATTCTAGGATGTGTGAAGAGAAGGGAAGGATGAAGTTCTATTCCTTGTAGGCACTTTCTTCCTAATTATTTGCTGACCTGAATGAGTGACCTATCTATGACTTGCTTTGTAAGGATTATATAAGTAATAGATAATTTTTGTAAGCAGCTGGTCTTGAGGCTTAGTAGGAAAAAACAGCACTATAATCATCCTTATTAATATTTCATATGAAAATTTTTTAGCCTTGAGGCCACTGAGGATATTTGGACAGATAATACTATACTGAAGTAAATTTTATTTTATTATTTAAAAAAAATTTTTTTGAGGCAGAGTCTCACTCTGTCACCCAGGCTAGAGTGCAGTGGCACATCGTAGCTGACTGTAACCTCAAACTCTGGGGCTCAAATGACCCTCCTGCCTCAGCCTGCTATGTAGCTACTACTACAGGTACTTGCCAGCACATCCAGGTGATTTTTTAAATTTTTTGTAGAGGCAGGGTCTTGCTATATTGCTTAGGCTGGTGTCCAACTTCTGACATCGAGTGACCCCAAAATGCTAGGATTATAGGCATGAGCCGCTGTGCCCAGCCCTTCAGTAAATTTTAAACAAACAGAAAGTAATCAAACTCATTCATTGTTCAGATTTGGTGTCAGTAAATTAGAGAAGAAACAGAAAGAACTTAGAACTCATTGTATTTAAGCCTGGAATTAGATAATTCTTTTTTATCTAGAAAATCCCAGCCCATGTGGGCTTAATGATACAATTTTATTTTTAAGAAAAATAATGGTTATTATTTTAAAGACTATTTAAAATATACTTATAATTTAGTAATATATGTCTCTGTAAACTGCAAAGTGGCCAGGGTTCTGGAAATCATCAGTTAGCTGCTGTGGATTAACTGCTTCTTAAAGTCTCCTAGTCTGTAATATAAATGGGTAAAATTAGGCAAATCAATTTCTAAGAACGCTAAACCTTTGTCATATCAATAGCAAACAAATAAATAACACAATCTTCATTGAAATTCAAGATGGAAAGACCTTCAAGATGATCTAGAGTCATTTATTTGTTCAGGTTTGCGCAGACATTTTGATAGTGACTGGTTTTCTGTCCAGACTTCTGGTGTAATGGCTGATCTCCACACTGTGATCAATGTCAGTATCATAACCATGTGGCTGTTCGTGGATCCTGTATTTATTCACCGACATTAAGTCTGGGAGTGCCAGAACTGGCCCTTAGTTAATGCAGGGATAGAACTCCAGGAAGAGAATAAAAATCTACTAAAGAACACTCTGCACAATAAGGATACAATAATTTATTGAATAGTAAACAAATCAAGGAATGCTTAAAATAGTGTTTATTATATGAATGTACTGAGTTCAGTTTTTATAACCTATCAAAAAAAAAAAAATACCCAAACAACCAAAACGCCTTTATTATAGACACTAGGCAGCATTACTTTAGTACATAGATATAGGGGTACATTCTTTTTTGCTCATTAAGAACCACAAACATTTATATTCTTTCTCTCTCCTCTTTTCAAACAGTGTGTGTGTGTGTGAGTGAGAGAGAGAGAGAGAGAGAGAATTAGAGAGACTCAGATTGAGATTTAAAGCCTGGGGCTAGGTAATTCCATTCTAAACAAATCTTAAGTAAAGAATTGAGCTCAAAGAAATACCAAAATACTGTATCAGCATAAAATGTGAGCTGGAGACCCACTGCTGCCATACAAAATGCCGCCTCACTTGGAACCTAAAGCTAATATCGTTCATTTATTTAGCTAGCTTTATAGTGTGTTGGTTTTGGATTTGAAATGATTAGAATAAATGCAGATGGAAAGTGTTGTTACAGCAGAGAAATAATTAAATTGGGTGTGGAGACTGTCAGGAGAATTCTTGGAGTGACATGTGTATCAGCAAATTCTCTGTCTTGCTTGGCCTTAATTCTTCTTTTGGACAGAAATGCTTGGGCTGCAGATGTAACTGGTAGATTGGGAAAAAAATTTACAAACACATACAATGTTAAGTAAGGCAAAACTGTCTTCTTAGAAATAATATTATGTGTATGTACTAAAAGCCAGACATCAGGAATTGTATTTTCTCTGTTTCCTAAAACTGTTCAAACTTGATGTCATATGAAAAGGAATATAATGTGCTTCATATTAAAGTTGACATTCCTTACATTTTTTTTTTTTTGCTGTCTTCTGTGTTGCTATGTCCAGCAACTATGTTGGCCTTTGTTCCTAAAACTAATGTTAACTGCAGAATGAGTGCATGAGAAAACTAAAATTTATATTTTTCTCATGTTTTACCTTACTGGAAGATTAAGTTTGTTACCAGATAGACCATCTTAAGGCATCAACTGAGATATTATTTTTGTATTGATTTTTTTCTATATTCTTGGTGAATTTATCATAGATTTGTGTCCCATTTAAGTCATCACTGAAAATACATTGTTCTTGTTTAATATGATAGCTCCTGGACAAGTGAATTTTATACCAGAAATTTCCATGAGTCTCACATTTTTTTGAAACTCTTCTACTTTAAGTCCTTTTTATTTCTGATAGGAGGTGAGGAAATAATTTATCTTATTCTTGAATTGTGTTTTTTACAAATACCTTAGAACGCCTCTATGTTAAAGTAGTCTCTGTAATACCCAAGAGATTTCTCGGTCATCTTCTGTTTCTGTTTCTTTTTGCTTTTTTCTCTTTTGGGCCACTGACTAGTAGGGCATTTTCACCAAGAAGAGATCTAAGTAAGACATAGAAAGGAAATAAAACTGAAATAGGCAGTTTTATTTTATACTTGTTCTGCTAATTAAGAAGTGAATGGAAATACGAATTTTCGTGAAATTAGGCTTTGAAGTGACTTCTAGGAATTATACCAGTTATTTTCCTCTAGTAGCTTTGTCTCATCCTGGCCATGGTAACGCCAGTAGAATACAGTAAGACAATCTAAGGGAGAATATTAAAATATATGAAGTACTTATGGTACATATGAGCTAAGGTGATAGTTTTTCCATATGGAGAATAAAAAAAAGATTGTGTGGACAATGGAGACGATTGACTCTTCCCTATTTCATAAGTTAAAGAAATTGAGCTAGCTGAGTACTTAATGATTGCCTTCAATTAACAAAGGCCTTGGCCTGTGTCTTCTTGTTCTAGTCTTTACTCACTTTGCAATTATCAAAAGAAAGGTAGAATGACTTTCCAGTTTTTAAAGAAGCATTGGAATTAATTTCAGTTTAATATCTAATATATAAGTGAGCCTCAGGAAGTTTATCTCTTCAATGTCTATGTGTAAAACCTTAAAAAATGAAATTAATTCATCTTATGTAAATCGTTATGATTTAGCAATGTTATATTTAACATAGTGTTATAAATATTTATTTGCTAGTAAAATAATGATTGCATTGCTTCCAGAAGACTAAAATGTTTATCTGCATAATTGTCTATCTAAAAATTAAATGGTATATTATTTTTATAGCAGAGAAAGCTGAGGGCCCCTCCATGAAAACATGCATAGTATTTCACTGTGTCGAATCAAAGGTCCATCTAGCCCAATATTCTCTCTCCAAGAAATATCAAAAATTATTACTACCAGGTTGCATTTCTACAAACTTGACAATTTCAGGAGGTAGTTCCAATAACTTAGATTCTATCAGTAACACAATCTAGTTGTGCTGTCCACAGAATTATGTAACCATTCCTTGGACTTGGTTATATTATTATCATATATTATCTTTGCAACCAGTTAACTCAGGAAATTGCTATTGCAAAGTAATAATTCCTTTTAGTTATTTAAAACCATCTCTTTTGAATTGTAAGCTATATCTCTCCTGAAAATGATACATGATTGACAGGTAGATATTCTAAGAGTGTGATTTAATTCTTGTGTCATTTGGTTAACGTGAGTCATGTTATAGCTTGATCCTTTTCTTCCCCATTTTGAGAGTGTTTTCTCTCGTTTCAAAGTCTGGCCTCAAGTGGACACCTTTCCAGTGTCTTCATGATTTTGGCTGGCATTCACTGGAGATTTTCCTAATCCACTTTGCCTTTTCTGGGGTGTGTTGACAGATTCCTACAGGTGTGGATGCAGGTGGGGCTGTGAAGGAGAGTGAATGATGTGTTCTGTTTTGCTGTTAATGGTATCTCGACCCTTTTGGTCATGGTTGGATCCTGAGCCAATTGTCGGTGTCATCTGCCAAATCCCTTATGTCAGTGATAACTGAAGATATAAAGAATCATCTCAAAACTTATGTTATTGTTTCCTAAATGTCTTTTCATGTATGTGCCCAGTCAGCCTTTCCTATAGCTCACTGAGAACTCTGGGTAATTTATCTTTATTGGCCAGCATAGCTTGGTGTTACCTATATACTCGTTGACTTCTTCCTGCACTTCCCTGTAGAGTTAATCATTTTCCAAGATTAAATGAATGAACAAATGAGAGTAAAATAGTACATGTGAAAGGCCCTTACACATTGTCACTCAGAGAGTAGTTGCTTATTATATATTTAAATTGAATAAAGACACATCCTGTAACCCATTAAGGGAGAAGCATAAGCTGGAAAGAAAGATCTCACTGTTAGCACTTATTCAGCCTTTGCTTCACTGTCTTCAGATCCCTAGATTTTATTCTTGATCTTTTTGCTTTCATTTCGTTGCATACTTTTTCACATATAATCTCTGTTCCCAACTCTTGACATGACCCCCCAGGGCCTGGCATGCCCAGGGCCTGGCATGCTGTGCCCACCTCCTCCTACTCCAGGCTGTTTCCATGAGCTTCCCCTGGCTAGGAGGTCTGCGTTCACAAATACCACTCTCCTCACTGCACAGAGGCTGGGACTCTCCTTTCCCATCTGCCTACCCTACCGTTCCCATCTTTGCTCAGCTACTTCATTTCAACTCATCCTCCAGATCTATGCTCAGTGCTTCTTCCTCAGGGAAGCCTTCCTTCCATAGTCAGCAGACTGGTCCAGCCCCACTGTTATGTGGCCACAGGGTACCATGTTCTTCTCCAGCAGAGATGCCTCATTTAATTAATGCCTCTTCCATTCTCTAGGTTATAAGCTTCACAAGGCTGGAAACCATGTCTGCTTTTGTTCACCATTGCATCATTAGTATCCAGCACAGGGCCCAGCAGTTTCCAATACATATCTGCTAAATGAATGAGTCACTTCCAAATACGTGAATCTGGCTTGCAACCTCTCCTGGA
>CM052441.1:24768244-24779238 GCA_028533085.1 Varecia variegata | reverse complement strand
ATATATAGAGCTTGTATTTTTAAAATGTTTTCATTGTAGTTATAATTAATTTCCAAGCCCCCACAAATTTGGCAAACAAACCCTCACCCACACAGACATATTTGAGAACTGCAGAGAAGGAGAAAAGCCTGTTGACAAATCTAGGTGTCATAGGGTTTTCTCTGAGATGCTGTCTCAGATGGTGTTTTCTCATAATTCTAAGTTCTAAACAGGAGAATATATGGAAAACATTTAGAGAAGTACCTGTCACATATTACATGAATTTTAAATGATTGCTTTTATCACAAATAGGCATAGGGATAGTATTGACAAGTGACAGTCTAACAACAAAAAGGAGACAGAGAAATAATAAAGCATAAATGTAAGAATGCAAAATGCTCAGTCACTTGAGACATTTTGGCATTAACTCTAGAAACCCAAGTATGCTTTAGTAATCCCTGCGGACACTGGCATGCCTTACTTAGTACTGGGTAATGGTTCTCATTAGTATTCATCACCCTGATTGTCTAAGTAAAAGTCAAATTATGTTTAGCAGTATAACATTTTAGAATGACTTATATACAAAATGATCCCATTTTATTTTATTTTATTTTTTTAATTTTTTATGGCTCAAGAGATAGATCCCATTTTAAATATGCTATTGCTTAAAGTGATACACAGCTTAGCAACACAAAAAATTGGACTAAACCCTAATGATCTTTTCTAGAATGTTCTGGATAGCTGAAGTTTTGTAGAATTATTTCTTTTTCCCACTAACAGGAGCAACTCAAGTGTCTGGGTCATTTAGGGATCTAGGGAATCCGGTTCAGGTACCTAGTACTGGCACGTAGTAGGAATTTAGTAAGTATTTATTCTATGGATGAATGAGTGAGTAGCTAGTTATTATATTTCTGGGGGAGAAGTGGAGAGTTCTTCACGTCTTTACCTACACTATTCTCCCTGCAATATGTCACATAACATGTAAAAAGGCTTAAATGTCATTTGTAAACAAGATCAAACCTAAGAAAGATTTCTAAGTTTGCTGCACAGCAAGTAGGGTAACTCTGTATTTCAGCTTGTCCTGAGCAGCGTCCGAGTTTATACTTGCTGTCCCCGTGTCCCCTTTGGTTGGAGAAACTTTCTGGTTTGCATGATAAGTTTTATGGTTACCCTGATTAAAGTCATCATGTCCTTACCAAATTTTTTTAAATAAAAATGTAACAGTCAACAAATTTTTCTTTTTCCATCCCTCCCTCCTTCTCTCCTTTCCCTTCCTCTCTTTCCTATCTTAGAATGACTTTTATAATGGAGCATTGCACTTTGATCTTTAGAGCAACCCAACATGTGAAAATGCTCCTTGAAACAAAAGATCACTTAGGAAGTAGTTGTTCTGTTTTTTATAGGGTTGACTTAACTAGGAAGTTCCTGTATTGCATTCCGTAATGTGATTAATTTGTAGAAATTCCATACCTCTCTCAAAAATAATACCATTTTTTCAAGAATGCACCCAGTCTTATTACATAAAGTGATATAGTCTTACATTATTTATCTCCTCTGTATTGCCTATTCTCTTGTTTTCCATTGTTCTTCAACTAGAAGAGCCAAAGTCCCAACTAATTGGGAAGTTAGACACCATGCTTGTGCCTGGGAAAAAAATGATTTCTGTGTTTTGGCAGAATGCCAAGACAGATGCACCACACCCTCATGGCAGCAGCTGTTGCAGTGAGGACTGCTGGCTTTAGACGGGAGCATCATGTCTGACATCAGACGGGAGATGGAACAGGCTGCCATAGCTCAGACACTGACTTTTACATATTCTTAACCATCGTGGTACATATGTGCTCTTGGGGTAGTTATTATCGTAAGTTTTCTCATTATTATTGGTTTTTGTTTTAAAGAGAAGCAGTGATGAAAACCACGGTGTAGAAAGTGTGTGTGTGTGCATGTGCGTGTGCAAGCAACATGACTGGAAGTGCGGACGACCCACCGGTGTTTTTCCAAAGAGGATTTGGAAGGGGCAATTCTTTGTTATGCAGGACGGTCCCGCACACTGCATTGCTGACGAACACATTGCAGAACTGTCCAATCCTGCCTTCTTTCAGGTCCCCATAGCAGCCCCAGTGACTGGGATAACCCCAAACTCCCTGGCGTATTTTCAGACTCCCCGCGTACCCAGTAAGTTCCTGATTTGGGTCAGAAGAGGCTACTGTGTATCCTAAAAATGCATGTGTCTGATGGACTACAAAAGATCTGGAAAATACAAGGCATCAAAAGTGATAGTGAAGCCAACCTGTGGAGGACCCAGAACGAACCACTCAACTCTGCTGGAAAAAGCATTCCTTTCTAGAGCCTCTGACAGTTCACCCCAGTCATGGCTCTCCCTGACACTTGACATTGCAACAGGGCCATCCACGTGAGCGTGTAGGCAGCAAAGCACAAGCCATCAATACCTTAGGAAAACAGCTCAAGGTCAGTGTCCCAGTAACTTCATTTGACTGTAGGTTCTGTTTAGACAGAGTCAATAAGCTCCAGAGCCCGAATTCAAGGCCTTTTCCTGACATTGGAAGAAGAGCAGTGTGAGGTTTCAGAGTGATTTCCAAAATTCCTGTATTTCTGGCATCTTTTTACTGTTTCCATTCTATTTCTAATCTATCATCTCCATCCCATTTAACAAATTCTTGATATTAGGGCACATGGATTTTTATAAAATTGAATTTTATTTTGTGGAAAGGTGTTTTTTTTTTCTTCATGCAATTGGAATTAGTGATCTTTGAGGAATATTGGAAATAGTTGGCTTTTCACCTATTAATAATTTATCATTTATCAGTACTCTAAACAGGACTTGGAAAATCTTTGTAATTGATTTCTTTTACTTGCATATATGGTAAAAGAAATGTCTCACATTGTGTTGTTTTGTGCACCTTTTCCCCCGGGGTCATATATGGAGGGCCCATTTAGTTAAAGCCTCTGAGTGACCACTAAATGTTTTATGCTAAATGTAGAAGATAAAATTGAAAAAAAAAAAGAGAGAGGACTGTGCAAGATCTAAGCCTTGTCTCCTGGTCAGGAATCAGATGAATAGCAAAAGACTGCCTGTTTTCCCTCTGTGCAATTCCTGGAAGTGACCAAACTGGTTTTACACACCTACACTATGTGAATTGATTCTGTGTGTATGGTAGGGGTGAGGGGGGTATTGAGACTAATTTATTTGAGGACTTTGAGTGTTTTTTTACTTTCTAAATAAGCTTGCCTTTTCTCTTATGGGAAAGGGAATTTTATGCAATAGACTTGCAATAAATTAAATGTTCGCAACCAAATTGAAGCTGTTATCAGTTGGTTGAACAGAGTGGCTATAAGGACAGGTTTCAATTTCTTCTTATTTAGGGAGTTTGATTTTTTTCAGCTGCTACTTTTTTTCTTCGTATTTCCATGTTGCCTTTACCCAGTTGGCTGTTTATATTGTCAGTAATAAGAGTTAGAACTTCTGAGTCTGACATGTGTTTTTTATTTCAAGGCCCTCTTCTGAAATTGCTCCTTTTGCGTGCAGGCTATGGAAGGTTTGTTTGAAAACTTTGAGAAGACTCTAAATGAGAAGAGTCCAGGATTTCACTAAAAATGTGGACATTTTCTTTGATAAACTGGCCATCCTGTAGAATGGTAAAGCCCAGTGTCCTAAAGAAAGGCCTAATATGGCGTCTTTGGAAAAAAGCCAACTTGCAGGTTAAAACTGGATTTAGTAAAACCTTGCTCCCTAATGAAACTGGTGAAATTTGCACAAGGAAGAGAAACAGGATGTGATTGGTGTATGCTGCAGGAGGATTGGATTTGTTGAAAGACTAATCATAAAAAGTGTGGACTAAAGAGAATTAAATTAGTGTTATATAAGGTATAATGGCACTACCTGGCAATTTATCTTTTGGCTAAATATGCACCTTCCCACGTCTGCAGTCTTTCCCTCTCTTGTTACAACCAGTTGTCTGCTGGTGCCCACACCGGGTCATGCTAAAATCAGGTCAGCATCGAGCAGAATCAGCTTGCTTTGCTGGTGGATTTTCTGGGCATAATTTCTACATTCTCAGTTGTTTTCAATGTCGGGCCAAAAATTTTTATGTTATAATTTCTTCTTACTGATTGTAAACCATTTAATTTGGAGTGAATATAAATTATTCCTAATGAAGTACTGGTGAACAGAAGGAAATTACTTTTATTAAATTAGTACTTTAATATATTTTTCTCTCTCTTTCAAGTAGAGGATTACTGTGAAAAACTGATATTTAATATTATTCATTATCTGGTTAGTTCACTAGATCAAGATGTTGGCGTGCGTCGTAGAAAGGTGGGAAAAGTTAGGAAGTTAAAAACAGGTTGATACAAGCTGCTGAGAAAGAAAAAAACCCAGTGAGGTCGCTTATGTTTTAAATCAAGAATATGTTTTCAGTGAAAATATTTTCTAATGATACACAGAAGAATGTTGTTAACTTTAACTACATCTGCTGAAAATCATAGTGTAAGTAGCTATATAGCATTGAATTCTGGCAAAACTCTATGTTGTGATATGAAACAAAGTTCCCATCAAATGACAATACTTTTCTGTTTTTCTGGCTTTAAAAGTAGTTTTCTAACTTTTGAAAATGTAAACAGCATTTTTTCTCCTCCACATTACAAGGATAAATTGGCAACATGCCTGTATGATTTCCAGAATAGGTTTCTTAAAATAATTTTGATGGGAAGATAATTGCTTAATGTCAGTGTGTAAAGTTCTGCCATAGTTTAATCTAAATTAAATAAGAGAAAATACATAGAGGAGGTTTTGTATAATGGCTGGGAAAACATAGATGGAAGTAACAATTAGAGCTGAAAAAATGGGAACTAGGGTGCCCGAATTGCACAATATTCCTAAGGATACCATGCCTCATTCTCTGAACAGTGTTTGATTTTTATGTTTTTGGATTTGCACATCAGAATATCAGCATATATATCTACTTACTTCTGTCTTTTTTGTGCTTATATAATTTCTATTTAGATGAGTTTCATAACAAAATGAAACACACCTAATACATATCATGTGCAAAACAACACTATCACTAAGGTATAAACTTATCCAGATACAAGTTAGGAAATTACATGCAAGCCCCCTTGCATAGTCTGTGCTAATACAGGGTTTTATTTAGCAAAATCCATGAAAATAGACTTAGTGTTTGTGGATGACATTTCAAATTGGGATATCATACTCAAGTCAAGGATAATAATACAGTATTCAAAGTATTACTGGTTACCTCCTCTTTTAACAGCGTTATTTTTTAAATATCTTCGAGAGGTCCTAAATTGTGATTTAAGTTCAAACCAACTTCAGTTAGCACCTGCCCCTTTTATGTTAAATCATGTACTTTTTCTTTACTTAATTGCCATAAGTTCTAATAAATTCTAACCTCTTTGTGTAAGAATGGAGAGAAAGTTTAAAATGGTTCATATGGGCATCTTTGATTTGGAATTAGAGTGGGGGACACAGCTCAAGTTTTCCTATTTTGTGCTGTCACTCTCCTCTGGAAGCAACCTAAGTGCCCATCAATGGATGAATGAATAAAGAAAATGTGGTATATATACCCAGTAGAATATTATGCAGCCACAAAAGAATGAAATATTGTCATTGGCAACAACATGGATGGAACTGGTCATTTTGGGAAGTGAAATGAGCCAAGCACAGAAAACAAATACATCATGTTCTCACTCATATGTGAGAGCTAAAAACGTGGCTGTCATGGGGACAGAAAGCAGAATGGTGGTTATCAGAGGCCAGGAAGGGTAGCAGGGAGGGAAGGATGAAGACAGATTGACTGGATACCAATGAAACAGATAGAAGAAGTAAGAGCTAGGGTTTGATAGATTAATAGGGAGACTATTTAACATTAATCCATTGTACATGTCAAAATAGCTGGAAGAGAATAATTTGAATACTTCTAGCATTAAAGAAAAGATAAATATTTAAGGTGGCAGATATCCAAATTACCCTGATTTGATTATATGAATGCATCAAATTATCACATGCACCCTGAAAATATGCATTAATATTAATACATCTATTAGGTATCAGTTAAAAAAAGAAAATAATATCACATAACAACCATATCCCATAACCAAAAGACTGAGTTCAAATATCATTCCCCTACTTACTATCATAAGTTTCAGATGTTCTTTTAGCTTCATATTTTACCCAGAAATCAGGTACTTTCTTCTTCTATGTTCATGAAGACTAAATTAGATGATATTATGTGTAATGTTTGACACATAGAGAACACTCAGTGAAAGGTAGTGATTATCTTCAGGGGTGTGTACAAATGACCCTTGGGATTTATGAATTGACCTGTTGAAATGTGCAGAATCCAGGGCTCAGCTTTCTTAGGAACATCAATCTTGGACTGGAGGGTCTTTTCCTGCATACCTCTCTCTAATACCAGAAACCCAATATTTTAGCAGACACAGGGAAAAAATGACAGGGAGCAGCAGTGACATGGGTGAACTGTACTGCTTTTTCTATTTTTTGAGCAGTAACCACAGTGAACCAACGGGAAAGGAGGAGAGAGCTGGGAGTTGCCCACCACCTCATTATGACCAGCTGTTTCCACTGACTATGGGAAGACTTTCCTTTACCCTTCTGTTCCAAAAGATATCTAGATAATCTCAGCCAAACCACATTTTTTTTTTCAAAATTAACTGTATGATTCATCACACACATACTCACACACACACACACACACACACACGCACACACATCTTGTTTATACCATTGTGGAATTGTAGACCCCACACATGCAGCTACCCCAAATTGCGTCATGACACAGAAGGATGTCTAATGGCAGTACTTAAATCTTCTCCAAAATACCTAATGAGGGAGAAGTACTTTGGTGCATCTGTTAAGTTGTTGAGTGGCTAGCACTTACAATGTTATCTTTATTCTCTAATTAATTGCTCTTCATTGTTTATTAAATAGCTCTCCAAATGCAACACTTGACGTTTTTATTCCCCGTTCAGTTTCTAAAAATGTAACATTCATAAAATAACTCAATATTATTAAAAACAATTCCAAAGTGAGAATCTAGCTAAGTATCTGGAAGCTTGAACTCAGACTACTTAGTTATCAACACAAATGTTGACATATGTACTGAATGAGTTTGGTCAACTTTCTCTGAGCAAATTCATTTTGATGAAGCACTTTGGGAATTTTTGGCTGGAACTGGGAGTCGTGTGCTTGCATCTTTGTCTGGTCTAGTGATCCAGGGAGCTGTGCAATATAAAGATGCTATCAAGGCATGGCCAATAGGAGATATTGCTCATATTAATCCCTTATGTAAAAACATGTGTCGTCACTAGATACGGACTTTGTGTGTTAGCTTGAGGTTACATTAGATATATATGAAGCCGGAAGGAATAAAATATAAACCCCAAAGAATAACAGAATGAATCCATTTGCAAATATAATAAATTCTCATGTTTATAGAGAAACAAGAGGGAGGGTAACAAGGGACAGACAAGACCAGTAGAAGTGGCGAAGTGTGTGGATTATAGAATGGTTAATTATCGATACCCCTTAGTTACAACAGTCCAGAGTAGGATCGCAGCTCCTCCAGCACTTGCTCTGCTAATTGGGACCCTTCTCTAAATCTCTTAGTCTCTCGTTTTCATCAGTTTTATCATGGGGATCATAACTTTCTAGAGTTGTTGTGAGGATTAAATTAGCTAAAACTAAAGCATTTAGGACAGCATCAAGTGCTATTTTTATTTCCATTACTACTCTCATATTTATGCATTTGTGTAAAAAGAAATCTAAATACTGTGTAGGCCAAATAGCAAAAAAATTTTAACTATGTTACACCAAATTAGAATTTATGTGGTTTTACCATATCTGAAGGTTAACAGGATTATGGGATTCTAATAACAAAAAAAGCTTTCCGACCATCTTGATTTGTTTATACAGAAAATATAGGAATTGACCTAATAGATAATGGAAACTCTGAAATAGCTAGCTACCTAGTCTTATTGATGTTTTCCACAGGCTTTATTTAACTCCTAAAGACCTAGCCTAAACAATAGTATTTTTAGCAGACACAGTCATATAAAATAAATAATCTTTCTATTTTTCCCCACATGTCTACTTTAACTGAAGGTGGGGGAAATAAAACTTTGTTCTGTATGTTTAAATCAAGGGGAGTGCCCATAGTATACAGTGTTAATTCCATGTTAAAATGACAACTTGAAGAAAGCATTTATTATATTTAGCTTCAAGGAATTTACTTGATATCAAGCAATATTTATTTTTCATAATTAAGCTCATTTCCTTAAAATAATCTTTTCAAATCTGAATGAATCATCGTAGTCTTCTATTTGCACATTCACCAGTTAGAACTATCTTTTATAAAAGAAAGGAAGCTACGCCACACAAAATACTTCCTATCATGTATCCTATCTTTTCCTATCATGTATTCTTCACAGAAAATGTCTCAGGATTTAAACTTTTGTCTTTGGACTGACTCCTCTGTTCCCTTACTTTTTTCAATTCAGTGAGTGTTGCTAATAAGAGAATAGATGAAAAAAGAAAAAACACATTGTCTGTTTTTTAACAAAGATGTTCCTCAGTGATGAAGGGAGAGCAGATAAGATGCCCAGTTAATTAATACTGAAGCGATGAATAACTTCATTCCATTAATTCATTCACATCCAGTCAGTATTTATTGCTGAGTTCTATTTGTCCCAGTCACTGTGTTTCTTTAGAAAAGATAATACCCACTCTTAGGACAAGTAGTGGCTCCTAGGTCAGTATTTTTCTTAAGACTTTCAGAGCTGTTTTTTTTTTTCATATCACGAATATACTACATTGTATTAATAGATCCTTTAGATAGAAAAATACATACAGTCATAATAAAATAAAAATTATCTGTAATTGCAGCTCCTACAGTCTTCTAGTCATAGAGAACAATGCCCTTTGTTGACTTGAATAGTAAAGCTTTTTGTAACATAAAACATTGCAGACTAATATTATAATTTCCTATGCAGCTAGTTATCAGCTAATATAAGTGTGTATGTAATAGAAAGCACTTTCATTCGGTTTTGCAATGTCCTTCATGTTCACATGTAGCCTTGTCTCATCCCCCACCTCAATGTCGATTGCTTATATCTAGTTTCTAGGCCCCCGGGCTCTTCGTGTGAGGAGAGAGAAATGGGAAACCCTAATTCCTTGTTCACTTGATTCAACATCTACTATTTCATTCTATTTTAAAAACTCTACCCTGGCAGTACCCTACTCACTGATTCACAGTGCCTTCCAAGATGCTAGTCTTTCTGCTTGAACACCGTCCCTAGGTTTCTCACGTGACTAAGTCTTTTAACGTTTTCTTTCTCAGGAGCCCACATCCCTGAGAATCATTGTCTAGAGTTATGATTTCGAGGTACCTTTTCTCCCCACTCCCTCAGCCCCTGTGCTCACCACTGCCATAGTATTGACACACTGTGCTGGAATATTGTCTGACTTCCTGCCACCCTCACTGCACTTTTGAGTTGCTAGGGACAGGGCTTTCTAATCTGTGTTCCAAAGACCTTAGCCATTTCTTGGCACATGGAAGTGTCATAAAATATCTACTGGATATGTGAGTGAATGAATGGGTCAACATCATGTTAGCTACATCCTTCCCCCAATAAAAAACAGAATGGAATATACTTCTTATAGTCCCAGTGGTTCTGACTGAATAAATAGTTATTTTGGTGGCAGAAAATACCATTGTTTGGAAAAACTCAAGGCCATCTACTAACTTATGTATTCTTGCATTGTCATGATACCATCATTGATTTCTGCAGGTCTAATAAAAAATCATTCTCGGTATTTTCTGTTCTACTACCTAGGTATGATATGCAAATACTGTCCATCCAATATAACTTTCTGTGATGGAAATTTTCCACAATCCGTGCTGTCTAGTATAGCAGGCACTGGCCACTTGTGGCTATATAGCTAGTACAACTGTGGAGTTGAATTTTTAATTTTGATTAATTTATGTTTAAAAAGCTACATGTGGTTGGATCACTGTAGTAAACAGCACAGGTATAGAAAAAAGACTGAAGGGAAATTAGTTAGGGGGCTAATGGTGCTGTCTATATCAGGTGTTATAGCATAGGCTGTCAAACTTCTTTCATATTTCCATTCACTAATTTAACAGACAGTTATTTAGCACTTAGCATGGGCCAGGTTCTGTCCCAGGTATTACAAGGAATTCAAAATCTATTAGATATAGTTCTCACCCAAAAAAAGTTTTATGAAATAATAGGAGACATAAGACACACACTGGACTAGTGACAAAAGACAGACTATTGTAAGGACATGATTACTAATTGGCCAAAAAAGGCAAGAGAGAATGAAGTCAGTGCTTCTGGGAAGAGATGGTGTCTAGCTGCACCTTCAGGGGCATGCAGAGCAAACAGAGCCTCATATGTAACGGCATGAATGGGCACATCTGCTGGGTCACTAGCAGTCCAAGATCTGTGAAGGCAGGAGTGGGAAGTAAGGTTGGAAAGGAAAGTTTGGTCAGCATTGAAAAGCCTTTGAATGAGTGTATATTTTGTGAATTCTCTTCATTAAAAATGTTCTAAGATTTATCATGACATGCAATGCCTTAGTCTTCAAAATCCTTTGTTAAAATCATCTGCAGCTAAATGCCAATATGTAACAGTTAGATTACATAGCCTATATAAATTTTTCAAATTATAAAAGCAGTTAACAGGTTGTATAAAGCTTGGGGATTTTTTTGTTTGTTTGTTTGTTTGTTTTTTAAGGACAGAGTCTCACCCTGTCACTTAGGCTGGAGTGCAGTGGCATGATCATAGCTCATTATAACCTCGAATTCCTGGGCTCAAGCAATCCTCCTGTCTCAGCCTCCCAAGTAGCTGGGACTACAGGCAGGAGCCACCATGCTTGGCTAATTTTTTTACTTTTTGTAAAGAGCAGATCTTGCTTTGTTGCCCAGACTAGTCTG
>CM052441.1:24735521-24768144 GCA_028533085.1 Varecia variegata | reverse complement strand
TAATTATAGAGAAAAGATGAATAGAGAAATAATGTATCTGTAGCATTGGCTGTTCCAGAAGGTGAAGATAAAGTATGCATGTATTTAACTTTTAACTTTTAGCCTTATTGTCTTTCTCTTGAGCAGATTTTATATACATCTTTTGGTATGATAATGTCTCAGTATAATATATAATATACTATGAATGTCTGAATTCGGAAAGAAAGAAACTAAACTTTGCAATCACTTTTTTAATTAGAGAATGGATTAAGACCCTTAAATTAGGCTATTTCAGTTGCTTGTTGAAATGCTAGTTCAGTTTTATCAACCACATGTTATCACATAGTTTTATCCATCTACTTTGTTAAAGGATTAATTGAAGGAGAGGTATTCATCACAAGAGGTTTATATAGATCATTCTAGTTAGTCTTTTGGGGAATGTTAGTGTTTCTTAAATTGGAAAAAGATTGGACTAGATGTTGAGTGGGGAGGAAGGGGATAAAAGGAGACAGACCCCACAAGCCCAAACTCTTTCCACATCCACAGGACTTTGGTTCTTGCTCACTCCTTCCTTGCCCTAGGAGACTTCGTTTTTTCTCCAGTGGCTTCACCTTACACCAAGCTTAGCAGAAGCAGCTCACGGAGCGCCAGCTCCCCTGACTCTTGAAGAATCCAAGGACCCCCTGTGCCACAGATAAAATACAATAATAAATCTTCTCAACCCCAGTGATTTTAGTCTCCTAAATTCAATTAAGTTGAGCCTAGTAAGAATTTGTAAATCAAAGAGTAGACTCTAATTCAATGTAGGGTTCCGATGTTTGTTGCTGATTTTCAGGGGAAAAAAAAAAGAAGAAAAATGCTGCTGCTGTTTTCTATTTTTTCAGCTCCCTTGTAAAGGTATTTCTTATTGAAACCAAACTCATATTTCTTAAATTCCTAGACCACTATCTAGCTATCCTGCAATTCAAGTCTGTTTTCCAAATGGTACAGTGCCAGAGAATCAAAAGCTGCTTGTTTCGCTTGCCTAATTTTCTCTTGCATTCTTTGGAGGATTTGAAGTAGGGGGGAAGAAAAAAGTAACCCTGATCTATATTAAGAGCTAAACATGAAAAAGGGATTAGGACAAGCTTTGACTTTTTAATTATGCAAACGTTCCCAGAACTATAATGCATACCTTTATGGAGTTCCTTTTACTGTTGGTGCTGCAGTTTGGATTTTGCTAAAGAGTATTTATTACTAAGAGTTTCAAGGTTATTACTGAATACATCATGCACTTTACATTTGGGCCGTTGGCATGGTGAACAGATCATCCTTCCTCCCTCTTTTGTTGGGGTATGCCCTGCTGGAGGTCTCAGTGACAAGCCAGGAAGACATTCCTCCTCCAACGGAGACATCTGGCTCCTTGGCAGATTCCATGCACACTTTTGTTAATGGGCTTGGATTTGCACAGAATTCTTTTATGTGGTTACATTGCAGATGGACCGTCTGCATAGTCTTATCCTCTTGGTTTGTGTGAAGGTTAAAAAAAAATCTTTTGTCTGGTTTTTAGAATCTATGCGTAAGATTGAATGAATCTCAGTAAGTTTTTAGTTTTGGGAGGCAATCTGCTATAATGGTGGAGCATGTAGATTCTGGAGCCAGACTGCTTGATCTGAATGAAACCTGGGTTTACTACTTGCTAGTTGTGAGGTCTTGGACAAGTTACTTAATCTCTTTGTGCCTCAGTTTTCTTATCCAAAAATGGAGTGGTAATAACAATACCTACCTCGTATATTTTCCATGAGGTTTAAATGAGTTCACGACATCAAAGCTTTTAGGACAGTGCTTGGCACCAACCAAGCACTCAGGGAGTGTTAGTCTTTGTGTGATGATTATTCATGGTATTCATCAGACAGGAGTGTGTTCTCATTTGTGTAGGATTTAGGATTAAATTCAGCTTCAACATGGAGTGGTTTAATGCTATTTTTGACAGGGCTCTTGGAGGTGTGTGGTCATTCTGAGTGGAGAATAACTTTAATTCCTTTTTAAGTAGTGAAAAAGAGTTCACCTCCATTCATTAGACTTCGATCTTGCAAAACCTCTGTTCCAATCTGGATTTTATTACAGGTGAAATGAAGTTGGTGAGCCAGTGGTCTGTAGGTCCTCAGTCTGTAGCCGCCCTATTTTGGGGAAGAGGCTTAAGTCCTGACTGACAAAGAAGACACTTGAGGCTGGATTGCAAGATCATTTAGAAACATGTGCTGCTCCCATCCAAAATTAGAGCATTGAAATTTCTATGCACTACCCCAAGGATGAAATCAGCACCTCACGGAGATAGCTGCAGTCCCATGTTTATTACAGCATTGTTCACAATAGCCAAATATGGAAACAACCAAGTGTTCATGGAGGGATGAAGGGATAAAGAAATTATGATATATACACACAATGGGATATTATTCAACCTTAAAAAAAAGAGATCATGCTATTTGTGAAAACATCGATTAACCTGCAGGACATTACGCTAAGTGAAATAAGCCAGACACAGAGAGAAAAATACTGCATGATTTCTCTTATATATAGCATCTTTAAAAAAAATTAAATAGAGAGTAGAATGGTAGTTATCAGAGATAGAGGGGAGGGATGAGGACATATGTAGGTCAAATGGTACAAAGTTGCAGTTATCTAGGATGAATAAGTCTAGAGATCTAAAGCACAGCATGAGGATTATAGTTAATAATATTGTATTATATACTGGAAATTTATTAAGGGCATAGATGTTAGGTGCTCTTACCACAAAAAGGAAAGGTGACTGTATGAAATGAGGGACATGTTAATTGGCTTGACTATAGTAATCATTTTACTATGTAGTATATATCAAAACAGGTACACCTTAAATATACTCTCTCTATATACACATATGTAAAACATATGTATACATGTATATATATATATATATACATATATATGCACACACATATATATATGCAATTTCTATTCCCTTATTTGGGTCATTTAAATGCATATTAAAAAAAATAGAGGGCTATTAGGTTTTTGAAATGCTTTGCAGATACAACTACAACCTATACATATCTAAGTGTAATGTAGCAAATTTGCTAATATTTGCAAAACAAGTTTAGAGAAAGATAATGTATAGATATATAGACAGATCATGACCTTAGTGGCCAAAGTGCAACCAATACCTGTTGATTAAATCTTTTTTCATTAATTTAATGAGATGATAGTATACTAAAACTTGCCTAAGTGAGTGGAAAGTTTGCTGGCATTCTTGAAAGCTTCCTATTGAGTACAATGTGAGTAAAATATTCACGTAAAATAAATATTTTTAAAATGGGGATATGTTGTTGGTATTTATTAAATATAAATTACATGCTGCCTTTTCTCCAAATTTGATATAGACTTTAGAGTGAACAGCATTGTATAAACATGAGGAGAGGGAGAAAACAAATTATTTTGAGAAAGTATTATTTAAGTTGATGTAAATCCAGCTTAACTAAGGACATCAGGTAATTACTATTCGAGTCACACATTTTTTTTTAATCACCAACTAACATGAAAATTAGCAACTTTTTTTCAAAAGCAAAGGTCATGATTTGACTGTGAAAGAGCTCCTCTTAGAAAAAAATGTTCTGTGTTTTTGCATTGAGCTAAGATCTTAATTCCTTCTATCAATCATGTGTTTTCCCCCTTTGCCTTGAAGGGGCCCTTCTCTGTTGTGTAGGAGCAGTCCCTCCTGTTCGCTTTTCTCTCCTCTTAGGGGCTCCCCTGCAGTCCACTTCAAACAGGGCTCTGGTTCCCCAGTGGGCCAGTGAAATTATTACCCCCAGGTGTTGATTCACCCTTGGCATTGTTGAATTGTTGCATTTTACCTCCTTCAGCCTTGGGCCATGGGGGAAGGGGAAGAGAGCTGGAAGAAGATCAAAGTAGCAGTGCTCTAGATGGAGCATTAGAGATGGGGTTGAACCCTCAGCCCCAGCGTCTGCTCTTCCAGACCTTTTCCCCACCTTCCCCCACTGCCACCCCCTACACTACCCCCCACCACCCCGTGACCTTCTGCCCTCCCAAGCCAGAAGAAGACAGAGTGGGTTATGTAGATAAACCATGAGCAGTGCAGTTAGAAGTACTTTATTTTCACTTTTGCATACACACAGCAAAAGGTTTAACACTGCATGATATTTATTTAATTATATAGCAAAATTATATAAATAGAACACATGTTATATAAATTATAACACATGAGGGTGTGCTATTTTTTTGATTCTGTATTTTTTGAGCATGTACTCTGTTTTCTGTAAGGCACTATGGGGAAAGGTTTTGAAGAATAAGAGACACTGTCCCCAGACAGCACGAAGTCAAATAGTTAATACAATTTTTATGGAGCAGTACACAATTGTTACTTGTAGAGAAAGCAAATAGGAAACTCTGTGAGAAAAGCAAATAAAAATGCAACACCACCATGATTTTTTAAAAATCTGTGATCAATAAAGTATTACATGCTCTTTTTAGAAAAATCTAGAAAATGCACAATTTATTAAACTAAAACCAAAATCACTCTTCCCAGAATTAACCACACTTTGGCATCCTTCTTTTATGTATATTTGGAGCAATATGGCATATTCACTTTTCTATCCTGCTTTTTTAAAACTCTACATTACCTTATGAATATTTCACCATAGAAGTGAAAATTACTTGTATAATATCATATCACAGGGTATATGATGATTTATGTAATCACTTCCTCATTTAGGAATATTTGTTTCTTTCAAAATTTCCCCTCTTATAAATATTAGTAATTCATTGAATATATTTGTGCATAAACCAGCTCATATTCCTGATTTTCTTAGAGTGAACTTCTAGAAATGCAATTTTAGGTCAAAGGCCATGCATATTTTAAAGCCCTTGAACATTTTGCCAGATAGCTTTGTACCAAATTTGTGCCATTTTAAAGTCAAAGCCAGCATGGCATAGGAGTTCTTGTCTCATGCTTGTCAACATTGAGTTATTACCATTTTTAAAAAAAATATGTAATTATTACTGTTTGGGTAAGTAAAAATCATATTATTTTTTGTTTAGCAGGTTTTTAACTTATTTTTAAAGTGTAATATTCATACAGAAAAGTACATATACAATAAATTTCAGTTTTGTGAATATTCATAAAACTAGACACATCCCTGTAATCAGCACCCAGAGAAGAAGTTACATCATGTGTTTTACCTATTTGAGATGGGTGACATTGTGTGTCAGTTATGGACTCGATTTATTTGGAGGATAACTCAAATATGAAAAGACATCAGAGACTAGAATTGCTTGAGCCTTTTATTTTATGCCATATTCTTCATGTAAGTGAATTTATTTCTTCCTATTTTCTAAATCTTACTATCCTGTTTTACAGGTGGGCAAACTAAGGTTTAGAAAACTCACGTAACTAACCGAAGGTCACAGCATAAGTAACATCCAGATTTCAAACTCAGGCTTGGCTGCTGTCAAACCTGCCTCTTTTCCCAGTTACCCACACTGCTGGTTTGGTAAATCCAGTCTTGGTGTGTTGACAGATACCTCATTACTGCATAGATAAGTGAACCACCAAAGTGAAACAGTGCCTCGGTCCTTCCATGAAGAGAACCTTCCACTGGACTATTTCTTACCTTTCCACTTCCTGTTTGTAAAACTCTCCAGTAGGTCCACATTTCTCTCATCAGAGTAAATGCGAAAGAACTTACAATAGTCGAAAGGCTGCACAGTGTAGCCCCCCATTATGTCTTTGGCCCCACTTCTTCCTCTTCTCTCACTGCTCAGTCTTGTCTGGTCCACTGGCCTCCTCTTTGTTTATGCCAGGCCTGCCTCCTCTCAAAGCCTGTGCCCAGGCTGTTCTTTCTGTTTGGGGTTTTCTTCCCTCTAGCATCCTCGTGGTTTATTCCTTTCCTGGATTCAAGTCCTGGCTCGATGGGGATTATGAGACACATGGGACTATTACATTTAAATTACACCCCTCTCTCCTTACTGACACTGTCTCTGCTCCATTTTTTTCTCATACAATTTACCATCTCCTGATATAATATATAATTTTCTTAGTTATCACATATGTAAGCTTCACAAGGACAGAGATTTCTACCTCTTTTGTGCACTACTATATCCCCACCACTTAAAATGCGGCCTGGTACATTGTAGGTGCTCAATAACTATTTGTTAATTGATTAATGTCCCAGCTCCTCTGCCAGATGAGACATCTCCAGAAACTCATAATCTAGCAGGAGGACACAGACACGTAACAAATATAAAACAGTGTGGAAGGGCAATAGTAGAACTATGTACAGGGAATCTCAGAAGCTCCTAGTCTGTCCTGAGTGGACTCAGGGAAGACTTCTAGAAAAAGGTGAGGCCTTTGCTAATTCTTTAAGGATCGGTTGGAGTCAGTTAGGTGAGGAGGAGAGAGGTAAGGTATTGCAGGGAGAGTAAATCTTTGTGCAAGTATTAATATATGGGGTCAGGAAGCAGCATGCCTTGTGAAAGCCACTAACACCTGATTCTCTAGGCAGTGGAAACTCATGGGAGGATGCTCCGTACGGGAGTGCCATGGTCAGATGAACCCTTTATGGAAGGATTACCCAGGCTGTAGTGTGAAGAATGGATTTGAAAAAGATGAAATCTGAGGCGGGAAAAAAATTTGAAGGTTGTTACATTGTCCAGGGAGAAGTTAAAATACAGATACAGGACTAATCAAGACTAGTTTAGGAATTTAAAACACCAGGATTTTGTAATTGATGGGATTTGGTTAGTGAGGGAAGGGAAAAGACCAGGATAAACCCATGTGACCCTGGGTGTCTGTCACCAAGTGCTTCTTGCCCATATTTTTTCCAAGCCTATTGATAGCTGTCTGTATTGATCAATTGTTTTGTTGTTTTGCTTTGTTTGATTGTTATATTTTAAAATCCCCACAAGGTCCCATTTTCCATTCGTAGCATGCTCTTTAATGCCTAACAGGGAAGTCTTCAGGAAGAGGTTAGGAGAGGAATGTGAGTAAAGGGCCTGCACATCAGTAGACTTGGCTTCAGATAGAATTTCAACATCATATAGAAAAGATAAAGCATTATATATCTTATATTACATTGACATCATAGATAAGTGAAACTACACATGCATAAGAATTTACATACTTACATTTTTGCATTGAAGATCAAGTCCCCAAATCTGACTATTCCAGCTTGCTTGGCAAAAAATAGTAGAACCACACTCCTTGAGATGAAATTGCATATTCTCTTTGTGTCCCTGTACTCCTCAAATACCGTGGCTCACACATGAGTGTGTGAATAGGGCAAAGCACCATCTCCCTGTCGCATCTGAGGATCATAGAAATGAGCGGAGGTGGCTGTGGCCAGCCGTCCTCTGTAGTTACACCACTGCGTGAGGGAGCGTGAGGGTGGGTTTGGGTGTATGCTTAACACCTGCTGCGCTTGTGGAAGGGGGCAAAGCACTGTTGATAAAGCAGGTTGTTGCGATTCATTATTTGAGACAGTTGTCTTGACTATATATTTTTGCAATGACGGTTTTGATGTGTCATTTGAATATGAAATTTAAAATTAAGAATATTGGAATTGGAAGGGACTTAGAAATCATTTAGAGCAAATCTACTAAGTTTATAGATAGGGAAACCGAAGGCCAGAGAGGTGAAGTGAGGTGGAGTTTGAGACAGAACCAAGACTATACCTTAACTTCTTGGGTCACACTGCACTTTTCTTTCCCTTCACTTTGTAAGCCATGTGGTACCTAAACAGGGAGAGGTGAGCTGTCTCATAGGAAGGTGGATCAATCGGTAGGCCAGGAATGAAGGTTGAAAGCAAGAAGGTCTGGACAGTATCGTTGTGTTTCAGACCTGAGGCAGTGAGAGAGGGCCTGGATTAGGGTGGAGTGAATGGGAACAAGAAAGAAAAGGTGAATATGAGGTCAGTTGTCAAGATGAACTCATAGGATTTGTGATGAGTTGGTTAATGCATAGAATTTGTACTTGGTAGTTGCAATATATATACTGTGGAATGTTGAGTGAGTAAGGATAATGTATATGCACAAAGATACGCTCTGTATTGGATATTCATAACCAGGCATATTACTAGTACAAAATGAAACAACAATGAAAACATTATTTACTGCTTTAATCTTTGTAATAATGCTGTGAGATATTATTCCCTCTATACAGATAGAAAATAAGGCACAGAGAGGTTAAATGTTTGCCTCAAATCACAGATTAGTGTGAGGAGCTGAGCAGGGACTTGAAGACAAGTTTCTTGAATTAAAATCTGGATCTTTCCACGGGAGCCCTTTGAATCATCCAAAACATATGGAGAATATTTCTGAGTTTTCTGCTGTGGCTCATTTTTAAACCTGTTGTATCAATCTATTCTTTTATTGTGGGCAGTGCATAGTGCTCCTACTCAAAAAACATATACCCCACATCCTCTTCTCTGGTTTTCCAGATTTAAGTTGCCTTTAGCTACTGCCTTTCCCTGTGTTTGACAGCTAACACCACAGTGCTTAAACATGGAGTGCATTATGGCATTAGTTTTGCTTGTGGTCTTGCTTTAGTTTTTCATTCTTCGGCAGCTGGGAGAAAGCAATATATGATACATTCGGAAGCTGCGTACTACCTCGCAAAACCTGTAAAGTCAAACCTCACTTCCACGTCGTGATTGACTGCATTCTGGGAGCCCGGCTCTCCAGTGTGGTGCCTGAGTAACAAGCTCACATTCTTCAGGGATGTGACAGCTGTGGCTGCTCTTTGGGCTTTGTTATGCACAAGCTAGACTGTTAGACGTCTTGCAAATCTCTTTCCCCACAGTGCCCAGCACAGCACCTTGCACATACTGATTGCTGAAAAATATGTGTTGAATGCATGGCTAATAAAAGTTATTAATGATGTTATATTGTGGACTTTTTTCTATGACATTTAACATTGAAATATATATACACACACATACATTATACACATGCAAATACTAAACTCTACATATATACTCTCAATACATTTCAAATACACATAATTGATAAGTCAGTACATAGATAAATTGTATGAAGTCTGAAACAGGAACTTAAAGTTTCGCTCAACATGAGTACCTTATATTTTAGACAGATTGGCTGGGGAGATGGTAGTATAGTAACTTCTCTATAGAGCACAACTCTATAAATAAGAGAAACAGATAGTTATAATTAGGAATCTCAAGATAAATAATAGCTTTATAAAGTTTACAATTTTTGGCATTTCCAGATTAGGATACTGTATACTTCCTTCTTTGACATATATTTGAAAATAAAGAAAACTACATCTGGGAGCAATAGTTTCTAAGATAATAAAGATTTACTCATAAGGCATTCTATTCTTTGTTTTTTTGATAAATGTGAATAGAATGATACAATAGCCTGCTTTCTCCCTCTTGTCTCTGGGCCACCGTTAGACTGTCTGATAATAGGACATGGGATGGTCTTTCCTTCTTTTTATTGTAAGTGAATGAGATAATTCATCCTATATGAAAATATTTCAGAAATGGAAGACAACATATAGAAACACCATAAATACTGTGTTCCCTCTATGCACACTCCTCTCCATGCAAAAGAAGACTCAAACAAACTGAAACGTCATACATTACCCAAACCAAAAGGATTTCTGTGTGTTTAAAAAGGAGTACGATACAGTCCAACAATATATTACTATCTAGCCATGGCAGTCTGAGTAGGTGCAGTCTCATTATGCAGGATTGGCACTACGACTTCTTTGTCTTGTATCTGTGGTGACTGGCATGGTGCCCAGTGCACGGTGTGTGTTAAAGAGACATTTATGAATGAATGAATCAATGAATGAATAAAATGCCCCATGAAAACTCAGAAGAGATGTTTTATGCTATTTTGCTTGGGTTCTCATTTAGGGAGAGACAGTATGTGTATATGTGTGTGTGTGTGTGTGTGTGTGTGTGTAAATAGTGTCACTGTATAGCGTGAGTACATTTTTGAAGTGACTGGCCATAGTGCAAAAGCTGTAGTGATGTATTTGGGCAAGTGACACTGCTCAGGAAGTCTCTAAAGCAATCTGTAATTCTTGTCTTTAGAACATCATCAAAAAAATCACACATACTTATTCACAAATTTCCCATAATTTGATACCAGTCCCTGACCCCTAGGCCAGGAACTGGGCTGCACAGCAGGAGGCGAGTGGCATGCAGCAAGTGAAGCCCCACCTGTACCCACAGCCACTCCCCATCACTTGCGTTACACCTGAGCCCCGCCCCCATCAGATCAGTGGGGGCATCAGACCCTCATAAGAGCACAAACCCCACTGCAAACTGCACATGCAGGAGATCCAGGTTGCATGCTCCCTGTGAGAATCCAATGCCTGATGATCTGAGGTGGAGAAACTAGTCCGTGGCGTCAAAAAGTTCGGGGACCACTGATTTAAGAGGTGTTCTCATACATTCTTATTCATTATGAAGACAGCGAACACTTCTTCAGCATCCCCTCTGTGGAAAGTTGATAGCATATTGATAAACATCTCGATGGTAAGGGTACCTTGTGCAAAATATAAGTTTTCTGTCCTGATTTTTATTTTTGCCATTGTTACAAATAATGTCTTGCATTTGCATGCAACTTACAATTTTAAAAGCGTCTTGCCAAATGTTATGTCAGTCTTCACATTATCCTTCTTGTTCGGCAGGACAAGAGCTATTTTCCTGGTTTTATACATGAGAAAATTGAGGTGCATTGGAGTCTAAGTAATGTCACTCACCTGGGAAACCGTGGCGATAGGACTGGCACAGGCCTGCCAGCTTGCCATTCTTCCTCCCTGCCCACTTGTCCTTTTATATAGGACTCAGACAGCAGGTTCTTGAGTGTATTTTTGGTTATAACAACATTTGAAGAAGGGACAACCTTGATGACCTCGATCAACTTTAACACTTGTGTAAGCACAAGAGATGTCAACTTTGCCACACTTGTGCTGTGCTCGTATGTGACTGTGAGCTGAAAAGCCAGCACTGTGGCTTGACTGTGTTTGAGCTTCATACAGAAATCTAGAGTTGATGTCAGTCGTGGTAGGATCCCAGGGAATGTGACGAGCACCTCTCTAAACTCTGACACCCAATTTAATGCAAGGTGGGCAGGCATTGCAGTAGTTCAAGAGGTAGCTGCACACCTTATACAGAATAGGCTGCTATTTAACAGCCTATTATCTGACCAGCATTTCTTTTCACTTACTACTGTTACTGCAGCCTGCCCTCCATGTCACGTTTCTCTGCAGAAAAGAGATGGACAGACACCTTTAAAGAATTCCTCCTCCCTCCTTTTCCCCTTCATTTGGCTTTTTCTTAGACTGTGTGTCTTCTCCAGTGAAGACAAGGCTAGACACAGCCCAATCATGCAAGAAGTCAGAGTGAGATATGTACCTTTACCTCTAAGCAGATGCACTCAGCAGAAGTGTGCAGAAAGAACTACTCTGGTTCCTACACATGCTGATTGTAATTGTACCTGGAGTCATGTTCCAATATAAATATCATTCAAATTAGCCCTTCATTCATTCACTAGCCCTTCTACCTAAGAATTTTTGTAGAACCCAGGAAGAAGAGCCGGTCACACTATCAGCACATTAATCCAAACATGCCAAGGAATCTAAATAAGGTTTAAAAGCTTTACCAATCTTTGGCAAACCACGATGTTTGGAATTTATTCCATATGCCTGAAATTTGGTTACAATATGTTTTAGTCAGCATAGATTCTCAGGAGTGGCCTAGACTTTCCCCATTTTAGTGTCTTTGTATTTGGGCAATCTTTTTATGCCCCATGCCAGGATGGAACCGAAGGTGCTCTGTGCTCTTAGCCCTCTGCTCTCTGATCTCTATGATGCAGAAAGATTCAACTGCTTCTAGGAACCTGAACACATGATGCCATTTTACACCTCCATGCCTTTGAATAAACCTGCCCTTCCAGCTTCTGGAATCCCTCACCAACTTTGAGGAAAACTCAGAACTCAGTTTTGAGCCTTCTTTTATCTCTGCACATCTGTGCACTCCCACAAACCCCAGCAAAGCTGACCACTTCTCATCCACGCCGCCAGTGACCATGACCCTGCCCTTGCACTGTGCTGCCATAGGACCGTCCTTGCTAGACTGTGACCATGTGAGTTTGGAGGCTGTGGCTGTCTACCTTTGAATCCAGTAACAGGTACAACAGCAGTTACCTAATTAGGTGCTCAGTAAATATGTCAGGGGCTTAATATGAGTACCTCAAATTATGGTGCTCAATAAATATGAATGAATGAATGTGTGTCTTTAATAATCTAGTCATCAAGTTGTAATTTTCCAGGCAACATACAGCTAATGGCTTTCATTTGTTTTCAATCCTGTCATCACCACCTTACTCAAAAATTTCCTGCCTCAATTGTTGTATCAGCTTCCTAACCAGCCTATGTCAGTAAATTCTCCCACTTTTCTAAACTGTACTTGTGCAGATTAGCTAGACTAATCTCTTACAAATACTGCTCTGATTACATTGCACCCCTGTCAGATTCCACTGCCTGGCTTTCAAAAGCTCTAACTATACTAGTAATCAAATTTTTTCTATTCTATAGTGTATTCTCCATTCTTCACACTTCCTATGGCAAGCTATGTTCATTCCAACTTGTGTTCCCAGCTCAAATTTGTCCTTTTGCCTGAAAACCTTGTCCTCTCTCCTCCATTTGTCTGAATTCTGATGATAATTAATGCCTTGGTGAAGTTGGCACCTGCATTATATTCTTTTCTATCTGTACCATATATCTGTATCCATATCATGTCTCCTTTAGTATTTCTGACGTATAGCAATTTGTTAAAGTGAATAGCAGTTACAATAGGTGTTTTCTGTATATATACATTTCTGAATGTATATTTTCTCCCCTACCACACACTAGAAGATAAGCTCCACAAAGGCAGAGAATTTTTGTCTGTCTTGTTCATAAAGGAAAACCAAGGGCCTAGATACACAATATTCATCAAATGAATGAAAGTTTAAAATTATCTGCTCTATAGTGGGGTTCAAATAGTCCTTATTTCTTCAGGAAAAAAAACTTTGAAGACAGTATGACTAAATTTGAGTGAATTTCTGAATTTTAACATATATGATACATTAGAGGTAATTTCTTAAGTGAGATCACATGACCAGCAAATCACCATGTTCATTTATCTAAAGCATAGCATTTAAATTCTGAATTTTAGAGCCTTTTCTAAAAAGTAGTGATTTCTATACCAGACAGTGTCAATTAATCAATCATATGTTTTCTGAAATCGTTGTGCATTAATATAAGTTGACATTAACTCAGGATATTTCTATTACAAATCTGGATAGATGGAGTATAAAATAATATGAGACTATTCTATATCAAAGTGGAAATAGATGCAGGTTCTTGGATTCAGAGTAGTAGGATGATACCTATATTTTGCCATGGCTAAGGCCATTTAGCAAGTCTCTCCTCAGTTATATGAGTTTTAAAAGAAAAAAATCATAACTCATGCTATTGAAGCCCTTAGCTCAGAATCTGACATGTGGTAGATATTTGTGAAACATTTGAACTGAAGCCACTTGAGAACCTTTGCCTATCTGAGGGGAGGAAGAGTTCAGGAGGGGAGTGACCTAGTTACAGTTGTATTTGAAAAAAAATACTTCTGATGATTGTCTGAAGGATGATTTGGAGAGCAGACAGAAGACAGTAAAACCAGGGGGCTCTTTGTTCATTCTTCAAGGTTCAGTTATAAAGTACCTATTGCTTGGTGTGCACTTAGGGTTGAGTTAACAACTAAGATTCTGTGTAATAAGTATAGCCTGTTGGAAAAGTTTCAGTGAGCAATTATGATGACCTAGTTTAGGCAGTGATCAGGGTAAAAGGAGTGAATATTTTGTAATCCATCTAGGCAAAAGCACTTACAGCACCTGGTGAACCATGTAAAGATTGAGGGCTTAAAGACACACCCAGGGTTCTGATTGGACTGACCAATTTAATAGTGAGGCTAGAGATAAGAGTATGAGTTGGTATGAAAGGAGTGGTGGTGAATTTAGCTATGGACATACAAGCTTAGAAGAGTCTGTGAAAAATCTCTGTGGAGATGAACAGTACAGAATTGTAGATAAGTTCTGGTGCTCAGAGAGATAGAAGGCTGAGGAGGGATGGATTTGGAATTGATCCACAAAAAAAGTAGTTGTTGAAGACATGAATACATGTGGAATGTCCCCAGAAGGGTGCTTACCTTAGTGAGATAAAATGAAGGGTGAGGTTGCAAGGTAAGGAAGGACATCAAAAGGTTAAGAGGAGAATGGTCCAAGAAGATGACTGAAAACTGCATGGCCAGATGTGATGTCAAGAAACAGGAAAGAGTAATTGTATTACTTAAAATGCTTTCAAGTGGAAGCAATAGAAACCTGACTCACCTATCTTTAAACAGTAAGGTAATTTATTTGCTCACATAACTAGAATTTCAGAAGTGGAGTGATTTCTAGAGTGGTTGATCTAGGAGCTCAATAACGTCATCAAGAAACCAGTTTCCTTCATCTCCTTTTGCTTTGCCATCCACGGTTTTGCCATCCACGGTTTTGCATTTGCCCCATGTCTGTTTCTCTGGTGATAGAATACCTGGTAGTACGAATTCACATCCAGCTAAAGAGGCAGTTTGGATATGGAAGCTTTCCTAGAAGAATGAAGAGGACTTACCTCCAAGTCTCCAGCCAAGTGTTCCTGTGTCCCATTGGCACAGATCTGGTTACTTAATGACTCCTGAAACAACCATTAATTTAGGAGAAAGTTAGGCCTCCATCTTCTGGGTCTGAGGGTGGATTTAGTTTCTCATGAGTCACCAAACTTTGTTAGTGAGAGATGAATGCCTGAACAAAACTTGAGATTCTGTTAGTTACAAGGAAATGGAAAATGAAAAATGCATAACAAGGCAACAAGGACCACTACAGAAGTATTAGGTTAAGTCTAGGAAGAGGAAAGTTTGAGACGTCATTCACACTGTTGTGGACCAAAGAAGGATCAAGGTAAGAATTAAAGAAAAAATAACAAACAAAAAATAAGGCCATTAAATCAGTAATTAGGAGAAGGTGACCCTAGAGACACTTTGTGGAGTCTGATTGAAGTGGGCAGAGAGTGACTGAGGTGAGAAAGTGGATAGGAGGAATTGACTCTAGTTCCAAGATTCAGAGTTTTGAAAGGAAGAATAAAGATAAGATAGGTGCTGGAGGGGGAATATAGTGAGAGGAAGGGTTTTTTCCAATCATCAATTGTGTGTGTAAAGATCAGTTAGTGACTCCTAATTGCATTCTGTCAAACGCTCTTCCAGTGACCAGCTGTATGATTCTGGCCCACTTGTCAAGCCTCTGAATTCTCATCAATTGAAAGAGAAAAAAAAAAGCTGTTTTTATCCCTCAGAGTTGGTGGATTTCAGAAATATTTTAAAGAAGAGAATACTTATTTATATTTTAGGGGTGTGTGTATGTTTAGGAGATATTTTAAATACAAATGAAATATTTCTGTGTTCTACCTCATTGTTTAGTCTTACACTAAAATCCATATTTTGCAGAGAATGCAAGAAAATGTTTAATGTCAGGTAGAACTGTCAGGTTTCAGGGTCTGAAATATCGGTTCTTGGAGGGCTCATGGCCAAAGAATGACCAGACGCATCGAAAGTAAGGCAAGCATGAAAATGAGGTTTATTGAGGAGAGAAAGAGGATTATAGAGCAAAAGGAAGATATAAGTTTACAGAGTGAGATACATATGCCACAGATGACGACCAGACCCATTGTTGTAGCAAAAGAAAACAAAATAAGAGCTTGGTTATGGTCTCGGTCTTGTTTTCTAGTGTCCGGATTGGGACCTCCCTCATGGCTCAGACGTCACCATAGAACCACGTCAGATTGGACAGTTGGGAGTTACATGACCTGAGTCTCACTGAGCATGAGGATCTCCCATCAGCCTCTCTGAAAGCTGGTTGTTCAGGTCCTTTCCAGACTCCATCGTACCTTTGCGGCTTGGCCTGTGGGCTAGAGAGTCCTCTGCATTCTTTTTCAGTTGGCGTGCTCAGTTCTGATTGACAGATTCGTAGGGGGTTTCCTCTTCCCCCAGTAGCTCAGGACAGGATTAGGCCCCACTTTCATCCCTAGGAGACCTGTAGTCCCTCACTATCTACCTAACAGAACCGTGTGATTTTTTACTAAACTATAGAAAGCACAGTGCCTAATGCATGGTAGAAACTCATTATTATTTACTCTATTTTTCACATTTAAGGGTGAAAAATGTTAGAGATTCTCTGTCAATCAGACTATAAAATTTTTTATGCTAGAATCTTTTTTTATTTATGAGGAAATTGATTCTACAAGAAAATAAACTGTGCCACAAAAAAACTAGTAATATTGAGCAGTGTAATAAAGCCTAGGTAACTAAGTCTGACTAGGTAGGTCAGTTAAAATCACTGGAAAATTTATTCATACATTCAACAAATGTTAACTGAGCACTTACTATATGCCAGGCACTTTGCTAGGTTCCCTGCTCTCATGGAGCTTACATTCTAGAGGGAGAGATGATTAACAAATAAATGAATACACAGTATGTCAGGGAAATAATTGCCTTAAAGAAGAATTAAACAAGGCAATTGGGTAGCGGCAATTGTTGGGTGAAGATACTCTCCGAATAGGGGATGTTTGAGCTTTGACCAGGGCAAGGAGGATGGCTGGGGCAACCGTGTTCTAGGGAAAGGGAAAATCAAGTGCAGAGGCCCTAATCTGGGAGCACAACACATTTGAAGAAATGCAGGTCAGGTTGGGGAGATGGGATATAGGGGGATTGGGGAGCCATGAGTGAGGGACTCACTTAGGAGGTCAAGGAATGGGGTGTCATGTAAGGTCAAGGAATGGGGTGTCATGTAAGGAAGCGAGGCCCCTTAGAGACCCTGCAAGGAATTTGGGAATTACTGTCAGAGGCATGGGAAGGCATTAGAGGGTTTAGAACAGAGGACTGATTTGGTTGAGCTGGTTGCGCTCTAACTGCCATGGGAGGACGGGCCTTTCTAGGGCAAATGTGGCCCTGGGTTGGAACAAATGCAACTTTTTGTTTCTTCTAAATATATAATAAAGTAAAGCTATCTAACCAGGACGTTTGTCCAAGTAATAGCACTGAAAGATCTCCTTTAACAAATATGTCATTTTGGTTTGTAATTAGCATAGTAACTATTCGTATAGAAATAATCCAGTTACTGCAATCATACTCTTGTGTTTGGTGAACTCTGCTTTGTGGCAGGTGCAGTATGAAGCACGGACAGATTACTACAGATTATTGAGATCAGTATCCTTAAAATTAATGACATTATGACATTTTATTGTTAAGAAAGAATTACATTGTAAGTATTTTTGTCAAGCTTTCAGGAACTGTTCAAGTACTTCAAATTTAAAACTTTGTGTGTTCCCCTTAAATGTTCATAGTTGGAACACATCTAAGTTTATGCAATATTTAAAAACTTTTTTGGCAGTGAGATTCTTGAGGCAGAAGTTACAGAATGATTTTATTTTGGAAAACAAGTGAAAAATAAAGATCGCACATGAGCCTAACAAAATATTCAATTTTATTGATTTTTTTTTTTTTCCGCTGAGACCTCTGTTGTGAGGGCAGACCACGGTGCATTATTCCACACCCCCAGCATTTGCAAACCCCCAGTCACTTCCTAAGGGACCTTAACAAACGGAAGCATTGAATTCTCTTCAGTCAGTGGTGCCTCCCACCTGGGAAAAGGCAGCTCTGTAATTGAATCCCAGCATATGCATTGTCATCCCTCCCGCCTGCCCCCCTGGTGCTACAGCAAATTAAAAGATCCCCAAGGCTCAGCCTGCCTTCCAGCTGCCAGCCCCTGGTAGACATGAGGGAGCCAGCAGGGACCAGGTGGAGCAGTTTTGAGTTGCACTGAACACACAGCGCAAGGAGATTGGCCATAACTTCCCAATTGAATATTTATACCAGCCCCATTTCTCATCTTGCTCTTTGGCAGGGATCAGAGTGCTGAGCTCCTGCTGATTTCAAGGACGTTGCATTGTGTTTGGATCTGCTCTGTGAAGTATTACACCAGATGAGAAATGGGCCCCAGGTTCCTATCACTAAGATGGCTGGTTGACTTCTTTTTTTTTTTTCATGGAGACTATCATGTTACAGTGTCGTAAGGATGGGGCAACGGGGGAGTTCCCTGACGTCTCCTGGCACTACTGTTCCGTGAATCGTACACAGCCTCAACCACTGCTTGCTGTGGATTGGAATTTTAATTGCTTTTATGAAGGGCCATACAATACTCTGGTGTGTCCTTTACTGCATTTTCATCTTTTTCTTGGGGGTTTTATTTTTGTTTGCTAAGGTCAGGCACTTATCACAGGGCCCTCTCATCACATGTCACATTCTGATCCCTCATGGCAGGTGCTAACTTTTTTCACTCAAAGTGAATGGGTTGAGTAACCTCATAAAGATACAGAATGTCTTGGCAGAGAAAGGAGGGGCCTACAGAATTCCTGTCTATGGAAGAGTCTCAGTGTTATTTAGTGTGCCCTGTAAACCTGAGAAGATATTTGGGAAACTATCTACACACACCCATTAACTTTATCTAGGTAGTAAGTAGATCATAGACTTAAATTCATGTTTCTGAGTCTCAATCCTATTGTTACCTAATAAAGCACGTTTCTTATGTATATTTTAGCATCAGATTTACTTTTAAAATCATTTTAATTGCTTCTTTATATGACATAATAAAGTATAGACCAGTGAACTTCTTGTGAATTGTTGATTCTAAAATGAAATTCTTAGATAATTAAATGTAAATAATTAGGGGGTCATGATAATGAGAATCTAACATATGTTCTCTAGGCAAAAGGCATATCAGAATAACCTCATGGTCTTTTGTGATAGCAATACCAGAAAGCAGGAACAAAGGCATGCATTACACTTAGTACCTATAGAATATGTGTATATTCTATATATATTTATGGAGTTACACAGATTTATAGCAAGTGCCCTCTTTAAGACCTGGCCTTGACATCAGCCTGTTCAACATGTTTATTGTGAGGGTGTTGAGGGCATGCTAAAAAAGTTCATGGCTGACATGGGAACTTCACTGGGAACTAGTACATTGAACAGCTGAGTCAGAATCTAACAGGACAGGCTGAAACAGGGGACTCAGTCCAACAAGGTGGCATTTAGAAGGAACACATGAAAAGCTAGCTGTTCATTTGGGTTCCAAATGCCAACTACATGTGTAGTGACTGGGAGGAAATGGCTCTAAAGCATCATATGGGACAAAGACTTAGGGATTGTTGGCCGGGTTTCAGCATGAATTAAGACTGTAAATGGCTGAGAGCAAAGCTAATGCACTCTTCAGGCTACAGACAGGTGCAGTGAGAGTTGCAACAGCCTTGCCATGTTTTGTACCATAATTGTGTGTCTGTGGGTCCCATAGTTAAAGAAGAATCCTGGAATTTCTTCAGAAGAGAACAGTAGGAAGATAAGGAGTTTGAAATGGTCTAAGGCAATGGACTGAGGGAACTGGAGACGCCCAACCTGGGTGAGAAAGGGCTCTTGGTCAGGACAGCTCTTTGATGTTTGAAAGACCGTTTAGATTTGACCCGTGTTGATAGATGAATTTTCTTCTAGGACCAAGGTTCCAGGGAAACTGTAACTAGAAAGCTTCCTAATAGGATAAGTTATCTGAAAATGAAATAGGCTGTCTCTTGAGAAAATGATTTTCTTGATACTGCAAGTTTTCAAACAGACAAATCAGCCATTCATTCATTGTCAGTGATGTAGCAGTAATTGTAGTAATATATCCAGCATTTGTGAAGCATGTACTATATGCCATGCTCTGTGTACTTTTTCTGTGTGATCTTACGTAATTCACACAGTAGCTTTCCAGTGGATATTATTATCTCTAATTTTGAGACTAAGTTCCCATGACTGGTAAATGCCAGAGGCGGAGTTTAAAACTCAGGTTTTAGTTGACAGTATAGGCTCTTAACACTGCACTCATAGCGTCGAGCATAATGTGGCATTTTGCTTTTAAGGACATTTAGTATCCCTTCAGAGCCAGAAATTCTATCATTTTAATAGGTAACCACCTTTATTTTGTATAATATGTCAATGCTTTGCTCTTGTTAGTTCAACATTCTAGTACTGGAAAATCAAATCTGTTCATCCTATAAAATATTTGATCCTTACTGGTAAAGTTTTTTCTTAGAAAAAGGTTGATATATTTCTTGGTATAATTGATGGCATTAAATGTTTTGATTGTGGCCTTATGGCTTTACCCCACTACTTGCTAGAGGAAAATAATTTCCTGCTTCATTAACCATGGTTTGTAACTGATCTGACAGAAACTTGAGTCTGTTCCATGCAAATAATGTTTGGAGAATCCACTGGATTTTTGTTTTCTCCTTTGTTTTCCAATGGAGGGAGGCTTTTGGAAACCAAAATTTAAAGAAATACTTTTGTTTTTTTGAAATATTTACTCACATTTCTTGGGGGTTGGGGTGGGGGACTGACATGTTTTATGTGAATGATTTGTTGCAGTTGTAGTGAACAAAGGGCCAGAGTTGCAGGTCTCAGGCCTAGAGCTGTAAGCCCTGGAAAGGAAGGATTCTAAAAGAGTCCAAAGAACAGTGTGTTCGTGGCTTTATTTGCTGTTACTCCAGGGCTTGAGGTCACCCTGGCAGATGGGTCACTTGCACTGCAAGCATTCGTACTGGCCTCGGGGACAGGCATGCGGTTACTGGCAAATTGCAAGAACAGCTCCCCTTCTTTATGCATAACCCACGTCCCTGATCCTTGGTAAGGTTCTTCTTCCCCCTGCCGTACCTTGTCTCTGCAGCTGACCTCAATTCTGACTGTGTCTAGAGAACTGGGTTGGTGAGGGCCTCCTTCTGGGACTGTCTGTCCACCTGGTCAGTGATATAGACACTGTGCAGCAGGGAGGAGCTGCTGCCCCTTGCTTTCGCACTAGCCTGCAACCTCTTTGAAGATACTTTGTATTCCTAGAACTATGCCTAGAGAGCATAGTAGATACTCAAGCAGTGTTTGCTGAATTAAACTATATTTGACTCCAAGTAACTCCAATCACTTCATCTGAATTTTTTCTATTCCTGTTTTAATATTTATTCATTAGCACCCACTAAGTACTCTGCACCATTTAAGAGTAGAGAAAAAAGCCATAAACAAGATAGAAAACAAACCCTGCCCCAGTGGATGGAACCTTGCACTTTAAGTGTGTGAGTAGATGCTGATGTTATTCCTGCTTTTCAGCTAAGGAGAATTGAGGTTTATATTGCATAGAAAAAGAAGTTATGAGCAGAGTGAATACCTGAACTCTTGCCCTTAAATTCATTCTAATAGTCAAATGCTAATTTGTTATTTCAATGGGCTTTGAGAATGTGGGAAATAGAGCCATGCATGCATACTGTCTACTTTATGCAAAGAGGAAAATCTGGCATGAGAGTATCTTTGGAAGTGTGAGTACCTTTGGAAGTCTAGAATGGTTTTGCATTTCTTGGGTTGTGAACAACTGATGGAGACAACCTAAAAATAAGCAGGCCCATGACTCATTACCAGGATCTGCACAGAATGAATCACAGGTTCTGAGTTAGAGTAGACTCTAAAGTGCACAAATGTAAACCTTGCCCTCCCTTGGGTTCAAAGAGGATATTTAAGACCATTAGAAATAAATTTCATCTATGCTACAGAAAAATTGCAGAAAAGAACCAAGAAACTAGTTGCATGTGTTTTGCAATTATTCTTTTTTCCTTTTTTTAAATGAATTTTTGCTTTTATGGCTAAGTTCATTTTTCTTTTGTTATCCACACAGATGCTACTATTCACGTGGCCTTATGACACAAAGACCACTAAAAGGGAGTTGAAACAGACATCTTGGGAGGGAAGGACAGTCACCTTTAAATATCATAATGAGCATTGTAGAGTTGACAGAATAGATGCCTTCTTAACTTTAGTCATATTTGAAAACTATACCAAATGTTTTATTGCAGGGGTGTGCATTCCTGACTGTGGCTTCATAGTGTGAAAGAATTAAAGTCACTTAAAATAGAAAACATGCAACGTATGATAGAAAGAACCTGGGTTCTGGCATCAGATAAACAAGAGTTCAAGTTCTGGGCCTCCTACTTTTTACCTGTGTGATCTTGGGCCTGCTATGTATCCTCACTGAGCCTCAATTTTTCATCTTTAAAATATGGAAAATAATATGTATATCAATGTGTTATTTTAAAGATTAAGGTTGATAACATATATAAAGTACCAAACATAGAATATGTCATACAGTATGTACTCAGTAAAAACAGTACCCGTTAATCATTTTCTGCCATTGAACCCTAATGTAAAATTTATATTTTAAATATATTTTGTATAGATTAGGCTTAAGAAGAATCTGAAATGTCACAATTAATTACAGAACATACAAAAGGAAGTACAGGAATATTCTTGCTATAATCTTGGTAGCAACAATGCATCTCTGTTCCCCAAAGGCTCTTTTAGTTGCAAGCAAACATCAACCCACTAAAACGAATTCAAGCAAAAGGGACTACATTGTAAAGATTCAGATAATTGCATTTTGGTTTTCTGTGGACTGGAATGTAAAATGCCAAGGCTATTTTGATTTTGATATTTTTGTTTTGCAAGAGCAACATTTTCTGTTTCCTCTCTGCTCCTGTCTGTGGTGTATGCTCCATTCTTTCTTTCCTGACTGATTCTCTTTACTCATCTTGCATATGGTCCAGATTGGCTGTGAGCCCCTACTCTGCTCTGTGGCTTCAGTGCTATCACATCCTCCTCCAGGATCCCTTATTTGAATTCATCAAAACCTGGCTATCAATTTCTGAGAAAATTTTCCAGACTCTAAGTTTACATTGATTTCTGTCTGTGCCACTTAGTGGACATTTAATGTACTTTGAATTTCTATGCAGGCCCTCTGCTTTCTCATTTAGATTGTAAACTCCTTGAGGATAGGGCCGTATTTTCTTCACTCAGCAGCCCTAACACCCGTGACAGTGCTTTGCATGTAATAAGCAATCATTAATTTGTTTGATCAGTTAAACTAAAGGTCTTTGTGTTAGGTGGGTCCAGTAGGAGATAATGAAATCATAAGCATTCATTGTTTACTGTAATTAAGTCTGTTATCAGGAGTGTGCTACAGATACTACTTCATCTTTGTGCTTGGATTTCACATCTTTTTCTTTTGTTTTCAGATGATTAATAAATCTTCTGATTACTGACTGCCATTTAAACTCATTTCTCCCAGTTTTTCATACTTAAATTCACCTTGTTCACACTCACATGCTTGATTTCACAACTTTTTCTAAGATGACATGGCTTACACGTCATTTCACTCATTCATTCTTTCATTCGTCAGCCACTTTTGCAGGCAGTGGGGTTAGAGCAGTGAATAAAACAGGCAAAAATTCCTGCCTTTGTGTTACCACTTCCAGCCTGAGGAATTTCCTTTAACCATTTCTTGTACTGGATCCACAGACAAAAAATTCTCTTATTTAAAAAAAAAAAATATATATTTTACCTTCATTTTTAAAAGATATTTTTACTGGATATAAACTTCTAAGCTGATATATGTATTTTCTCCAATCTTAATGATTCCATTGCTTTCTGGCTTGCATTGTTTCTGATAAAATGTCTATGAATTATCTGGCTACTTTTAATATTTTTGTCTTTATTACTGGTTTTCAGCAATTTGATTGTGATGTACCATACTCAGTTGGGATTATGTATGTCTGGGTGCATGTGTGCACACATGTATAGTGTATCCTGCTTGGGCTTCATTGCTGTGTGTCATCAAATTTGTAAAATGGCCAACCTTCATTTCTTTAAATATATTTTAAGGTTTTCCTGCAACCCGCTTTTCTCCTTCTGTTGCTTCAGTCACATTTAAGTTAGGTTACTTGACATTGTCCCACAGGACACAGAGGCTGTTAATTTATTATCAATCTTTATTTTACAATCTTTATTTTATTCTTTAGGTTGGATATTTTATTTTACTTTGTCTTAAAGTTCACTTATCTTTTCTTTCATAGTCTTGTTTCTTAATCTGTTGTTCATTCCATCTAGTGGAATTTCATTTCTGCATTTTTCAGTTCTAGAAGTTTTACTTTTTTTATATCTTACTATTCTTTCCTCATTATGTTCATGCTTAGCTTTTATTTTCTAACTATATTTAAAATTTTTCTTTTAATGTCATTTTCTGCTAATTCTATCATTGCTGTAATTTGTGAGTGTGTTTTTATTGTCTGATTTTCTGTGGTTTATGAGTTACATTTTTCTGGCTTCTTTGCATGTCTGATAATTTTTGATTAGACGATGGATTATACAGTATTGAATACTTGATTTCTTTGCTTCCTTTAAAAAGTATTGTGCGTTGTTCTGGCAGACAGTTAAATTACTTGCAGATCAGCTTCAGTTTTTTGAGACTTGTTTGTAAACTTTGTTAGAACAGTCTGAATTAGGCTATGCTTCTTATTATGTCTCAAAATATTTATAGTATTCTGAACATTATATACAAAATAATTAGTAGAGACTGGAGCATAATATTTCTGTTGTATTTCCTAAAGAGTGTGAGTCCTTTCTTTCCTCTGTCTGGTGGTTAAAGTGAGGGTCTTAACCCTCAGACCTCTCCTAGAGTTAAGTTGAGCTGGAGCTGGACTATGAACAGTCCAACTTCCAACCTGCTGAACGACCACTGTTTTGATATTTCAGTATTTGAACTGGAGAAGCATTGACTGAAGTTTCAGATATTTTTAGTTTATATTTTATTTAGTACTGATGTCCTTGTACATGTAACTCTGGTAAACTCACTGATGAGTTCTAGGAGTTTTGGGGCTTGGGGATGGATTTCTCAGAATTTTCTACATAAATAATTACATCAACTGTGAAAGTTTTTTCTAAACTTCTAAACTTTGCCCTTTTCTCTCTTTATTTTTGTCTTGTACTGGCTACGATTGCAAGTAAAATATGTTAAAGTAGAGAAAGCAGACATTTTTGCCTTGGTTATGAAATAACTCAATATTTCATCATTAAATATAATATAAGCTGTAGATATTTCAAGGGTGGTTTTTTTATCAGGTGAAGGAAAAATACTTATTTTCATAGTTTGCCAAGAGTTTGTATCATGAAGAGAAGATAAATATTGTCAAATACTTTTCTGCACCCATGGAAATAATATTCTGTTACTATATTGAATTACATTGATTTCCAAATGTTAAGTCAACTTTACATTTCTGGCATAAACCACACTTGGTCATGATTTTTTTTTTATTGCTGGATTTGATTTGAGAATATTTTGTTAAATATTTTTTCATCTATGTTTATAAAAAATATAGATTTGTAATTTTCTTTTCTTGAAATTGTTTTTGTCAGGTTTTGGGTCAGGGTAATTCTGGTTTCCTACAATTGAGTGAAAAGTGTTTCCTCCTATTTTTTTCTGAAAGAATTCATAAAAAATTGCCATTATTTTTTCTTAAATGTTGCTAGTATTCACTAATTAAACTATATGGCTGTGGAGTTTTCTTTTTTGAAAAGTGTTTAATTATGAATTTGGTTTCTTTAATTTATATAGAACTATTCAGATTTTCTATTTTTTATTGGTTAAAGTTCTATAAATGTGTCTTTAAAGAATTCACTGATTTTATCTATCATTGAAACCATTGGCATAATATTGTTCTTAATATTCCCTTATTATCCTTTTAATATCATTAGTACCTCTAATGCTCATCTTTTGGATTTATAAATTTTTCCTCTTGTTCATAGATTTTCTATTTCAATGATTTCTGCTCTTTATTGTTTCCTTCTACTTTATGTTTAATTTGCCTTTCTTTCTCTAGTTTCTAAAGGTGGAAACTTAGATCACAGATTTTAAATCTTTCTCCTTTTCTAATATAATCATTTCTCACTAACCACTACTGTGTTTGAATATCACAAGTTTTGATTTGATGCCTTTTATTATCATTTTCTCCTAAATATTTTTATATTGACTTGTATTTTTGACTCATAGATTATTTAGAAGTATGTGGTGTTTAATTTTCAAAAATTGGGGATTTTTAAAATATATCTTATTACCATTGCTTTCTAAATTTATTCTAGTCAGATACCATACTCTGTAAGATTTCCATTTTAAAATTTATCAAGATTTATTTTATAGCCCAGCATATATTCCTTTTGTTAGATATCACATGTGTACTTGAAAATAATGTATGTTTCATAATTATTGGGTGTCAGTGTCCTGTAACGGTCAATTGGGTCATATTGATGATAATGCTGTTTAAAACTTATGTATATATATTTAAAATTTATCTTTTGTCTACTTTTTTCTCTTGATTTCTGTGAAAAGCATGTTATAAAAGCTCCAACTATGATCATGGACTTGCTTGTTTCTTCCTATAATTCTGTCAGTTTTTACTTTGTTTAGTTTGTAGCTTTGCTTGTGGGTACATACACAATTAGGGTTGTTATGTGTTCCTGAAGAATTTTTTGTTTTTCATCATTTTCTAATTTTTCTCTTTACATTTGTTAATAGTCTTCATCTCGAAGCCTATTTTGTGTGTTATTAATATAGCCTGAACATCTGTCTTATGTTTACTATTTGCATAGTGTGTCAATTTGCATTCTTTTACCCTCATCCTAATTGGGCTTTACCACTGTTCAGGTTCTTAGGAAGCAGATACTGAGATGCAGATTCGTGTGCAGGAGTTTATTGTTTGTGCTTTCAGCGTCAATAACTGTTTTGTGGGCATGAACTGTTTTGTGGGCTGAGAGTTCAGTTGCAACCAAGGTCTCATCTGGTCTTATGGGGGGGCCCTAGGCTAGGATGACCCTTGTGGTAAGAGGGTATAATTTAGTCCTTATACCCCTACATTGACCAGTCAGATGAGGGCTGCCCTCAGAAAGGGTGTGATCTTGGGCAAAGTGACTGTTTAGTTGAGGGTAAGTCCTGGAAAGAAACTCAGTTGAGAGCTGCCAGTTGGTAACACTCCCAGCAGCTATAGGAATGAGTTCTTCAGTCAGTCCTAGAGCTGGATGTCTGGGCCATGCACTGTCGTATCACTCTGTGCTTATATTTAAAGTGCTTCACTTGTAGATGCCCTATAGTTAGGTCTCAGTTGCATAATCTAATCTGACAATGTTTGGCTTTTCATCGGAGTGTTTAGTCCATTGATATTTAGTGTAATCATCCCTGGAGTTGGGTTTGAGTGTGCCATCTTGCTATGTGTTTTCCATTTTTCACATAAGTTTTTTGTTTCTTTAAAATTGTATTTAATTATTCTGTTGGCTTTTTGTTCTACCTGTTGGTATTTTTCTTATTAACATTTAATAGTAATCACTTTATGCACCCTAAACTTACCTCTTATCCAAGTTTGACACCTCATGCCAAATGAAAGAACCTTAAAAATATATAATTTCACCCCATCATCCTTTGTGCTGTTGTTGTCATATAATTTTATTGCTATACCATATTATAAATCCCACAATACAATGTAATTATTTTGGCTTCAGTAGGCTATCTTGCATGAATTGAGAGAAAAATTAAAGATAATCTTTTGTGTTTACCTATACATTTACATTTATGTTACTCTTCATTCCTTCCTGTAGGTTTGAGTTTTCATCTGGTTCTTTCTTTCAGCTGAAAGTCTTTCTTTAGTATTACTATTTTTTGCAGTTCAGGTTTTGGTGGGAAATTCTCTCCACTTTTGTTTATCTTGTATATTTCCTTTCTTTCATGAAAGCAAGTATAGCTTCTTTGGGCCACTGTGCAATTCTTTTTTCTAGTTTCCTTTTCAAAATAAGGTCAGCCTTTCAAGAATCCCAGTTTTATTTTAGGTCTCAATTCTAGCACATTCCCTGGAACATACATAAGTCAGTCTTCCATTCCTGAATGGATATTAAAAGTGTTACAGCAACCCCAGCTCTTAGACCTCAGGCTCATTTTTCAGCCCCCTGGGTCAACAAGGTCAGCTGGAAGCCTCTGCTCTGGTTTTGAGTTCACACTTTATTTCTGGCTACTGATTTCCTCCTTATTGATGGCAGTGGATGCCAAGTGTTGGGAATTAAACCTTTGCAGAATTTCTAGTGTTTCTTGCAGAGGTGATTAGTTTGGGAGGGTACCTATATCAGCTTAAACTGCCAAGATGACAGAATCTGCTTTTTTCCTTACATGATTATATGGAATTGTAGGATTACAAATAACAAACAGATCATGAAGCCTAATTTACTGTAGAGGCTCTTCTTATTTATTTATTTACTTACTTACTTACTTTTAAATGGACTGGTATGTTCACATGGTTAAATCTTACCTACTGGTTTCAATTCTTATTGTGAGATCACACATGTGCTCAGTAGAATAATATGTGCAATCTATTAGAAAGTAATTGCTGAAATTTCAACTTTTGCTCTGCTGCTTCCTGCTCTAACAGGTCTATGGAAATGCAGGACCTAGCAAGTCCTCATACTCTTGTTGGAGGTAGTGATCCTCCTGGTAGCTCCAAACTGGATAAATCTAATCTCAGCAGTACATCGGTCACTACAAATGGGACAGGAGGTAAGTGTACCACCCTGAAGATACCCAGAATCACATCTCAATGTGTGCTTTAATTTTACATGTTAGGGATCTGCTAATAAATAGCTTATTATCAATAACATAATCACCATGATATCCAAGGAATACATAGTTAATATATTATTTATTGTTCTATTGATTTTCTTGAATTTTTTGCTCCCCCTCTATAGTTGGAAATGTTTAGACGGAATAGTCTTGAAAAACATTTGAGGGCCTTTAGCAAGGCTCCCTTTTGGTATTTGCCCTTGTAAATATCCCCCAAAATTTAGAAATTGAGGCCAAAGGATTTGTATCTTGATTTTACCAAAAATGTGTGTATATATATAAAAATTTTTTCATATGTGTGTGTGTGTGTGTGTGTGTGTGTGTATATATATAAAATCTCCCCAACACTTTTTGGCTTTATGTGGAATTATAATAAAATGTTACCCCAACATTTTTCTTAACACTAGTTTTTCATAAAAATGATTTTGGAAATACAACAATATTCATATCTGCTGCATTTTCTTTTCAAAGAGAATAATACCTAGTATTTATTTTAAAAGGAATTGCATTTTTTCCAGATAATTTCTCATTTTGTTAGCCCATGATTTTGCCACAGCATGTGGCAACAATAATAGCTATTATTTCAAATATTCTGCTTTATTGTTTTTATATAATGCATATCACTTGTTCAGAAAATATGACCCAATTGTTGTATCACAATATGTATGTATAGAGACTACACACGTACGATATATATGGTGCATTTCAAATTATTCACAGTCATTTTGAAATTTTTGTAGAGCTAGTAGAGTCAATTAATTAAAAATTATATGAAATTTGTTTTAATTTATAAGCTATATTATCATATATCAGCATTTGCCACATCATATTTTCTTTTAAATTTTAAATAAATACCTATGAAATTGATACACCTCTTCCCATTTATTTTAGAATAACTGTGCAATCTAAAATTTTCTTTGTAAAGTTGTGTGCATTGCAACTTACCTGTATTTAATAATATTTTATACCAAATCCTTTGTAGATTAACATTTTCCTTGTTCATAATTTTTTTTGTCTCTAAACATGCATCTATAATTTCATCTAATTAATTATGGGATTGCAAATGTGTAAGAATATTTAATGATGACTACTGGAGTAAGAACATTTACATTTAAACCTTAAATTGGGTACAAATAAGAAGATTAAAAAACCCAAGCACTCTGGAATCAGACCTTGAAGTTCACCAATCATCATGTACATATATTTGACTGAACTAGAACTAGTTTATTTTAGATAAACTATAATGTAAAAGTCATATAGTGCAGTTATAATTTTGGCTGAAAGGTCAGAAACCAGCGCAAGTATTGAAGATTATTCATATCCACTCAGCAGGCATTCAGGCAATGAACTCTTATACTGTTCCTGTTCTCAGGGGACAACATGACTGTTTTAAACACAGCAGACTGGTTGCTGAGTTGCAACACCCCCTCTTCTGCAACAAGTATGAGAGCTGATGGTACACTGCATGTGGTTGGGTGTGTGGATTTGCCCCTCTGGTTTGCTGTCTATTGCTATTTCTGTGTTTGCACCCTTTTTCTGTGTTCAGTACTCAGAAATAGAAAGGAGAAATGAACGTGCCTTTTACTTGCGTTTTGTTAACAGTTGGTTACAGTGTTCTTATCAGTTGGTATTCTAATCTTAGATTTCTTATATCAATAGTATTCTTTTCTTAGATTTTTTTCATAATTACACACAAATGATGCATATATTGGTTTTCTAACTACTTACCAGTTTATTGCATGGTTAATTCACCCCAACCAAAGTCATGTCAAACAGAGCAATTGAAGCAGAGTGGGCACGCACACATACTTAATTACCTTCATAACCTGTACACTTATGTAATTTAAATTAAATTTTTAACACGGCAAAAAGATACTTGCTCTTTCACAGACTTTGATAAATATCCCAAAGTATCTAAAGTAACATTCAATCTAAAGTAACGTATCGATATCCCATCACTTTAAAAATTATCGGTGATGAAAACTATGCATTTAAAATTATAAATTAATATTGCCTCTTAAAATGTTTTGAACTATAGATATTAACTGCATTCACACACACACATATAAACAAACTTTCTCCTAAATCAAGTGCTAGCATGGTATCAAAATTAAACCATTAAAACAAAACCATCACACTGCTGTGGAACCACACAATCGTAGGATGAAAAAGAAGAGCTCATGTCTGTCAGAATGTGCATTACAAGCAAGCAGTTAGAACATGCACAGTTTGGGCCTTGCTCTATCTCAGATTAAATTAGAATATATGATCAGTGAATAAAGAACACTTTACCCCCATTAGTAATATTTTTATAGTTTTAAATTTTTTTAAATTTCATACTTAAAACATACTTTCCTTACTTAAAAAAAATATTGCCATAATTTAGTTATTCTTAATTCTAATGCCAGGTTTTTTTTCTGTAAAGAGCTACATAGTAAATATTTTTGGCTTTGTAGGCCATATGTCTCTGAAGGGGCATGATTATGTTCTAATACAACTTTATTTATAGACCCTAAAATTTAAATTTTATATAATTTTCATCTATCATGAAATATTCTAATTTTGATAATTTTTAAAACATTTGATATGTAAAAAGCCTTCTTAGCTCACACTGGCTGTTCTGTTTTAAAATAGCATTTAACACAGGCAACACTACAATAGTGAATATAGACAAGGCATATTTAGTAATTTATATCTCATCTCAACCAGAAACATTTTTCTAAGTGTTAAATATCAAGCTTTCCTGGTTCTTAATGTTGATGTCAGAAGAACAAGGACTTGTGTTGTCAGGTACATCATTGATCTGCATCTTAGCACCGCACTTACTGGCTGTGTCACCTTGAACAAGTGAAAGTTACTTAACTTCTCTGAGCTTCAGTTCCTTTTTGTAAAAGGAGGATAGTAACACTTTCCTGGCAAGGCTTTTCTCTTAAATTAGATAGTGTATATAAATTGGCCAGCAATAAATATCAGTGTATTGTCCTTGTTTTAATCAATAGTAATAATTAAGCAACAGCTTTTTAAGGAAAATGAAAATATGCATTGCGTTAAAAGACTGCCAAATATTTGATCAGATAACACATTCTTTTGGAATTAGAAATATGTAAACTGGGGCAAAGAAGGCAAACTTTCAGTAACAAAATGTTAGTTACACTTTGATTATTAATGATATAGTTCTGGTGGCATAGCATAGTATATGAAATTTTTAATGAATTTTAATGACTTTTTTATACTAGGTGTTTATCACACAAAATAAATTTATTGCATAATCCCTCCTATTGGGAATAAACTAGTTTTAATTCTGGGTTTTATTGTTGAAATTGGATCACTTTGTAAAATTATTATAATAAAACAAAAGGCAAAGCTAAGAGCTAATTTAATGGCTTTTCCAGATCTTCCCATTAACTTGAATGTTCAAAAAGATAATTTTAGTTATTTTTTTAATATAAGTTGATACCATCACCTTAAGAGTCTATCATACTACGTTGGTGCTATTTAAGTATAGTGTATTATTCCTTAAAGTAATTTAAAGTGTTTCATCACCTTAATCCTAATTATATAATTACATCTACAGATTTGTATTGAAACCTAAGTTTGCCTGTCAAATTTTTATCACTTGTAAAATTGTTAAAATATAAAATGTAAAAATAGAATAAATGTAATCCTACCTTAGCTAATAAATCAGGGATCAGGCTTTGAAGGCCATATGATCTCTGTTGTAACTATTTAGTTCTGCTCTTGTTGCACAAAAGCAGCCGTATATACCTAAACAAATGATTGTGGCTGTGTTTAAATAATTTTGATTTATTAACACTGAACTTTAAATTTCATTGAAATTTTCATGTCACAAAATATTATTCTTTTGGTATTTTTCAGCTATTTAAAAGGGTAAAAACAATTCTTAGCTTATGGACCATACAAAAACAGGCCATGAGTCAGATTTGGCATGATCCCTGATACAGAT
>CM052441.1:24519451-24735021 GCA_028533085.1 Varecia variegata | reverse complement strand
TATTAATTGCTTTCTTTTAATTTTACTGATATAGCAAAAGGCAGAAAGGAAATAGCGATTATAAAAAAAATAAAATAAAATAAAATAAAATAAAATAAAATAAAATAAAATAGTATGGAATAGGCTGGGCGCGGTGGCTCACGCCTATAATCCTAGCACTCTGGGAGGCCCAGGCGGGTGGATCGCTCAAGGTCAGGAGTTCGAGACCAGCCTGAGCAAGAGCGAGACCCGTCTCTACTAAAAAATAGAAACAAATTATCTGGCCAACTAAAAATATATATAGAAAAAATTAGCTGGGCATGGTGGTGCATGCCTGTAGTCCCAGCTACTCGCGAGGCTGAGGCAGTAGGATCGCTTGAGCCCAGGAGTGTGAGGTTGCTGTGAGCTAGGCTGACGCCACTCACTCTAGCCCGGGCAACAGAGTAAGACTCTGTCTCAAAAAAAAAAAAAAAAAAAATAGTATGGAATAATAATATTTTTGTTAGGATTAAACTATAATTTGTCATTAGTTAGAAAAATGGTATCTTAAAACACCAAACATCAAAGCCACTGTTTTATTTTTAAAAATTGAGAATTTTTGATAGCTTAATTTCACTTATTTATCAATATAGCTGACATTTATTGAGCACTTTTCTATATGTTAGGGTTTTGAGTAGGCATCGAAGAGTCAAAAATAGTAAGTCTTTGCTCCCTGCGCTTTCGGAGGACACAGTCTTCCTGAAGAAACAGAGAAACATAGGTGAAAAGAATATGGACAGAGAGTAGGATGTAATGAATATAATAATAGAAATATACACTTAGGCAGAGTGGTAGTATAAAGGAAGAACTACCTTGCTCTATCTGGGAGGATTAAGAAAAGCTTCATCAAGGAAAAGAAAATTTATTTATAAAGATTTAATCATAAAACAGATCCAATTCTATCTGAAGATTGCATTTTAAATACAGTGGATCTAACATAAAATGCAATCTGTGTTTTGGACCATGGTCTGTGTGCCAGTTTATTCTTTTAGCAAATATTTATTGAGTGCCTGTTAAGTATCAGGAATTGTTCTGTGTACTGGAGATGACGAAGGGGGCAGGGCTGGATCAGTCTGATCCCTGCCTCGTGGAGCTCACAGCCCACTGCAAGAACCAAACAGCAACCCACAATGACACAAATAAATATAGAATTAGAAAGCATAAAGGGAGAGAAAAGAGCTTATTAGAATATTCATAGATGTCTAATTTTGAAAAGGAGAGGTTTTGTGGAAGGCTCCTCTATGGAAACCACATTTAGGCCAAGACTTCTAAGAGTTAGGTAAAGAATGAGGGCAAGAGTGTTTCAGGCAGAGAAATTGGTGTGCAGCAAACCCCTGATGGGTGGAAGACTCCGTGTGTCATTGGACTTGAAGGCTGGAGTTTAGTCAGTGCATGGGGGCAAGGTGGGGAAGCCTGTATTGGCAGAGAGAGGCAGGGCCTGCTCACTAAGGCCCTGTCGTTCACAATAAGGAATTTGGATTCTATTCCAAGCCCAGTGGGAAGCTATTAAAGGATTTTGGGCAGGAGAATAACATCATATAATTTATGTTTTGAGAAGATTACTCTGGCTTCAGGGTCTCTGGAGAAAGTCAAGAAATGGAAACAAGGAGATAAATTAGAAAATGAATACACTGGCTGCAACAGGAAGTGAAGTTAGCTTGGACAAGGGGACAATAGTTGAAATGAAGAGAAGGGGAGATCTTTAAGATATGTTTGAGTACAAAAGGCATTATATTCCCCAGAGGCTCACAGCCTGGACCTTTCTAGTTTGTAACTTCATCTTCCTGTGAGGGCATTAGCAGGCTAACAGAGAGCTTCAACACAGAGATGCTGGAGTTAGGCTCTCTGGGTTCAAATTCCAGCTCTGAAGCTTACTATCTGTGTGACCGTGTGCAAATCACTTAACCACTCTGTGCCTTAGTCCCCTTCCATGTAAAATGAAAGTAATAATATCACATAGGAGGTTGTGAGGATTAAATGAATAAATCTATTTAAGCCCTTAGAACAGTGCCTTAACACAGAGTAAGCACTTTGTAAATGTTTGCCATCACTATTTTATTCTGAGAAGGAAGTGTTGCTAGGATCTTTGTTCAAATATTGATAAGAGTGTTTTTTTTTTTCTTGGCTCAGAGGTAGTAGTGGAGAATATCAGGTCCTGAAATTAACAGACTAATAGAATTTTAGCTTCCTGCTATATTACTTCATCTTTTCTGACAATACACATATTTACTTATAGAGAGAATTTCCCTTTTTTGGAAACCAAATCAAATGTGGATTTTTGTTCCCTTTAGAACATGTCTCATCAGGGGATCCTTTTTTTTTTTTTATTTCATTTCAGAATATTACAGGGGTACAAACACTTTGGTTACACACATTGCCTTTGCACCTCCCGAGTCAGAGCTACAAGCGTGCCCATCCCCAGAAAGTGCACACTGCACCCATTAGGTGTGAATGGGTATCTTAACCCTGATAAGGATCTGTCATCACTTATAAGATTTGGGGCTAAGACATGCTAGATATATTAAACACCATTTATCACAACAGATCCTTACTCATCATCTTAATCTGTAAAAGGATTTTTGAAGGATCCTTCTTATTACTTTAAGGCTTTTAATATTTTTTAATAAAAAGCAGGTCAGAGGAGTTGATCCAATGCATTCATTTTTCTCTGTAACAAAGGAGTGAAACTAAATATTTGAAAACCTCACTGAAAACTGTAAGTGTAGGCCTCTGGTGACACATAGTTTGTGAGAGGATGGGTAAAAACAATCTTACTCATCTTCTTTTATTTACTCTTTACCGCCTGCCAAGAAAACAAAGTTCTCAAGGGTAGCCTAGAAGGGGGGAAAAAAAATTACAAAAACACAGACTGAAGTCTAGGTGGAGGGTGGGAGGGGCAACCACAACTCCTTGCTAGTGATGTTAGGAGGTGTATAAGAACTGATTTTGTGAATGAGAACTGATTCCATCTTCTTCTCTGCTCTTTAAGCATATAAGTCCTGATGATGTAAATCCTTGGGTGAGTAATCATCAGGGAGAAAGTGAAGTGTATACAACCTTTAGGCAGATTAAAATTTGTGCACTGGACCCGGTTTACAAAACCATTAGGATAGTGCTTTACTATGTGCATGTGAAAGATGCCTACCAAGTTGTCTGCATTCATTTGTATCACCTCAAAGCTGTGTACTAAGGAATCAATGCGCTGAATATTAGCCTTTCACTTACCATAGTGGTTGGTTACTTTCTCTTTTAAACACACACATCTCAATTATTGTTTCAGGATTATCCATCCTATACAGCCTTTGGCCAAAACCAGTATGCACAGTACTACTCAACATCAACGTATGGAGCGTATATGACATCAAATAACACGGCCGATGGCACACCATCTTCCGCCTCAACCTATCAGTTGCAGGAGTCTCTCCCAGGACTGACTAACCAACCAGGTACAGATCTTCATCCAGGTGAAATACTTTTATGTGTTTTGCAGTATCTAATAATATGGAGAAAATGGAAATTTCAAAAACATAGCAGAAAGTGGCTATTGTGCTGATGTTTAATCTGTGTTGGATTCACTGTATGAGATGAGGCTTTTCTGGCATTTCAGAAAGCCCTTCTCTTAGATGTGGGAGGGATAGGAGATTTTAATCTCAAAATGACTGTATATGTATGAATATGGAAACAAAAGGTGAATGGACCTTTGGCCAGACAAATTTTTGACAACAAAGAAAAATTTTGATATTATCTTTCTTGAGTATAACTGGCAATATTTCCTTTATGCTGGAGAGACTGCGTAACTCCTTCACCTTTGTGAGTCATCAGTAGCTCCAGCCACTGAACATGTCCTACATTCCTAGGATCAGTGTAGGCAGGATCAGTGGTAGGCAGTTTAATATCTTTGTCCGATCAGAGCATGTTTAAACTCCATTGCATATTTCACTTATTTGAAGCTTGCTGTATTCTTGTTGGGATTGTATTTGCTGAACATATTTGACACAGCTGAAGTATTTAAAGTTAAAAGCAAGTTCAATAGAAATTCAGCATAATCCCAATCAAAATTCCAGAACTTTTTGTAGAAAATATTGAGATGGTTCTAAAACTACAAGGAATTAGAATTGTCAAAACAATTTTGAAAAATAAGAACAAAGTCTGAAGGCTCACATTGCCTTATTTCAAGATTTATAAAGTACAGTAATCAAGAAAGTACAGTATCAGCAAAAGGGTAGATATATAGAGCAGTGAAACAGAATGGAGAGTCCAGAAATAGATTTATACATATACTGGAAAACTGATTTTTGACCAAGCTGCAAAAGCAGTTGAATGAAGAATGAATAATATTTTCAACAAAAGGTGCTGGAACAATTGGACGTGCATATGCAAAAGAGAATAGAATTTCAACTCATAACTCATATGCAAAAATTAACTCATAATGGAAACCTACATGTACAAAGTTAAACTGTAAAGACTCTAGAAGAAAACATGGAGGAAATCTTTGTGACCCTGGGCTGCATAAAGATTTTATAGATAGGACAATAAAAACACAATCTGGAAAAGAAGAGAAGAGAAAGAGAAAGAGAGAGAAAGAGAAAGAGAAGAGAGAAGAGAAAGAGAAGAGAAATTAGATTTCATAAAATTAAGAACTTCTCTTCGAAATACACTGTTACAAGAATAAAAAGACAAGCCACAAATGGGAAGAAAATATTTGCAAAACACATATCTGATAAATGACTTATATCCAGAATATATAGGGAACTCTCAAAATGACTACAAAAAATGAGGTTAATAGCCAGGCGTAGTGGCATGCACCTGTACTCCCAGCTACTTGGGAGGCTGAAGTGGGAGGATCGCTTGAGCCTGGGAGTTCGAGGCTACAGTGAGCTATGATTGCACCACTGTACTCCAGCCTGGGCGACAGAGTAGGACCCTGTCTCTGAAAAATAAAAAGGAAGGAAAAAATGAGGTTAAGAATTTTTGTAAATATTAATGTGTTCAAGTATATTTTTCTACCTTCAGTTATTTGCAAGATCCAAATTGATCTCTGCTTCTTTTTTATCTAGCTTTGGAAGAGAAAGAAAATAGGGAAACCTGGTCACAGGACTGTAAATTCTTTCCAACTGGACTGGTGGGGCCAAGATGATTCAATACCAAGAAATGATTATTTATCCCATGCCTATTAGGTATCCGCACAGTGCTAGAAATGCATATTTCAGCAGTGAATGAGCTCTCTGCACTCCTTTACCTTCTATTTAACAAGAAAGACAAAGATCAAGCAGATAATTACAATAATTATGAGCATTGAGAAAGGGAAAATGGTAGATAATACGGGGAGTATTAACAAGTGAACTAATTTGAACATAAAGAAGAAACAATGAAACTGATATTTTAAGCAACAGCCAAGATATGCTTATATCATGGATGGTAACATTCCATGGATGAAATAGTAACATTCCTTATTTTTGGTTCCCTGTTCTGAATATGATCTCTAACTATAGACCCAAGGAAAAATAGTCTAGAAGATACAGTTTCTTTGGTGCCTTACTTTTCAGTTTCTTTTCCCTTATCTTCCTTTAGATCCTCATACCTGTGAGCACACAGCCCCTTTGAATTCCTGGTCCTTGTCCTGCTAGAGCTTCTTATTTAGGCTTTCAACTGTCTCAGCCTCCCTGAGCACCTGTATCCCTTGCAGGGCCAGGACTAGGATAAGGCCAGTGAAGCACTGAGGGCACAGAATGTTAAGGAGGAACTCATTCTCAGGGCCCTTAAATGTTGTGCCCTAGGGCCTGGGCGCCTTACTCATTAATCCCAGCCTAAATCACATGTCCCAAATCTGTCCGGATCCTCTTTGAGTCAATACTTGCATTTCATTAAGGATCTTACCTTAATTCAAAGGATGAGTGATTTCAGAATCCTTGCTTTACAATTAGTAAATTGTAAATTTACAATCCTTGCTTTACAATCCTTGCTGTACAATTGCTTTACAATTAGCCTACAACTTTAGGTAGGGAGATTATTGACAAACTCTTATCACACTGCGGAAGGTTTTTCTCAATGGTGAAGGCTTTGGGGAAAACAAGGTGGGGTGAGTCTGTTCAAAAACAATGTGGTAGAAGTGTCTGATCATCAAGTGTCAAAGACTGAATGAGAGACAGGAACAGCAGGGTGTTTTTGAATTTACTAGACTACGGCTGCCATGAATGAAAACCATTTGTATGCTCAGATATGGTATGTGCTGGATAGAGCTTTGCATAAAAGATTACTTTTGCTTTAATTTCCAGGTGATCCCAACACAGTTTCTCTGCAGGAAAGACACAGATGATTACTTTCCATTAGCTAAGAAATAATCAGTATTGAGACTAGCTATTTTATTTGTATGAAAAATCCTAAATGCAGGCAGGTAGATATTCTGAATGTATGACTTCAAATGTGACATATTCACATTTGGCATTTGCATATTCACTATCAGAATGCTGCTATTTCTTCAGTCTTCCACTGGCTGCTGATGCCAACAAATATAGTTTGACATAAGTTTAAGATTTTATTAGACTTTTTGTTGAATTTAAAGAAGAAATTATTTCTACATATAACTATATTATTCTGCCAAAATCGTAACAACACACATGCCTGGATCTTTAAAGAATTCGGTGACCTCAGACCTTCAGTCAAGGTAGTTTCAAGTTTAATTTTGCCTTTTCAGATCTGGCATTCATCCAAAAAAACAAACAAGTTTATAACTATGGGATTTTTCTTTATTACTGATGGAATCTGATATATTTAGTTTAAGGGTAGGAAAAGTATTTCCCATTGACCAGTTCTGCATTTTGGTCTTAAAGCAGAAACCTAAGAGTTAAATCCACAATTTCTCATAGAACATTTACTGTTGACTTCCATTTTTATAATAAAAACATAACTTATGCTCCGTAAGAGCCAGCTGGCTGTTCTGATTTAGAGATAAGCCTAATGAAATAAAGTCAGATCTAAATATCCAAAACTTACAAGGTGCGGTTATTCATTGCTATACTGATTAAAGGATAATTACTTAATCATGTGTAATGCTGAGTTAAGGAAAGCCTAGGGCAATCAGTAATGACTACTATTATTTGGAAATTGCAAATAGCATTCAGTTATTTTACTTTACCTTATTAGGTAGTTTGACAATGGATTTAAGAAATATTACCATGCTGATTAAGAACAGACATTTTAGTTCATTATCTTTACAAAGATTTTTCTTTGTCTTTAATATAAAATTTATATTAGATATATGATATTTTTGATTTGTAATCAGAAAGTTTGAGGACTGATGAGCACGTGAAGATGAGAGATATTTTATAGCGTCTCTTTTTCAAATATTTGAAACATCTTTAAAATTAAATGTAGTTAGTAATCTGTAACAATATTATGCTTTATCCTGGGACTTTAATAAACATTACAATACAGTAGCTAATTGAACTTAACAAGCGCTCCAGAAATGTAAAGCATGTAGTAAGATCACTTCACTTTCTGAAAAGAAGCCACTTTCAAAGGCAGAACACAGCAGCCTTTTCATAACTTCATGGTTTTTCACATGACAGGAAGGAAGCTAACTCATCTAATTGAAACTAACAAGAGGATTTAGATCGTAAGGACGGACCACACTGAACTGTCGTAACAGTTTACATTTCCTGCAGCCTTACTGTGCCCTTGTGCAGTTACCTGAGTGAAATTTGGCAGAGGCTGTGGAATTAACAGCTTTCTCCTTTAAAAAAAAAAGTGTCAACAAATGTTTAATGACCGGTTGAGCTCAAGTTCCTTGTTTTACCCTTTATCAGAAGAAAGGATAGAACCTTCAGAAGGAATAGAGGTCAGTACAATTCCACCTAGGTGATATCACGAGCCGTCTACAGGTTGTGTTCTTTTACTTCTATGAAGTTCTTTCATCAAATTCCTTGGCCCTCCCTCGCACAGAAATCGTATAATCTCCGTATAACTCTTTTTTAAATTTATTTTTTAATTGTCAAGTAAAAATTGTACATCTATAGGCATGATGGGAGGCACCTGTAGTCGAAGCTACTCAAGAGGCTGAGGCAGGAGGATTGCTTGAACCCAGGAGTTTGAGTCCAGCCTGGGCAACATAGTGAGACCCTGTGTCTTTAAAAAAAATTGTATATATTTATTGTGTATAACACTTTGTTTTTAAACATTGTGAAACGGCTAAATTGAACTAATTCACGTATGTATTACCTCACATACTTATTTTTGTGGTGAGAAAGATATTCTCTCAGTAATTTTCAAGACTACAATGTGTTGCTATTAACTGTAGTCACCATCTTGTAAATTTATTCTTCCTATATAACTGAAATTTGTGTCCTTTAACCAACAGCTCCCTAATCCCCTTCCCCATCCCCACAGCCCCTGGTAACCATTATCCTACTTTCTACTACTATAAGTAGTAGAAATTTAAATTTTTTTTTACATTGTACATATCATGCAGTATTTGTCTTTCTGTGCCTAGCTTACTTCACTTAACATAATGTCGTGCAGGTTCATCTATGTTGTCCCAAGTGACAGGATTTTATTCTTTTTCAAGGCAGAATAGTATTCCATTGTGTACATATGCCACATTTTCTTTAGCCATTCATCCATTGATGGATACTTAGGTTGATTCCTTATGTTGCTTATTGTGAATAAGGCTGCAGTGAACATGGAAGTCCAGGTATCTCTTTGACATACTGATTTCATTTGCTTTTAATATGTACCTGGTAGTGGTATTACCAGATCATATGCTAGTTATATTTCTAATTTTTTGAGAAGCCTCTGTACTGTTTTGCGTAATGGCTATACTAATTTACATTACATTCCCACCAACAGTGTGCAGGATTCCTTTTCCCCACATCCTCTCCTACACTTGTTGTCTTTCTTCTTGGTAATAGCCATTTCAACAAGCGTGAGATGGTATCTCATTGTGGTTGTTTTAATTTGCATTTCTTTGATGATTAGTGATGTTGAGCATTTTTTCATATATCTGTTGATCATTTTTATGTCTTTTTTTGAGAAATCTCTTTTCAAATTCTTTATCCATTTTTAACTGGATTATTTGTTTTCTATGATTGAGTTGAGTTTCTTATATATTTTGGATATTAACCCCTTATCATGTGTATTGTTTGAAAATATTTTCTCCCATTCTGGTAGGTTGTTATATGACTCTTTTGATCAGTGGAAGCAGATCTAGGTTTGACCTTTTTGTAACCTGGAGAGTCTGTTGCTGTTTGCATGAGGAAATATAGCCATATGGTGAAAGCAGAAGTTCTGGAATCACAGCAATGTTGTCACATACAAACTATTTAATTTTGGTAAATTAATTAAGTCCTACATGTCTCCATGTCCTCCACTATTAGAAGACAACAATGAAGGACCTAATTCAACTGAGTTGGAATGGAATAAGGTTTAATTCATATATATATATATACATATATATATATATAAAAAGAGAGAGAGTTTCATAATAAAGAGCTCCAACAAATCAATAAAAGACAAATAACTCAATATTTTAAATGGGCAAAAGATTTAACAGTTACTTCATAAAAAATGATATCAAATGGGCAAGAAACATATGAAAAAGTGTTCTCCATAATTATTCATCAAGAAAGTGCAAATTAAAACCACAATGAAATAGCACCATGTATGTGCACCCACAATGTTTCTAATTAAAAAGGCTAATAATACCAAGTATTGGCAGGAATGTGGAGCAACTAGAACTATCATTGCTGGTAAGAGAGTAAATTGATACAACCAGTTTGGGGAAAAGTCAGTGTCTATTAAAGATGAACATATGCCTTACCTCTGACCCAGCAATCCCATTGCCAGGTATAGATTCCCAAGAGGAATGAGAGCTTATGTCTACAAAGACATGTACAAGAATGTATATAGCAGCTTTACTTATAATAGCCGACAATTGTGACTAACCCAAATGTCCATCAACAGAATGGATAAAGTATGATATACATACATGATGAAATTCAAGCCACATTAAGGAAAGAACAAACAACTGCTCCAGGCTATAATGTGGATGATCTCACGGACATAATGAGCAGTGAATGAAGCCAAACACATGCTTCAATAAAATTTTTTTAAAGGACGGTGCATAACACTATTCATCTATATATGTGTATATACATATATATATAAAAAAATGTATATACACACACTACAGGTTTAATAAATGTGGACCTACTTTTTATAGTTTTCCTAAAAAGCTATGCATTTATTCCCCAAGAAAATGCCTCTGCCCATGTTTTGTCCAAATTCTTAGAGCTCTTTTAGGATCCTTCAGTAACTTGAAAAGCATCAATGAGAATAAAGTCTTATGTTTACCGAGACTCAGACACTTCCTAGGGCCACAGTCTTTCTCTGGGCTCTTCTGCTCTTACACCCCTCACTGTGACAGCTGTGGGAATAGCAGAGTCCAGTGGTTCCTGCTAAATGCCTTCTTTATGGATCTAATCTACAGTCAACCACCCATGACTGATCACAATGACTGGGATTTTGCAAGTTTTTGTCCCTTCGGTTCTTGCACTATGGCAGGAAGGAAGCTGCCTGATGATACTTAGCACCTGAAGATTGATCGATAATGAATACAAAGAAAGGTTTTATGGAATATCGTCCAAAAAAACTTTAAAAGCTTGCTTAATAAATGAGGGCTAATTTGAATCGCCATTTTATTTTAATTTGTGGGATATAGTAATTAGGAAAATTTTGTTTCAAAAAAGAATTAGAAATGGAAAAATTTTTGAGTGCTTTTATTTAAAAGTTGTGTGTTCATGTACCTGAAGTGTCATTTAATGCCTATGCAGGTAAGCTGAAACTCTATTTGCTGTAAGATAGGGCTATATTCAACCCCATAACTAAAACCTTTCCTATTATGCTGTTACTGTCACCCAGGCCATAACAGAGACCCATGCAGTGAACTGTGCTAGCAATATTTTTAGAGCAAATAATATTTGGAGCACAGACATATTTTTGATCCTGCCCTGACATGTACAGTGTTTCCCAAAGGAAATGTTAAAACCAATAGAAACGATTAGAGATTAGCTATGTAAAAATTACTGTTTCTCAGAATAAAACATTGCCTAAGTTTGTTCCAGTTTGTTTATTTAGATTAAAAACTGCTTGGCTGCCCTCAGAATTATTATATTTTAATTTAATGATAAAGTGTGATAGTCATAACATCATTATGTTTAAAAATTATTTAATTAAAATTTAATATAGTTTGCCATCTGACTCTGCTAGAGATTTTTACTTTATACATATGATTTAAATCAAATTACTATAAATTATATTTGTCCCTCAGTAATCCAAAAAGGTAGCTATTATTACCCATTATTATATAATGAAACTGAGATTCAGAGAGTAAAATGCGTGAAGTCACACAGTAATTTGCCTCAGTTTATCCTAACAACCCCTCTCACAGGTTTGCCACCGCTCAGTACTTTCTGCCTCCTAAGATACAGTGTCACTGGCTTTAGATGCGTCAGAATTTTAGATATCTGTGGGACATGCAGAAGTCAATTAGATAAAAGGTCTGAAACTTAGGACGTGGCCTGGTTGGAGGTATAGATTTATGTCTGGATCGTCATACGTAAGGTCATTAACATATGAGAGTTTTAAATCACCCAGGGTGTGGGGAGTGAGAAGTACAGTGATCAAAGGATGGAATTCTTAAATACCAGCTTATAAGGAATAAGAGAAGGACAGTAGTTTGTGTCTCGCAGACAGAGAAGGACAGAGAAGGTGAGAGAGATTCTAGAACTAGGAGAGTGAAAGAGCATCAGCGGCCCAATAATGGTTCCGAGGAGGTGGTGTTTAAGAGGATCAAACACAGCACAGAGATCCAGGAGGAAGAACTGAGTCTGTCTGTTGCTATTGCATTTATCAGTGAGGTAGTTATTGGGGACTCTTAGCAAGAGTATTTGTACTAGCGTTTTTGTGAACTGAAGCTAGATTTTGATAAATCGCATGTCAAGAAGTGGAGACAAATGTGCCGTCCGGTACTGTAGCCGCTGGCCACACGTGGCTATTGAAAACTTGTAATGTGGCTACCGCAGATTGAGGTCTGCTATTAAGTGTAGAATATGCACAAGATTTCAAAGACTTAGTCTGAAAAAGAATGTAAAACCTATCATTGGCAACATTTATATTGATTAGATGCTGAAATGATAACATTTTTGATATATTGAGTTAATTAACATATATGAATAAGATTAATTTTACATATCTTTTTTTTAATGTGGCTGCTAAAAAGTTTAAAATTATATATGTGATCACATTTGTGGCTCATATTGTATTTCTGTTGGACAGCACTGGTATGCACTATTGTTTTAAGGAGTTTTATTTAAAAGAGAAGATAGCAAGCACATAGTATCTTGATGGGAAATGCAAGGCCAAGGGAAGAACTTTTAAATTTGTAAGGGGGCCCCCAGAAATGGGACAGGTTGAAGGAAAGATGTGAGAGGGTTTAACTCATGGACCATGATCCCCTAATAGGTGGGATTGGGGAGTCAAGCTTACAAGTGCAGGGGTGGGTTTGATCTGGAAGAATACATCTCATTCTCCAAACTGTGACCCAAAAATGGGGGTGAAGATAGATCTAAATGGAGATAAATATATAGGTGAGGGTGCAAACAGGAATTTGAAGGCATATAGAGTATAAAGACATTCAGGTTTAATAGATCATATAATTAAATTAAAATAGGAGGGATTTTTGTGTGGTTGGGATTATAAATCTTTCTTTTTTGTAAGGAGGTTTCTATTGTATAGGAATGTGTTTATTAAGATAATTAATAGTGAAGACTCGTATTTGATCTAAAAATGAAGTGCTATTCTTGACACAGTTATGTTATTTACAGGAGAGTTTGAGACCGTGCAGAGCCCCTCCACACCCATCAAAGATCTTGATGAGAGAACATGTAGGAGTTCTGGGTCAAAGTCAAGAGGAAGAGGCCGGAAAAATAATCCTTCCCCACCTCCTGACAGTGACCTGGAGGTATGCTTACTTATTCCTAAAGAGCGTAATATGATGCTTTATTTTATTGAATGATATATTATATACCTTGCAGTCCCATTAAGTTTCAAACTTAAAAAAAGACATATAATGACTTGAGTGGCCATACTTTGTCATAGGCATTTTGCAGCTCTGAAGTTTGAGATTTTATCCATTAAATGGCAAAATTAAAAACAATAACAACTTAAAAGTGATATTGTTTTACAAATTCTAGGTCTGAGATAATTGCATCTTTTGATCCAAATTGGCACAAATTTTTAAAATGAAGCCATTGTTTGTGGGGTAATTTTCTGAAAAACACTATATTTGATAGTACTACCATAATGAAAGGCATCTATATGGGTCATTAAATTTAAAAAGATAAAAGTAATCTGTATGGAAACACAAAGTCATCTTCTGAAAATAGGAAAAATTTCCATCGGTCATTAAAATGTTTATATCTGTGGAAATTTCAGTATATGTCACTTTTTGTGCTTGTGAGCTCTTTTGAGATACAGCTGTACTAATAAGCAAGTTGATTTTTATTATAAAACATCAGGAGAAACTATTCTTCACCATAATATATTACTTCTTACATAACCAAATGCTTCAACTAAGAAAAAAACTAAATCACCAGACTTAGTAAAATCAAGTATCAGCCATTTGTGCTTCTTCAAATGAGATAACTTCCTTTACCTGAACAACAGCAAGTTTAAATCCCTTCTGGAACCTGACAGGTGATATAGTTGAGTGACTGGGCTGGGGAGCCCAGCAAAGTAGGAGCATTGGCCCATTCTGGGAAATTTACCCATCCCTGCCACGTGGGAATGTCAGCCAACCTGGCCACAACTTCTCTGCTGTGGCCAGAACCCTGAAGTTTGCGTGAAATCACCTAATTTTGAAATGATGCTAAATAATATGAAATTTTTCAAAACTCCATGCAGGTCAAACAACAAATTTGCTGGCCTAATCTGACCTAAAGCTCTGCATTTTGCAATTTCTGTTTATGGGTTATTTATTGATTCTTTTAAATATTGTTTAAAAATTTAATTCTTCTCATAAATTGCAAAATTTTATGGATCCACAAAATGGAAAACTTTAAAATACAGAGTTTCAAGCACACTTCTGTCATAAAGTCTAAGTGTGTCTTTTTTTGGTATTAACTACAAGTAAATGTTTGCATAAATTTATCCAAGTTAGGACTTCTGACTTTCAAGCTTGTTATTATTTCTATCAGTCTTGCTCCTCAGATTTTACAGGAGTTAGATTCGGCAACTTTGAAAAACATTTAATGAAGTAATAGGATTATTTTCTATAAAATGATATCAAGATGATATCCAACAATGAAAGGAAATGTTTTCTACTTGTAAAGAGATTTCAGTTTCCTTAAACTTTATAATTGTTTGATACTTATTTTTTGTCTTCAGCGTGTGTTTGTCTGGGATTTGGATGAAACCATCATTGTTTTTCACTCACTGCTCACAGGGTCTTATGCACAGAAGTATGGCAAGGTAAGAAATCAAGAAATTTTACTCTAAGAAATCTTGTTGGAATTGTATTTTGTTCAAAAATCAAGGGCCATTTAAAAATGCTTTTTAAGTGTTTTTATTGCAGTCTGTCAGATTTTTCTCTTAATTATCTATTTCCAGTGGCTTATTGTTCTTTAATATGAATTGGCAAATTTTACTAAGCTAATTAGAAATTGAGTTCTTTTTTGTTTCTTCAAATGACTGTTTTCTACATCAAGACCAAGCTTCTTACTCTCACATAATAATTTAAAAAATTTTTTTTGTAAATTGAAATGGACTTTAAAACATTATAAAATCACATATCATCCCATTTAGGAAATTTAAGAAATTGTTTGAACTAATTTGTTGCATCAACTGTTGCTATAGAATGCCATTTGAAATAAGCAAGTAATCTTTTGTCAGACAGATTCTTTGGATTTATGAATGAAAGTTTTTCTGTAACTTCAGAAATAACAACTGGGATAACAGCCCCCAACAAAGTCAGTGACAAATAGGCTCATTACTCCCTTGCCTTTTTTCTTGCTATTGTTTTTATAGTAAAGTTCTTAGAATAGTGTTGTTATACACCTGCACGAGTGCTTCTCCAAAGACTGACGCAACTGCAATAGGCTTTTCGGCTGGAAACACAATTGTTTAGGCAGAACACATTGGTCTGCCTGCAGTTACTGTAGTCACAGTTGTCTCCAACTTTAGTTTCTTTATATATGACACTTACAAAAATGTCTTGCTATGTCTTTATTTATGTATTTACTATCCCAGTATTTGATAGTCTTAGCTCATCATGCAGTTTTTAGCAACGATGTTAAACTTTGTCTTCTAGATAGGTAATGATGAATTGTGTTCGAGAATATCTTCCTAAATTGCACTTTGGGTGAATATACATTGTCCTTTGTTTTGGGGTGTAGGCAATGGATGTTGTTAAACAGATATGAAAGGTTAACAGTTTTAACAACCATTTACAAGAAAGAGTCTTAGCCCCTTCATCACAATTATTATCTAAAAAGTCTTCTCCAAAGCAGGATGTATATATATCCACCAGACATACAAGACCCTCCACTGGGATAAGGAAAGAAAATATTAGAATGAACACACATATACAGACACACATGTGTATCTCATACTTACTAATTTTTATTATCTGTTTCATAATGCATACACCTTATATAAATACATTGTCTTAGCTCTGCTGCTATAACAGATTACCATAGACTGGGTGGCTTAAACAACAAACATTTATTTCTCGCGTTTCTGGAAGCTGAGAAGGCCAAGGCCAACATGTCAGCAGATTCAGTTCTGGTGAAGGCCTGCTTCCCGGTTTACAGATGGTGGTCTTCTTGCTGTGTCCTCACATCGTGGAAAGCGGAGAAAAAAGGAAAAAGCAAGCTGTTGTGTCTTTTTATAAGGGCACTAAACCCATTTATGAGGGCTCCACCCTCATGACCTGTTAATAATTACCCCCCAAAGGCCCCACCTCCTAATGCTATCACATTGGGGTTAGGATTTCAATATACGAATTTTGAGCAGGCACAAACATTTGGTCCATATCATAAATGCAAATGATTATAATTTATAAGTAAATTACTAGACAGAAATTTGGAGTGCATGCTGAAAATTCTATTACTGATGGAGTATGCAATCTAAAAAGTTTCCAGACAATAATCTAAAGGATTTCTTCTGATACAGTATCAGCTTATCAAAAATATATAGTAAATTCTGTTGAACTGATTGTAATATTTTTGTGCAGCTAAATTTATATTATTCTATAGGTGTTTAAAATAAATAATCTGACTTGAGTACATGAACCCAAATAAAGGTCCCTTCAAAATAGTCACCATTAGGGACTATACCTAAATATACATGTTGTTCCCGTTGTGAAAAATGAGTGTTGGTACTCACCTTTTGGAAATATCTTTAGACTTTTGATGTATTTCCTGACTTCCAATCTTCATCCTTTTGTGGTAATTTTGATCTTTAGAAATAATAAGATCATTTGGAACCAAGGCAATGGATAAGGAACATGGTAAAAATGTCACTATATATATTTGTTTTCATTTGGTCAAAAATAGCATAGAGTAATGAAGCTGCTTTTCTCAATTGATTCATAAACTTACTCTAAAAGCAATTCCAAAAGCTAAGTTCTCAAACTTCTCCCAGCATTGGTGCATCATTGAAATAAACGTTGACTCCCTGGATGAGTGCGTGGACATGCAGTACTCATTTCAACATACAGGTTTCATTATTTCAAAGTATTGTCTGAAAAGCTTTATTCAAATACAAAATATAGACCTTCTCCATGCTTCCAGAAGGTTAAGGTAGCAGAGAATATGGAAAGGGTAGGGAAAAGTGAGGGGAAGAAGGAAACTTTATTTAATGCTATGATGTGCTATGCAGTAAGTATCACACAATATTGAGGGGTAGGTTGTTCTCCCCACCCTATGGATGAGGAAACAGACTCAGAGAGGTAATAAAATGTGTGCACAGTCACACCACTAGTTAGTGGCAGGTATGAGTCCTGGGGCTCTGGACTCTTTGACTCCAAAGCCCATGTTCTTTCTGCTGTAGCACATGACATGGCCTAGGCAATTAATCTATCAGGAATATAATAGAAAAGTTACATTTCCTAAGAGGAGTAAAGATAATTAGTGAGGTACTGTGTAGGCCATTGTGTGAGTTCTCTTTTAAGTTGTAATAATTCAAATTATCTTCTTTCAGACAGTTGGGATATTTTTTCATCAAGAGGTAAAAAAAGAAATACTCAGTGAAATAGAGTGTGGCAGGCAGTGATCAGTACCCAGTGGTGATGCAGAATATGAAAAGAATCGAGGCACTATTGGAAGGGTATGAAGAGGATAAGCTTTCATTTGTAGATTACCTGGCATGTGGTATAGCCTGTGTTTAACATTTTAGAAGCAATAAGGATGGTAGTTAAGGGCAAGAGCTTTTGAGTTGGATAAACTTAAGTTTGAAAGTCAAGTTCAGATGCTTACAGCTTTCCAACTCTGGCAAATTAATTAATTCCTCAGCCTCAATATCTGTAAAATGGGAATAACACCATTCATAGCAAACAAGCATTAAAGAGATAGCACGTTTGAAGGGTACAGTAGAACATTTGGTGTGAATTAACAACTCAAACAAAATTGTAGCTACTGCTGGTCACTTTTACAAACCTTATCCCATTTAATTCTCACAATTACTCTGCTGTAATTTATTGTGATACAAGGTTTATGGATTAGGAAACCAGGATTATGAGGGCTTCCGTAACTTGACCAAGGTCACAAAAATGACAAATGTTCATACATATATTGGAAACCAAGTCAGTTTTATAGCAAGTCCCTGTTCTTTATACTATTCTCTGCTTACTGGAAGGAGGTCTATTAGAATTGACCAGGTTGAGCAAGGTTTTTATTCAGGGCAACTTAAGAAAATTAAAGTAAAAATGTTTTTAGGCTATAATTTTTTGTAATCAAACTAAAAACACCCTTACTGAATTCCGTGAAAAACAACTTAGATTGCCTTGTTTATTGTTGAACTATTATTGACATTTTTCTAAAAGTCATTTTATCCTTGACATTTCTCTTATCGTCAGTAAGGAAAAGGGCGTTCCCTTTTGGCCAGTACGACATCAATATCTTGGCATATTGAGAAGTGCTAAGTAAGGCCCATCTTGGGAGCTGGGGGCCGCATGCAGCTCAGGGGTCACTGATATGAGACAGAAGGGATGTTGGGTCCCTTCAGCTTCCCCACAAACCATAAAGGAAAATGGTCAGCTGGAAGGACCTCCTGTGCCTAAGGGCAAGTCATTTAACCTCTGATCCTGTTTGATCTGGAAATGGTTATAATCCATTTCTTTCCTACAGTTACTGGGTGGATTAACTGAGATAATGTAACTATATAAAAAATGACACTCCACTATGAAAACTATCATCCACCTCCTTAGTCAGAAAAACTTAAGTAAAAATACACATTCTTTCTCCCAAATGAGAAATGACGAAAGGCAGATGTTTTCAAACCTGCAGAAGATCAGTGTTTGCTCTTACAATGCACGAAGTGGTATTGAGGTGGCCTCCATACAGTGAGCCAGAAGCTGGGCCTATATGGGCCAGAGATGTGAAATCACGTTCCTGAAATTACCACACCTACCGACGTATCTACCTGTCTCTCTTTCTCTCCCACCACCCATAAACAGGGGCAATAATAAATACCATTTTGACCTCCTGCTATGTGCCTGGCATTTGCTGAGTGTCCTGCTAAATGCTTTCTTTCTTTGGCTTTCACCATCATCCTGTGTGGTTGGTACCGTGTTACACAGCTCATACACGGCTTGGCCAGTGGAACTCAGATCTCTTTGACAGGTTCTTAATCTCTATACTCTTTCCCATATTTTCCCCCACAACCTATAAAAATAAAATTCATGGAACACAGTAATATAGGCATGCCATTTTACTTATGAATCGCCCTATATAACAAACTTTTGTGTTTTTATTTAAAAAAAAGCACTTTTGGAAAATTCTACTTCCATTTATAAATAAATAATGTGAATTTTCCAAGGATCTTCCTAATAATATGCTATCACTTTTTGACTCTGTTCCGTTGTCAACACTCTCTCTCCCCAAGCAGAACTATTCCTGGATATTTCCCGTAGCGACCAGTGAGGTGCATCGGTATCCGAGCTCCGCTGCGGTGAGGCTGGTGATGGGTTTTGCAGCTGAGCAGCAGTTGGCGTGTACAGTTTTCAACACTACAAAACTCTAAAATAAGAGTTTGTAAATTTGACAGGATGTAGGCCAGGAATCATCCATCATCTGTTAGAGTTTATGAAGATTATTCCTATTCCCTGATTAATTGTTTATGTTATTTTACCTGATAAGTTGCAGTAATTCCTTTTTGGGGGGAATTACTGGCAAAGGGAAGTAAATAAATTGTGCTTTAGGGATTTGGTTCATTTCAGAGCATTAATGTATCATGTGCTATGAAGCTATGATTCTCTAAAGTTATCCCACCGTAAAGATACAAAGGAAATAGCCCAAGTCAGGGAAAAAAACTCAAGGAAGAGTGAATGGTTGCCTTGTAATGTGAAATTAAAACTCAGCCTCCCCAAACTACTTGCTCATTTTAGACAACATCTTATATAAGAGCAGTGCTGGGGAAATAATATGTTCATTGGGATAAATCAATTGATTATTTTATATTAAATAATCTACATGCATTCATGTAGAACAAGACTTCCAAAATAGCACCAGCTGGATTTTAAATATTAGGGTAGTCATGAAGATAAATACTGACTTTAGTGCATGTAGACTTTAGAAAATCAATGTGATTTAAGAGGAAGTGATGAGGATTAATCAACTGGTAGAACCATGGATCTGATGCAATTCTAATGGCAGTGCTAGCACCAGGTCCATTAACCGCCCTCTGGCTTTGGAGGGATAATGGACCTGAGTTCAAATTCTAGCTCCACTTCACTACCCCTGTGACCTTAGGTAGTTTATTTAGCATTTGTGATTCTCAGTTGCCTTGTATATACAGTGAGGAGAATAATAAAAGTAATAATTTGATTATGTGGGTTAAATAAGTTAATGCATTAAAACTCACCACGTTCCCAACCACACAGTGAACATTCAATAAGTGTAATCTATTTTGTTTTGAGAAAATATGATATTTGGCAAACTGAATATTTTCTAAAGAAATTTGCATATTATATGTGTATCTCCTGTTTTACCTCATAATATGAGATACTCAGCTCAGCTCAGTGTTGTACAGAAGTAACACTATGCCAGGGTGACTAGAGAGTGGTTTGGGTAGGTTGATATAAAATGAATAAGTACAGAATCTACAAACCTCAAAAAATGCATTATGCTTTTCCTGGTTTCTCATAGTATGTTTGATTGCACATGCATGTGATGTGTGTATGTGTATAATGTGCACCTAAATATAGTATATAAATATAAAAATAAAGCTAAATCAGGACAGAGACATTTCTCTAACTCTATCATAGGGAGTTTGAGAGTCAGTGCTACCTGTTGTCTCTTCTTTCAGAGCTTTGTGTTGAGTATATCTTTATTTAGAGAAATTGGTTTTTTTTCTTTTGGATTAAGTGAGTGGCTCTAGGTGATATCACAAATAGCCAGATATCTTACTAACTTTCTTTAAGCCCAGCCTTACAAAGTTATTGCTGGCAGTACATTAGAAAAGGCAAAATAGCTTTATTAACTTGAAGGTAAAAAAACAAGAAAGATAATGGTAACTAGTATCTCAAAAACACAAACTTCTAGAGGAGCCTTCTATAACTTGCCCTGAAATTTTCACTCTCTTTCATCTCAGGTGATGATCATTCAATCTCATATCTTGGGGAAATGACGGATTCTATCATTAACTTCCCTTAAGTTTCCTTAAATCATCATCAACTCTCCTTTCTCTAAATTTTCTCACCCATCGTTTTATAGCCGCCTTGTCACATACCAGTCCTTTCTCCATAAATGCTGAGGGGCTTCGCTGGCTGTGTTCATTTGCCATCTCTGCCGTCCCACTTTTTTTCTGGGCCCTGTGTTTTCTAGTTCAGCCCCCCAAGGTCAGTTTCACCAGCTTGACTTTTTTCTTTCCATCCAAGTGCTCTGTTACACTATTGCTATGTACTACTGCTGTCATTCCCCTTGAAACTTGTTTACCTTTATTCCATTATTAGTTTAATAAATTTGGGTGAGTTTTATTCATTGAATTCCCTTCTGATTGAAACTGTGGCAGTTGACAGTGGTAGGTAAATTGTGGGCTTATGACTACTTCATATTAACCCCTGTTCAATTGCAAATATGTTGCTCACCTTGAACACTTGGATTGTGAACAAAATCTTTTAATCCAGAGGAAAAAAGAGCTAGTTTTTCACCTTTACCAGCTCCCCAGCAGGTACTTGGCTACATGACTAAGAAAGAGACACCGTTAGTCATTTAGTCCTTGAAGTCCACAGATGATCCTTATGGAGGTGAAGATTGTAAAATGCACTCTTCCTCATAACTGTAATCAATGCTAGAGAAGCTGAGTCCCAAGAAATTGTACTGAGCCCCTGCTGTACTTAGTGATCCCACTGACTCGAGTCCGACAGTCCTTTGGAAGCACCCCAGAGGCTTCACTCCTGGGAAGCCAGAAGGTCGTGCCGGCTCTGGTCTTCCGTAACTGTCCCAGTCCTTCGTGAGAGCTCTGAGACCAGTGCTTCTTAAATATTGATGTCATGTGAGTCGCCTGACAATCTTGTTAAAGTACGGATTCCGCTTCCCTAGATCTGGGGTTGGGTCTACAATTCTGCCTTCCTAACAGGTTCCCAGTGACGACAGTGTTGCTGGTGTGCGAACCACACTCTGAGTAGCAAGGTCTTCGGCTGATTCTCAATCTTGGGACATTGGATCGCTGGAGAGCTTAGAAGTGACTGATGCCTGGGCCCACCTCAGAGAATCTGATCTAATAGGTATAGGATGTGGCCCGAGCAGCAGGAGTTACAAAAGGCCCACAAGTGTTTCCCATGCATGGTGAAGTGTGAGAACCTTCCAGCTTGGCGTCCCGGTGTATCACTATAGCCTTGCTTTTGCATAAAGCCTCTCTGTCCTGATCCTTTGTTTCTCCATCAGACTCATCTTGCAGAAAACCCCACTGACTCTCCCTGTACCTCAGCAGCTGCATGTGGCCACAGACCCTAAGTGGGTGCTAGCACGCCTAGGGTAGTGAACTCCTTCAGCTGACTATTTCACACCTGCTCTCCCTTCGGGTTTTCAAAGCCCCCTCCCAATTCTGTACAAACCTCCTTCTTGTTTACTGAGAAGGAAAAAAAATCAAATTGAAAAGAATTCCCTCTTCTGTGTGCCACCAGATCTGTGCCCCCTGCATCTGTAGCCATATTCTCTGCCGACTCCCACACCTCACCTGTGTCCTGGCTCCACACCTGCTCTCCCACCCAGGGAATCCACTCCCGAAATGACCTCTTTCCCTGAGCCGCCAGCTTCCCACTCTCCTGGAATCTTCCCACCACCGTACACGCTATAACAGGCCCATCACTAGAAAAGCCCTTTGAGCCCATGTTCCCCTCCAGGTGCTGCTCTCTCTCTGCTCTCTCCAGCCTGCCATAAAACGACTCCTTCCAAGTTTAAGGAACCACCTTCTTGCCAAATTGAATGTTCCCTTTTGGTTTATCCTGCTGGGGCCTCTCACGTGCATTTGACTCAGGGACCTTCCCTGCATTTGCTTTAAATTGGCCATCACCACTCATGCACTTCATCCCTGGGGCTGCCTGTCCTGCTGTTCCCCACTGTAGCCTTACCGCCGCCTGGAATGCTTATATTTACTGGCTTTGTGTCTGTTTGTCAGCCATCTCATCCAATAATAAAATAAACCCCATAAGGGCAGGATCTTTGCTTTGTTGGTTATCTGTGCTCTGCCCAGAATTTGAACAAGCCTAACACTTAATAGACACTCAATAAATATGTTGTTAATAAATGAATGTTCCTGAAATCATCCTCCATTTCCTCCTAAGCCCCCTACCTATCCATCATAGACAAAAATCTCAATTGTAAAGTTTCCCTTCTGATTCGTGACTGAGTTATGTTTTATGTCTTATCCCTGATTAGAGGAGTTCATGTATTCTAACAATTCTAGGAGCTGTTTTCACCTTGGTTCATGAGGCTGGTTTGTCTTCCTTCTCCTGTGATGAACTTGCACGTCTTCTGTCTCTGTGTGCACACGTCTGCACATGTGCTTCAGGTCCCAAAGGAATAACTGTTCCAAGAGCTTGAGGCCTTAAAAAAAAAAAAAAAGTTCTCCATTTCTTTAAAAATACATAATTGCTGCCTCTCCAGAGATATTTTTACAGTGTGTCCCTAGAGGAGGAATTCCAGCTGATGGCCCAATGCAGGGCAGAGGCCCATAGACAGACAGTCTGGCTCCAATTTATGCTCTGTGCTAACATGGCTAATAGGCGTTCGTATTTTGATTTAGAGAAGTGCTGTACTCGATCCTGACTTGGTTGTACACTGGTAACATCTGGCTAAGAACCACAGATTTAAAGGCCAAGAGCTATTTATTTTCTTCATCATCTTCTTCTCTCTCTCTCTCTTTCTGTATTCAGTAAAAAATGTCTTGGGAATGCTTTCAGTATTTTGATAGAGCAATACACAGAATAAATTGGCAGAAGTTTAGTTTTCCCCATATTAAACTCTGTTGTAGACACTTCGAACCTTTTGGAACTATTATATATATGTAATACGTATCAGAGCTTCCACAAAACCCTGTTAGTGCCTTTATTATCCCACTTTTTTCCTCTATCCAAGTTTTTGCTATCACTTCATTTTCGACCCTAAACTCAACACTCACTACAGTTCAATGGAAAAAAAAGCAGCAACTCTTGATTCATAAGGTGCCTATAATTCTACGAACATCTAATGAAAATGAGCAAACATCTTTGTATAAAACTTGGACTTGGTCCAGAAGTATGTTTCGCTCTCAGATGCCTGATAAAACAGTGGGATTGCAGGCGCTGGCAGCTCTGTCACGGTAGTTTGGCAGGGCAGAAGGTGCCCAACGCAGAGACATTGCTAAGGCCACACACACCAAATGTCCAGTCATCTTTCTTGGATTCTTAGATCTGTGAACCCTTTAGCCGAAAAAAATGTGGTACTGTAATCTGCTTACTTAGAATTAGCTGTCCCAGTGACTTAGTAAGCTGGAAAAAACAAAAAGTAAAATTAGATATTTGAAAGTAAGCCCTCACCAGACATTCTCTTAGAAACAAGATCACCACCTCTTACAGGCATGGTTTTCCTTGGCTCATGGCATCCCTCCCTAGACCGTCTGTGCCAAGTCTTTGGCACGGCTGACGAAACATCTCCCTTTCAACAGGCCTTGCTCTCTGGAAACGTTAGTAAAATGCAGCTAGTTCACACTCCAGCAAACCACAAACCTAAACTTTCCCAGTTAACAAATGATTGTTTTGCCAAAATGCTTACTAAGTCCTGGCTCTAGCTGAGTGCGTGATGTGGAATCGCCGCAGCTTGAAAAACAAACGAGCAGCCCTCCCAGTGCCATGGGTTTGCATTCCAGTGGAGTGCTCAAATGCAGTTTTCATCATGCCATACGCTGTGCTTGCTTGCTAGAGGAGTCTTGCATTTTTTAAAAAAAAAAATTGTATTTGCTTGCATGCTTATCAGATGCACAGAATGCATTCTTCATGGATTTTCCTATCACTGTTTGGGTTGCATAGAGAGTTACGTACTTCAGAAGCATGGAATCAATCAAAGTCACAATCAAAGAGGAACAGTATGGTTTCTCCCATCCCCATAAATCTGATCTGTAAATGCAAAGAATGTGAGGAATGAGCATAAGAAATTCAATAATTTTATTTAAAACTTAAAAAGAATAAATGGCAAATCACAAGATAAGTGTCTAACCAACCTGGTCTCCAGAAGGAAAACCTTTTAAATAAGATATTTCTGAGCCTCCATCTGAAATATATATCTTTAAGGCAGTCATCATTGCAAACATAACAGAGCAGTGTGGAGCTCGGTTTTATTGTCTTGCATCAGTGAACATTCCTCAAAAGCATAGAGCGTCACTAATGGAATTATATGTTTTCATGCTGTAATTACATTTGATTTTTCCTGATATTTCTGTAGACTTTTTGTTCATGGTTCCATGACTAGGCAGAATACTTACAAGGTTTCTATGTTCTCTGCCTATCCAGTGCCTCCCCCGCCATGAAAAAAAGAGAGACTAGCAATAGGAATTTTTTAACAGAAAAAAAGACAAAATGTTCTTTTAAAAACAAATGTATTCAACTGTCAGAGATTTTCTTTCAACAACAACAGCAAAAACACAAACAACAAAAAAAGAATTTTATATGAAGGAAACGGAGCAGGGATCCTTCTGAGTTCTAAAACCCCTTGAAACACAAAACAGGCACTTAATATTTTTGTTCTTGTTTTTGAATGAATATTTTTGGGATAAAACAGAATTTATTTGATATTTGGGTATGTTGCCCCAAATGGTCCTGTCAGTGGTAGAAAGACAGATGAATGTGGCAATAGAGTCAAGCTGACTGGGAGAACACAATGTCAGTCAAGTATGTGACAGTCAACATCCATTTTTGAGAAATGATAGTATCTAGCTCTGAAGTCCACAGAAATCTCGAATGAGAGGATGTAAACAATTAGAAAATTATGTTGAAATCCAACATGTTGTTATTATCAATGTCCATTTTCTCCCACATCAAGTCTTAGCTTTGTGCTGCACACTTGGACCCTTTGTCACTCAATTCCTATTTCCCAGCATGCAATTCCTAGACTCCAGGTTTTAATGGCTACAGAACACAGAGCTGACACTTCAGACGTGTTAACACTCTAGGGCTGTCACCTCAAAGCATTGTGGAAGGAGATGCAGGAGTAAGACTGGTTGTTGTTGTGGATGGATGGCATGAGGTGGGGCTTCCACTTGCGAGTGGAATCAGCTCAGGGGTGTAGATGAAAACTGCTTGGTGTGACCTGGGTTGCTTGTTCTTATCGTAAATTATGTAAAGTTAGCATTACATTTCCCCGAGTTTAAATACATTTCTTGAAATGCCGTTTATTAGAACACTGAAAACACAATTTCAGTTCTCTCTTCTCAAATCCCTACAGTCTGGCTCCTGGCCCAGCCACTCAACCCAAATCACCCTCGGAGGTCTTCCAAAATAACTTCTCAGCCAACACCAACAGTATCCTTCTAGATTTGTCAGCTTTATTCAAAACCATATTCTTCTCCATACTAACACCCATCTGGTCTCAAATTCTAAGGCTCTGTCCCTTCCAGGTTTCCTAGTTTCTGTATCTCCAGAGTTGCACCTATTAGCAGTTCTCCTTTAGAGATCATTCCAACCATGATAATTTTAAACACAATGTTTGTGCATGAATTACTTCCCTGTCCCTATCCCTAAACTTTCCTTACTTTTTAGTCTTAACACCGCTTGCTGCCAGGCCTTCAGCTGTAGTTAATCATGGTAAAGTAACAACTCTGGTCTTGATTTTCAACTCCTTGCTGCTGTTTAATATCTTGGTTTCTGTAAACAAAAATTGAGTCATTTTGACTCATTAACCCCTTCACTTTTGTTAAACTACCCACAGCATATATTTTCTACCTAGATTATATTTATGGAAGTAATTTTCTTTTAGTTATCCTCAACCTTCCCCTCTTTCACCCTAGTCAAATGCAGGTGAGACCAAACTCGACACATGTTCGAATAGAGATTCCTATTACCCTGTTGATCAAAATGCAATTAATAATTAAGTGGTGGTTGCACCATCCTGTACCAGCTGTTCTTATTCCACCTCAAGATAACTTTCTCTTTTCAAGTCCTACACACATCCAGTTGGCATACTTTTATCTTTTAATTCTGATTATTTGTTGCCTATCTTAAAGGGATATTCTTTTCTCTTTTTTGCCAAGTTTGCCCCATTCTCCGGCACCCCATCCAAATGCCTTTCTCCAAAAGACTTTCCGTGGATTATGTGTAACCTGGGCCATATGAGCCAGCTGCCTTTCCTCCTCCTCCTCTCATGAACGTGTGGCTTTATGTGATAATGTACGCTGAGTCACCTTTTTGTAGCTCTAAATTCTGAGATGTGTCTGTGCATTTGTTATTGGAAAGTCACCTTTGTAGATCATTGGGAAATATTTTGGATCTTCAGTAAAAAAAAAAAAATCCGTGCAGTATCTTCCTCCCACAGCAATAGGCACTTGAAATGTTCTGGTGGTTACTGAAATTTTGCCTCATTACGTGTGCATTTTCTTTTCAGGATCCCCCCATGGCTGTAACCCTTGGACTCCGTATGGAGGAAATGATTTTTAATCTTGCTGATACGCATTTGTTTTTTAATGATTTAGAGGTAAGAATTTTAAAAGGTAGGAATGGTTGTATCCAACACTGAAACTCTTAGATGGTGTCTGCATCTGCAGATAGCCTCAAGAAAATGGAAAGGTAGAAATTTAGTTCTCATCAAGAGGAAATACGGGGTGGGGGTGGGGGGGCATGGGCAATATACATAACCTAAACTTCTGTACCCCCATAATATGCTGAAATAAAAAAGAGGAAATAAAATAAAATTTTATTATACATAAAATAAAATTCTCATCAAGAGGAAAAATTGTATATACAAATATAAAGTTAAATTATGTTCATGAATAAATACATATGTACTGGCACATACATAGTGCAAAAATGTCCCAAAAGAGATGGTCAACCTTGCTGTCGCATACTCTGCTCCTGGTTCTTTTAGTCTTTTAGTGTCAGCCACAACCCATTTGGTACTTTTGGAATCAACATTAGCTCTTCCAGATGACTAACCAGGATACCATTTAGGTTAATCACTAGACGATATTCACAGATACCATCCATGGTGATAGCATGATCATTAAATTTTGCAGATAATCTGAAACCTAACTTTAGACAACACTGTCATTCCTCATTTCCTCCCCTTTTGGATAAAACAGTACTAGAGCTATTTATATGGCCCGTTTGATGGGTTTGAATACATTTAGTTTCTCTTTTTTAAAATTTATTTTTCCATTTCCAACCTCAAATGGCAACACAGTGTCTAACGGCAAACAAGAGGAAAAGAGAGTAAAAACAACAACAACAAAAAAAAAAAAATGAAAGGGCCCAAGAAAAAAATAGCCTCAGAGTAGTTGAATCTGTACTGAAATAAGATATATAGTCTGTGTGCTAATAACTTTGGTTATTAGGCATTCAGATAATAGAATCTGAAAATAACTAAGTAGTTTGTGCATTTGGCAGAAGTACTTCTCAGGCAAGCATGACTGTGCTGAAATAGATATTTCTCTTTCTTCTTTTTAAATGACATATTTAAATTTATTTTTCATCTCATGGTTTCAGAATGAAATAAAAGTTTTTACCTATAATCATACTATGAATGAAGAGGGAAATTATTATTACTGAACCACCACCTTCTTCCACACATTTTATGTTGGACTTTCCATTAATTAATTAACAATATCTTGAAATAAGTATGTTTATAACAATATTTTTACAAGGGAGAAACTACAGGGTCCACAATGTAAAATCACAGCTAGGCTTACCTGCTATGGAAGTAGTAGAACTGGAATTTTAAACATGTTTGTCTGGCTCCAGAGCACATACTTTTGCCTCCATACCAGGCTAAAATTTTAAAAAGTGTAAAAAAGCCAAGTTACTGAGTCTGTTATATAAGTTTTTTTTTTTTAATTGACGAGATCTGGAATCCGGTTTTAGTTATATTTGAGACATGAGAATAAAAATCATCCCATAAATGTATGTGCTGAAAATCTGTATAATAGCATTTTGTTGTTTTTTTCTCTACAGGGAGTCAGCATTTTTACTGGAAAATATAATTACTGTCTGCTAAAGAGGCATTTTTTTTTCTTTAACGGACAATATGAAAGATCAATATTCCTTGGCAAGTTTTCCAGTTTTAGATAATAAGTAATAATCACCTCTATAAAACCTGATTTAAATTAATCCTGCTACTTATTACTGTCTAGTATACAGAATGATTTTATATATACCTGACAATAGGAAACACATTTAATGTTTTTAGAACTTGAATTTTTTATATACAGTGATAACTTTTTAGGTTAGTTTTTCTGTTGGTTTATATGACTGAGTCTCATTCTAAAGAGAATTCTAAGTGTCTTAGTTCTTTCAAAGCTGTAAAGAGAAAATGATTTTATGTGGTTGTATCCAAGTTTTATAGAGTTTATTTCATTTCATTAATTATTTTTTACTAGAAATAAATGGAATAAATGAACTTTTGGCTTTTTTAGTGCCACATTAGAAGCCAGATGGAATAAATTTACTACTCAACTTTTAAACAAACATTAAAGCGAGAAGGTGAAAGTTGCATATAATGAATTTGTAAATAACTTTAGCAAGTTTGAAATGAATATTGGTATATCAAAAACATGTTATAGTCATCTATGGTACTTGAAGGCTTTTTATTTTAGTAGTTCAGATACTATGTTGTATGAATTTTTAAAATATCTGACAGGATCTCTGGTAGAAATAGTAACTGAGAAGATATTGGCATTGACTTTCTCTTGTCTGATTATAGTTTTTGTTGCTTTAGAATATGATAAAAATTGGACTCAAATGTAATCAATGAAATAATTGAGTCTCTGCATATATATTGATTGAACTCTCATACGTGCACACACACACGCATGCTTGCACATCCAGAGAAAGTGCCCAAGGAAATACAAAAGTTTATTACTGACTTAGGTCGATAAACAAGCACTAAAGCTAATAAAATCAAAATAATAGTTTTTAAGACATTCATTATAGTTACATACATCTCCGCTATCCTATAGCTGACAGTGAAAGTCAACTTTACTCTCATACAATTTTTTATTCCAATAAACCTCTTGCAACCAAATATTATCTTGGGTTCCATAACTAGAATTATCTCCACCTCTGCTGACAAAAGAATTCCTTAAGAAAGTAACTCCACCATTGGCTTTTTTTTTTTTTTTTTTGGTATATTTAACATTTCAGGGTCCTTTTTTTAAACCTAAAAATCTAATTTGAGACTCAAATCCTTCAATAGATACTGCAACATGTGTAGTAGCAGCTGCTCCTCACATAATTCCTTAAAAGATACAAATTTAAGTCCTCCTAATAGACACTTCACTACCTCCTGCCCAACTGCAGAGAAGGCAAATGCTCTCACTGCTCCCCCTGAGAAGAGAATGCTGTGTGTTTAAATAAAATGCTATTTCAGTTAAAATAACTTCCAGAAAAGAAGGCACCAGGGAGTTTGAGATCGCAAAAGTGAGAAAAGACTGCTGTGAATTATAACTGATAAATATCAGCGACAACTCTGTGGTCACCTTATAAGACAAAATTTTAAAAATTTAAGATTACTATCAGAAGTATTTCAAATGTTTGAGTTCTACTAAAATCTGTGAGAGCCGAAACATTAGAGTGTTTTCAGTATTTCACATTGGGTCAAAGTGATGCTTGCAAAGTTCCTCAGAGTGAAAGCTAATTGAAGAAAAATTATTTAGCTTTTCCTAAAAATGTAAGTAATTGAAGTTCAGGTTTCTTTCACTGGACTGTAATCCTCAGGCAACCGTCCAGAGTCAACAGGCACAGTTAACTATGCCTAAATAAATTTAAAGAGAAGTTAGATTTGGAAAAACCTCAAACATAACTTCAAATATGGAGTTCATGGTCTAATAAGTTTGATATACTGTTGTCCTCAGGAGTAAAAAATAAATGTTTGGGCAACCTATATACAAATTAATCATGTGAATTAATACTTGAAATGTCAGAAGAATTTCTCCAAAACTTAGGATGAGAGGCTATTAAATGTAGAAATAACGTCTGATTACCAGAGTGATTTATAAGGATCCCCTCCCCTTTTTGAGGGCATATCATTAGTTTACTATAAAGGAGAGACATAGAAATTATTTACATGAGGAAAGATTTCAGAACTTCAGTGGAATGGGCAACTTCATGTGATACCATTCCCATAGTGATTTATTTCAGTATACATACTCTCCAAGAATCTCACCATCTCTAACTAAGAAATAATCCTGTCCTCTAGAACTACTTTGGTGCCTCCATATTCTGACAGGAGAATTTTATTTCCAACTTTCATGCTAACTGGTAAAATTTCTCCACCCTTCCCTTGAAGGTCCAATCCAACAGCTACTAACGTTGCTTGCAATACGTTTACCTGAGATTTTTCTGGAAGCATAATGTCTCTTTTGGTTACGGTTTGGGCTGTACTCCTTTCAACCAATGCTTGGTCAAAGAGAGGAAGAAACTCTCTGAATGCCTGTCTGGCCATGGCCTGGGCAGCCTCAGCACCTGCTCTGCTCTCTCTCCTCCCCCTCCACTCCTGATAGGAGTATCTTCTTACAGTCCTCACCATCTAGAACTGCGGTCCCCCAACCCCCAGGCTGCTGAACAGCAGGAGGTGAGCCTTGGACAAGTGAGAGAAGCTTCATCTGTATTTACAGCTGCTCTCCATCACTTGCATCACCGCCTGAGCTCCTCCTCCTGTGAGGTCAGTTGTGGCATTAGATTCTCATAGGAGCGTGAACCCTACTGCAAACTGCGCATGCGAGGGATCTAGGTACACACACGTTATGAGAATCTAATGCCTGATGATCTGAGGTGGAGCTGAGGCGGTGACACTAGTACTGAAGAGCAGCTGCAAATACAGATTATCATTAGCGGAGAGGTTTGACTGCTTGTGCAATGTAATGTGCTTGAATTAACCCAAATCCAACAACCTCCCCATCAGTCCATGGAAGCATTGGCTTGCATGAAACCGGTCCGTGGTGCCAAAAAGATTGGGGACCGCTGATCTAGAATATTTTTATTTTCTATCACTGTAAGTGTGTGTCAGAAAATTTAAATGATTGTGGTAATGCTGTCAAGAATTATCATTTGTCTAGAGTTCTGCTATTTATTTAAGACAGAATTGTGGAGTGATTATTCTTTGCTAGATTGTGCTTTGAGGGTGGTGTATCCTGGTGAACCAAACGTCACCCATAGGGTCACATTAAATTTTCTGGGCCCTTACCTACGAATGTAGGTAGAGATTTATCCAGAAATACTAAACCCATAATGTATGTAAATCATATGAACTTTTAAAATTAATTTACCTAGATTTTCAAGTTATATACTAAAATCATACCCATTAAGCTAGTCACTGAGTTTTATGCTTTAACGTAATCAGCTAGATCATCTTTAAACTGAAACAGAATTAATACACTGTCTGAAAAGCTAGAGACTAGCTATTAAATACTTGCCTACCAGATACTTCCAAGTCCTATAATCAATATAAATAATAGCTGAAAAGCCTTTGTTTAGTATGACATATTTTCAAATTTAATAATTGTTTTTAAAAAATTGATTTTGAATGGTATATAGTCACAATCTGTGAGTATGATTAAAATAATTTGAGGGGAAAAAATGGGCCCAAGATGCCAAGCCATACTTATTCTGAGATTATTTATTATAGCTATATTCATTTATTGTAAATTATAATAATTTATCATTATTTTTTGTGTACTTATTCTGAGGACTAGGTATTTTAAATGCTCTTGCCAAATTCTTCCTTCAGATCTTATAACAGTTCACTGGAACTTTGCAGATTATTCAAAAGCAGAATAAGACTCTTAGGACAGCAAAGAAGAATTGAATCCTTATCCAGAAAAGTTACTGTTTGTTCTGAGCACACCGTAACTTAAAATCAGGTCAACTGTATGGGTGTACGTACCTAAAGTTCATTTTCCTTGGAGTTTTGTAGCATATTTGAGATGGTAAATCTCCATTATTTCCCTATTACTTATAAGTATTCTTTTTGTTTGAAAATCTAAAAACTTGAAAAGAGAAAATGTCAGCTTCTGTAGTTATTACCTTTTTTCTGTGTTCAAAGACCAGGACCTTAAAAATAACACCAGCCTGGCTTGTTCGCGGTATCTCTGGTCCAGCAGGAAGTCATGGAAATCGCACAGGACGCCATATCGGAGGGCAAGCTCCTGTGTTACCGCTCAACAAATGATAAATCACAGTAACCACCTAAGGTGTTAGGACCAAACCAGTTTTGTGTATCTTCAGATTAGCCGTGCTTGAGTAAGCACAACAGAAATGGGTAGCAAAGAACCCAAATGATTACAAAGACTCAGAAGAGAATTTCTTGTTGATATTAAGATTAAAAGCATTTTTTAAGTTGCTCTAAAGAAACCCTCATGCCATATGTTTTCTGACCCCTTTTTTTGTGCCACTCTTCTGGATTTAGATCCTAGAGAGTAGAAATGGTGCCATTCCCCAGCACAAGAAAACAAACGTGAGATGGTGGGATGGATGGGCACATGCTGCCATCTTCTGGCCATAGTCTGATCAAATGGCAAGATGGGAAAACCTTCAAACGTGGTGACAAGCATCATTTGAAAAACAAATAACGTTTCCAATGTTTTTAACAGGAGTGTGATCAAGTTCATATAGATGATGTTTCTTCTGATGATAATGGGCAGGACTTAAGGTAAGCCATGCCTTTCAGTCTGCTGTTTCCTACAGAAATTCAGCCATGGAGTTTTGCACATGTAATTATTTCTTTTATTTCTTTTTAATGTATTTTGGGTGTTGCAGTACCTACAGTTTTGCAACTGATGGCTTCCATGCAGCTGCAAGTAGTGCAAACCTTTGTTTGCCAACAGGTGTAAGAGGAGGAGTGGACTGGATGAGGAAGTTGGCTTTTCGTTACAGAAGAGTAAAAGAATTATATAACACCTACAAGAACAATGTCGGAGGTATGTGTGGCTTTCTTAATCTAATAAAGGCACTCTGAGTATAAGTAGAATTCAAACTGTAGTTAAAGACTATCCTACTATAACCAGCAAAAGCTCATGTTGACCTGCATTAAGCCAGAATTTTAAGTTTCTTAGAATTGGTGGGGAAAATTTAAGTGCAAAATAAAACATGCACCGTTGTTCTCATGAATTGGGAATTCTTTGTGAAACCTTGTGCCCAGATGGTTAGTCAAGATTTATGGCAAGGCATTTAGCTTACCCTCATCAGCTGGTGCTTGGGACATTATCAATGAAAACCAACAAAGCAACTGACCGAGCCAGTGGGAAGAAGACCTTTCTAAAGAAGAGAACCTCAGTCATCGAAGCAGGGTTGTTAGCAAGCATTACCTTTCTGGAAATCCGATCAGAAATAAATATAAACATTTATGTCATTTCAAAGACCTTCAACAAGTTTACCTTTTTAAAAAGCACATTTTCTGACAGTGTATGTTTCCCATCTATAGTATTAACTATTATTATCATGGTTTTTAAAAATTTAAATACTCTCTAGGTAATAACTAAACATTTTATATTTATTTATATATTTTACAGAGGATGTTAAAACCTGTGATATCAAAACTAGGATCCTGTATGTGCTTCTAGATATAAGAAATCTTGATGATCTTTATTGTTAGAATCAATTTTAGATCAACAAGATTCCTAAGATTTGCTATGAGGTCACACAAGATTAATCTCCCAGGGTTTTTTGTTTGTTTGTTTATGTGCTTCTCTTTTTTTAAAAAAAGGAAGAGTGATTGAGAACCACATGCCAGAATCCAAAACAGAATGATACAGCTAAATATATATGTGCATACTATACATATGTATATTCACATATATGTCATAGACTATAATACAGTAAATAAAATGTTCATATATAGCATACATATATCACATACTTCCATTTACATCATGAAGGTGGGCCTATGTGTCTGCTCACCTTGTATCCCCACGTGCCTGGCAGTGAAGCACACAACAGATGCTCAGTAGATTATTAGTAACTGCAGGAGGACAAAAACCATAGACAATAATAATGTTAGCACCAAAAGGGAGCTTAGATATGGAAGACTTTCATTTCCAAATGAGAAACTGGCCCCTGAAAGCTACTGACTTGCCGAGGGTTCTAGGGAAAAAACTCTGGTTTCCTATTGCAGTCCAGTCTCTCTACATGATGCTTTTGTAAAATCAAATAAATAGGTTTTCCAGTTAAAATCAATCGTGGGTAATATGTTTAACTTTAAAATAAATATCCTTTCAGGAAATATGAATTAATTTTTATCATTCAAGTATGTCATTTAGCTCTTTTAGGGTATTAGTAGAATTATTCAAAAATTGACAAATTGCTAAGAAATAATCATAAATCTTAGAAATTTTAAACAAACACAAGTCCATTTTCTATCATGCATGAGCATCTCTTTATTGAAATGAGGACAAGTAAGCCTTGCTAGAAACTATAAATCTTGATTTTAAAAAAATCATTTAGCTATATATGTGCTCCAGTATCCTGAAATACAATTTAAATAAGAAACTTTTTAAATAGATTTATATGGTCTTGGTTTGTCATAAAAGCAAAGGCTGGATGTTTTAAAATATGTTTTCTATAACATTGTAGTTGTCCACTGTCTATAATTGTATCATGCACTTTAGGATTTTAAACACAATTCTTAATTTCTTTTTACTAAACAAAGTATAATACATTAGCACTAGTATTAGAAACATTCTAATAGCTACATATGATAATGGCATTGTTACTGTTTCAAAGTGAACATGATTGTGATATTAAGAAACTAAACATTTTCAGGCAGCCAGAATATTTGAGGTTTGTGTCCCTAGGCTGGTAGAACCTGACAACTCCAGATCTGATGTATCTCAGTCCCTTGGAATGAGACGGGCACAGGAGTTTTCAAAGCTCTCAGGTGATTGGATTCCACTGCACCAGATCCTAGGTCCAGTGAGGACAGAGACAGGGACCCACTTTTCACTGTATGTCCCCAGTGTTTAGCCCAGTACCTGACACCTAGAAATTCTTCAATAAATATTCATTGAATGGATGAATGGATAGTCAATTCAGAAATGAAGGATCAATATTGGTATAAATATATCTCTCCATTTCTGATATAGACTGAATTAAAAGTGACCTATACTGGACAGAAGGGATTCCAAACTAGATATTTCCAAGAAAATATTCATCGCTTGATTCTGCCTTCCTTTTCTGGGTTGCAGGACTCCTTGGCCCTGCCAAAAGGGACGCATGGCTACAGTTAAGGGCAGAGATTGAAGGTCTGACAGATTCCTGGCTAACAAATGCACTTAAGTCTTTATCAATTATTAGTACGAGGTAAGTGGCATTATTGCCATTTCTGTATTTATTGTATTGAAGATTCAGTTCTAATTGCACAGCATAGGTGAAAATATTTTAATTCCTAGATTGTTTTAGAGTTTGAAGCAACCTAACAATTCCTAGTCCAGTGATTTTCAATATCTCTATGTGTGTATGTGTGTTTGGGTGAGAGAGGGTTTCTGTTTCCCAGAATAACCAGGAGATCCTGTCTCTCCATCCATCTTTCCTCATAACCACTGATGATCCTCACAGAGTGGTTACATGACTTCCAATGAAAAAAGAAAGAGCACATTGTTGGTGGCAAAGTATAAGGGGTGATGGCAAAAATAAAACAGTACTATTTCTACAAAGAATGCAGGTTTTAGGTCTTTTAGGCCATATTAGATAATACACACACAATTGAAATGCATCATCGGAAAAGCAAGAGGAAGCTCTTGCAAAAACTCTAAACTTTGTGTTCTTTGACCTAAACAGTGAAATTCTGACTTATTAATGGAGATAATAGAATTAAATTGATTGATAACTAGTTGAACAACCATGCGCCATAAATGCTAATTCATAAAGTAATATAAATCTAGAAAGTGATAGCTAGTGAGGTAAGGATGAATCTCTGTACTGTCCTCTTCCATGGTTGTATTTCTGAGTTAGATGAATAAATGAAGATGAAAGCATGCTTAGCAAATGTACAGGTAATACAGCATTCAGAAACAGAGATTATTTGGACTGATTGAATCAGGATACAGAAAAACCTTGGCAGGTTGAAAGAAGAGTCTAATGTTAAGAACATGAAAGTAAATGAGTATGTGTCAAATCCTGCACGTGGCTTCTGACCGTGTGGCGTGATCACTAGCTGCGTTGACGACAGAAAGTCTAAATGCAGGACAGAGGGGGAAGTAGCTTCCCGGGTCTGCCTGGGGAGGCCGTGGCAGAGTACTTTGCTCAGTTCTGGGCACCACATTCCAGCGGGGGCTATGGCAGAGTTGAAGCAGCCTATTATTTATTTCTAAAAGATGTCTTCTAGATAGTTAAAAACCAAAGATTATTATATTATCTGTAGGTTACATTTATTGCATTGTATATAATATACTAGGGCTGTCCAGAAAGCATCCGGCCATTGATAATGTAACGAGAGAACGGTTTGAGCTACATGGGTGTAACCTGGAGCCAAGGAGAGTGGACTGGGATGCGCATGCGTGAACAATGATGACATCACTGTACTAGTCAGTAGGGCGCTAGAGCCATTGAGTGAACTTGTGCACTGTGTGGCTGTCACATTCAAAATGACTGAGTGAGTGGAGCAACGAATCTGCATCAAATTTTGCATTAAGCTTGAATATTACTCTGCGGAAACTATTCGGATAATTCAGGCTTTCGGGGATTATGCGATGAGTGCAGCGCAAATAAACATGTGGCACTAACACTTCAAAGGTAGTCTAGAATCTGTTGGAAGTGATCCGCGTTCTGGAAGGCCTGCACCAAGCAGAACACCTCAGAATATTGAATGCGTACAGGTTAGGTTAAGAGATACTGGGAGAACTGTGTGCCTGCTTTGTAGGGGACTGAGGGGTCCTATGTAGAGTGTTTCTTGGATATTGTATCTTCTTCAATAAATGTCTCTATTTTTCATATTACATGGCTGGATACTTTCTAGACAGACCTCATATACAGATTATTAAACAGATGGCCTTAAAGCAACTACAAGGATATATAGTTTTAAGAAATTGGCGGAGCGCGGTGGCTCACACCTATAATCCTAGCACTCTGGAAGGCCGAGGCGGGTGGATCCCACCGGCTCAGGAGTTCGAGACCAGCCTGAGCAAGAGTGAGACCCCCATCTCTATTAAAAATAGAAAGAAAGTAACCAGACAACTAAAAATATGTAGAAAAAATTAGCCGGGCATGGTGGCGCATGCCTGTAGTCCCAGCTACTCGGGAGGCTGAGGCAGTAGGATCACTTAAGCCCAGGAGTTTGAGGTTGCTGTGAGCTAGGCTGACGCCACAGCACTCACTCTAGCCCGGGCAACAAAGCAAGACTCTGTCTCAAAAACGAAAAAAAAAAGAAATTAATAAAGTTATAACAAGCAAGGAGAGGAGAAAAATAAATCAATATGCACTGAATAGTTAAATGCTATGGAATTTGCTAAATTATATTTTGTATATTATTAAATTATATATATATTATCATATTGGTAGTTTTCACAAAATGCTCAGGAGGTCAGAAAAATAGATGCTTTGTTTAATTATGTATCAGAGCCTTTAGCAAACTTAAGTTACCTTCTGACCTTAATTCTTGTTGTATAAATATAGTCTAAGGACAAAGATGTAGGAAAAAATTTAGGTAGCATTATTTATAATATTTAGAAATCAAAAGCCATCTAAGCAACTAAATTTAACTTTAAAAATTCTGGTGCATCTATATGGTAGAGTAGTTTGCACATATTGCTTTGTTGGGAGAAGGGAAATAATAGATGATATGATATAAACTAATAGGCTTATGATGTTAAATAAACTAGAATACAAAATTGCATATATATAATAGTATGATCCTAATGGAAAAAAATCTGTATACAAACACTGAAAGTAAATGCACAAAATGGAGACAGCAGCTTTCTCTAGATAGTTAAATAATAATTAATGCTTTTCATTTTCTTCTTTATATTTTTCTGTCTTTTACAAATTTTCTATTAAAAATATATACAATGTTTGTAATTAAAAAAGAAATGATGTAACTCTGAATATTACACGGTATAAGTGGTGAAACTTCATGTCAAAACCATATCTCTAAACTTAAAAATTCTGTGCTTTATTTTATTTCACCATGTTTTCAATCTGTAACATTCACCTGTATACGACTTTGAATAGCATATTGTTTTGACAAAATGTTATATAGAACTTTAAACATCACAATACAGTCATGGGTTTGTGTTTTATTCTTAACAATCTGCCGTCGTTTGGTGAATACATATCTGCTGATAGGCAAAACTGTTGAATATTGAAAGCGGACATTTATTATGGAATTTAGAGACTACAGTGACAATTTTAAATCTATTAGAAGTTATTTAGCATTAGAAAACAATTATGTACATTTCTTCCCTATTTTAGGAGTAACTGTGTAAATGTCTTGGTAACGACAACCCAACTGATCCCAGCACTCGCGAAGGTTCTGCTCTATAGTTTAGGAGGTGCTTTCCCCATTGAGAATATTTACAGTGCAACCAAAATAGGTAAGGAAATTATTTTAAACTCTGTATGGAATGTGTTTACATCTGTGTGACTCTGCATGGTTCCCCTTTTCATCAATTTCACTATTAGTACATGAAGCAAATTTGGATAAAGTTGCAGAGTCTCTTGCAACTCATTGTATGTGTATGAATTTTATGAGAACTGTTAGCTAGTGAAACTCTGAACTCAGTATCTGGGTAGTTCTGCTGTATATTTCATGGAATATTACAGCACATGTTATCTAAATAATATGGAATATCTCTTAGCCATGGTATTTAATAGTTTAATTAGCATGGGGTATAGTATTACATCCTTGCATATGCAGTCATCTAGATCTAAGATAAAAATACTGTTTTGGCACTACAGGGGAGTCCCAGATAGATTGAACTAATGTTCTTAATTACAGAAAACAAAGAATTTCATGAATCAGAAAGCGTAATTGGAATTTTCATAACACATCATGAGTGGCTGGAAATGCACATTTCCAAAAATGTGCAATAGCAATCAAAGAACTACAAGCTTATTTATTTAGATATTATCTATCTATGGAGTCATCTTTGACTTTAAGTGGATTTCGCAGACTCAAACTTCTAATAAACATTCAAAAACACAACTTCATCAACTTCTGCCATCTTGAAAGAGTTAAAAGAAAACTGCTCATATCTTCCACTGTCTGTCAAGGAAATGCCTGAGAAAATAAATGGGTTGTGTAATGTGCCCTGAAGGTCAACAAACTTAGGCCCTGGTACATTGACAAGAGAGGTTCAAAATCCTAAAATCCCCCACCAAAAATAACTTGCCTTGGCCCTTGAGGAGGTCTGATATTGGCTCTGGCAAAAGGAGCCTCCAGTTGCAGCTGTTTCAGTACAGTTTAAGAGAGCTGTTCCATCCAGTAAATTCCACATTGTTGTGAGCATTATAATTCAGAGCTTGGATAGCAATACCATGTATTTGTTATATAAATGTATGTATTTATGTTAGCAGAGTTACTATATAGAAGATAATTTTGCTTTTTGACAAATCAAATAACTTTATACCAGGATAAACATTTATTTTAATAGGGACAATATTCTTTTTTATTGGCCAAATTATTCCTTACATTTAATCTGAAAAAAATCATTTTTGTTTTTCCCTTTAAGCTAGTATTTTTTCAGAGTTCTGAACTATCAGGTTAAGAAAAAAGGAAAAGTAGCCATGGATATATGAACATTCTGAAAATGAAATTTAGAGAATAATACCAATGTTGTAAAAACAAAGAACATGTAGAAATTGCACGGGGTGTCCCATAGTGCAGTCAGAGGATACCGGTGTTATCAATGCTGCAGCCTAGTGTGACAGCATCCTTAGAACAAGTAATCTGAGCAGACTAGTTCTCACCCACTTGAAGAAAGGAGTTGCTTATCAAGGTAAACCCACATCTTAGTATTTCCTCTTTCTTTAGAAATGAACCTTCAAGACTTTTCACAATAACATGTTCAAGTTACTTGTCTATGCTACTTAAAATAAATTAGATAAAAATTGATTTATAGAATTAAATGACAAAGGTTATTAAAACTTATAGTTGCCTGTAAAGTTGTTCCAGTATTCTTAGTGGAGTAAAACATACTAACATTTTCTATAGGTCAAATGCTTAACCCTAGTGACATTTTTGCAGCATGAAGCACATTTGTTTAATAACCTGTCCTAAGTAAAGATTTATGTTATTCAAACATGTGTGTTGATTTCATAAACCCAGAGGCTGTAAGCTAGTTCAAGTGATGTTCAAGAGAAATTAACTTAACACTTTATGAATCTTTAGGTTAATGAATCCAATGGCTGGAAGAATAAGCAGTGCATTGTTTTTCAGGCAAGGAAAGCTGTTTTGAGCGTATAGTGTCCAGATTTGGCACTAACATAACTTATGTTGTGATTGGAGATGGCCGAGATGAGGAGCATGCCGCTAACCAGGTAACTTCACTCTGAACTTTATCTCATTTATCTTCCAGGAAAAGAAAGTTGCTTTGAACGAATAATGCAAAGGTTTGGCAGAAAAGTAGTGTATGTTGTAATTGGGGATGGTGTAGAAGAAGAACAGGCAGCAAAAAAGGTAACCTGTCTCCAACAATGTCGGTGTGATACTTCTAATGCAAGCCTTTTTGTTTGCATTCCTGTAGTTTGGCCCAATGGCAGCTTGACAAATGATTTAAATTTATAGATGCAAAGCAATAAGAGCATGAGAGGGTCAATACTTACATTCAAATAAACCATTTGGAGTCTAGCATTTTTTGCCTAAAATTTGATAGGAAATGCAGGAAAATTTAGTTATATTTAATTATGTGGGTGTGTGTACAAAGTAAATTTGACAAATATATATGCGTGTGTACATAAATGCACATATGCGTATATATGCACATAATGCATGCAGATATAAATGACCCAGTGGTCTATAAGAAAGAGGAGGGGAAATAACCACTGTTAAGCCCATGAAATTTAACAAGATACAGAAGTTTAATGAGCCCCATAGAATAATCGTGTGAGTGGCTCATGAATCTCCTGGGGCGTATGATCCCTGTGAGCACCTAGAAGTAGGTACACTCCATGATAATAAATGCCAAGGGTGGATTTAGTAGCCGAAGAAAAGCCTCTGTAAGTGATTTTAATAAGCACTGTTGGAATGAGTTGCATTATTCAGATATCTTTGTGCCAGCGTGTCTAAAGGCAGTGGGCCTCACACGTTCTAGAAGAGTTTCATGTGTTCTGGTGAGCCACCGGTACTTGCTTGAAGACAAGCATCGGGCTTTGAACGTATTCAGAAGACCTCATAGGCTTATCTAAGTATTAAAATAAGGCTTTTCATCTGGCCCATATTTCTGAAGAAGAAACCAAGGCAATTAAAAACCATTACATGTTTGGTTCAGCATCAAAAGAATGATATCAGGATTGGCCCCTGACACCAGACTGCCAGTCAACACAACACTGAGATCTGCTTCCTTCACCGAGTGACAGCAAAATATCACCTAGCCAAGATAGAAGTGATAGCATTTATAAAACAAAGCAAAACGATGAATCAGTATTTTTAAACAGTAACATGTCAGCTTATATTGTTTTACATAGAAAGAATGTTGTCCTTATTATCCGGAAGAAATTTTAAATCATCATCTAATAAAGCCTTCACCAAACACTTGCACTGGGGTGCTTTCCTGATTTCTGTTTTCCAAAACAAATCAACATAAACACTTTTCTAGAAAAGTTTATGGCAATAATAGAAAGAGAAAGGAAATGATTTATGTTTCTAGTCAATTTAAATCAGGCAAAATGGAGAAGAAAGCGCATCCATTTTGGAAGGTTTGGTGACAGTGTTGGCAGCCGTACTTGAAATTCTCCATGCTTTTCCATCCCATTAAGAGAGCGGGTGGGGGCTCTGCCTCCCACAGAGCACCTCGGTCTTCATTAGCAGTGTCAGTGACCCAAGACAGCACACTGGCCCCAAAGACGTTCTGTATGAGGTTAGGGCTGCAGCCACAAGAAATACAACTTTCATTGCCGGCTACTGCTTGAAATGTTTCCAGTCGCACACAATTGTAATATCTTCTGGAGTTTGTCAATGTCTTGAGTCTGTGTTGGTTTGATTTTTCATATTGGCACCATAATTACACACAACAAATAGCAGTCAATGATGTGGCCCCTCCAGAGAACACTTACACATCTTATAGCCTGTGTGAAATTCACGTATATCTAGGTAAGGAGTGATATAATTCACTTTTCCAAACCAATAACAATATATGCCTTTAACAATTAAAACTTACCAAATCTACCCCCAGTTATCCATGGTGTGAAAGCTAGACTCGGTATACCAGTTGTTATACTTTCTGCTTTACACCCGGAACTTCAAGAGAAAAAGGCGTGACTCCAAATGGATAAGAATCTCAGATAGAATGCTATTTCCAAATGGTTGTTTATGTAGGTACAGTTTTGGTGATGGTGAAGGCTTATAATTCTATTTTGAAACACAGGTGGTTGGTTTCTCTAGTACCAGAATGCATGCTTTTCTTTGGATGTAGCAGTAATCGCATGTGCAGAAATATTAAGTATTGTTTTGTTATTACAAATAGATCTGAGCTGAATGAAAAAAAATGTTACTTCTAGGTGAATTTCTGTCCTTTAATTTGCCCTAAACTTAGTTTGTTTGAGAAATTTAAGAAGAAATCTCAAAGTTTAAGAATAGGTATGTATAACTGCACTCTCCTATAGAAATATATAACATGAGCTGCATATGTAATTTAAAATTTTCTAGAAGCCACATTTTGAAAAAGTAAAAAGAAACAGGTAGAATGGTTTAATGTTAATAATGTATTTTAATTAACCCAATATATCTAAAACATTGTCTCAACACCTAATCAATATAAAAATTATTGATGTGATGTTTACATTTTTTTTTGTTCTAAGTCTTTGAAATTCAGTCTGTGTTTTAATCTGGACTAACCACATTTCAAGTGCTAAATAGCCACATGTGGCTGGTGGCTACCATATTAGGCAGCAAAAAATTATGTAGCAATCATGATTATTATGATGATGCTTAATTTTTAAATAAAATTTTTCCATGTTTTATATGTATGCATTTCCATTACATACATGAATATATATTTCATACATATATATCCTAAAAGATATCATCAGCTCAAACTTAACAATAATGCTTTGCTTTCTCAGTTGCTATAGCACAGTGTTTTCTTTTTCTCATTATCATCCCCATGGGGGTCTTTTAGACATTTTTTTTCCTACTCACCCCCGTTTGTGAAATTTTAATGCCACAGATATACTGTATACTGGTATATCTTTGGAGAGCCACAAACCATTGTAATGGCTAAGATTTTCTGCTCTACAAGAACCTACTTTTGTCCCCTTAGGAATAATATCTCCCCCATTGAAAATGTGTGCTACAGTACTTTCTCTCAACCCCATGCCAGTGAAATAAATTAGGTCAACTCTACTATCTTTATCCTAAACAAGGAAGAGAGTTACCATTCCCATATTTTTTCTACTTTCTATAGTCTAGCTTCAAATTATTTCTCACATAGGTCACCCTCTTTTCCTCTTAAATAAAAATCTTTAGGCTTAAGAAGTTTATTGTTTTGTTTTATTTTATTTTATTTTTAATTGAGAGATGGACATTTAAGAGTGAGACATTGATTAAAGCTTGTTTTGGGCCGGATGCAGTGGCTCACGCCTTTAATCCTAGCACTCTGGGAGGCTAAGGCATGAGGATATCTTGAGATCAGGAGTTGGAGACCAGCCCGAGCAAGAGAGAGACCCCATCTCTACAAAAAATAGAAAAATTACCTGGGTATGGTGGCATGTGCCTGTAGTCCCAGCTACAGAGGAGGCTGAGGCAGGGGGATCACTTGAGCCCAGGAGTTTGAGGTTACAGTGAGCTAGCACTGCACTCTAGCCAGGACAACAGAACAAGACTCTGTCTCAAAACAAACAAACAAACAAACAAACAACTTGCTTTCATCAGCCAGGGAGGATTTTGATGCCCACTTGCTTTGCCAGATGTTGATGTTGGTAATGATACTTTCCAGAATAAATAGTAAACCATCTGAAAAATTTCTATATTTGCTTTTATTATCATTCACATCCAGTTCAGATCTATTTATTATTTTGACCATGCCATATTGGTGCTGCCAAGCCTTCAGATGTGATCATCCCTCTTTTAAATTCCCTCCCTTGAACTTGGGTGGACTGCACATCCTTGCGTGCACTGCTGCTTTGCTGAGACGATGTTTGTGATCTCTCTCCATTCCTCATTCCTTCCCCTTCTCTCTCCCATCCCTCCTTCTCTTAACCACACAGCACAACATGCCCTTTTGGAGGATATCAAGTCACTCAGACCTCTTGGCTCTACATCAAGCACTGGAATTAGAGTATTTGTAACTGTGTTCTCTAGCTGGAGATCCATTTTTTATATTGCAAGTACACTGAATTTTTATGTGTGATTCAATGCCTCTGGCGCTACACATATAAATTGTCTTAAAGGATGAAATCATATTTGGAATGAAACTTCCAGAATGAAGAATTCAGATTGCTGAATGGAATTAAACTTTAGTGCTACAGAAAGGAAACTCTATGGTCTTATATTTACAACACTTTAATGGGTTTAAAAAAAAAAAAATCTGTGGAGGTTGCTGGTACACACCGAATGAGTCCTAACTGGAATTAACAGCTTTAGCAAAGAACTCTTACCCTGGCAAAGCAGCAACACACATGCTCCGTCTGACAAGGTCAACAACATTCCTCACAATGGGAGATCTTCTCAGCCCTGAGGTTTGAATCTGACTATAGCCTACCTAGCCCAGAAAATCTGAATTGGAATGCACTCAGACTGTATAAGGACAGTCCTATCTAGACCTGTAATTTGTGTAAATTATTCATGAAAATAATTTACTGTGACTTTATTAGCAGCTGACTTTGAAAGTGGATGCAATTTTTCTTTCATTTGTCGGGGAGGGGAGAGGGAGGGGAAATGGGAATATAATATTGTCTCTTTTTTAAGTTTGGCAAACAGAATGTTCATACTGATGTGTTGTGCCTTAAAGACAAGACAGCGTTTGTGTGTTACAATGTAACTTTGGTTAAAATCTCTGTAGATAATGAAAAGCAAAAACCTTTGTGATAATTCTTAACATGACCAAATTTCAAATTCAAGCTATCAAAGCTTAATGCTGCATCAGCAAGAAACTGAGTATTTGTTGCAATAAGAAAACAACAATGATAATAAAGGAAAGCTTGTGTTTTATTTGGGTTCTTAATAATTCCAATAATTGTATGAGGCAACTATTTGTGCATCCAACCATAAACAGAAGGTTTGGGAAAGACTGTGGGACCTTTACTTAGAAAGCAAAATGTATGTAGAAGTCTCAAGTACCCCTTCTACAGTTTTACTGGAGAAAACTAAGAGCCATATTCATGATGACTTGCCCGATTTTGGTTTTGAGACTTTTTGATATGTGTAAGTTGCATAGAGGAAGATACTATCATGCAAATCATAAGCAATTATCACCCAAACTTTTTGAGAATAGGCCATGGACATGGCTTAAAATCCACAGTGTGTGAACATGGCTTAAAATAAAGTTAGGGGTGTTTTATTCCCAATGCCATTGTGAAATGATATGTCATCAATCATGGAAGGCAGATATCCCAGATGGCTTCTAATGAAAAAAGCGAGTCTATGAAAATTTTACCTAAAATATCGTCATAAAGTAAATTAGCAAGTGAGCTGGATCTTGGCAACGTTACTGAAATCACAGCAGTAAAATAGTACCTGGTTCTGTGTCTTAACACATCAATGCAGGTTCTCTTCGTCACAGACTTGCAAACGACAGTTTCTGCCTGTACTGTTACTGCACAATGAACAGCATTCATTGCAAGGAGAACCTGTCATCATTGTGTTTACAGGGTTTTTTTTCTTCGTGTGTAGCCCATGCTGGGAACACTGTACAGGTTCTCCTGTCATTTCCTACGACAAGATTTCCCTTGTGGAAATTTAAGACTTCAAGATCTAGAGTATTTGAATGGTGTCTGCACCTGCAGTTCTGTGTTTGAAATGTCATAATGTGGATCCTGCAATCCAGCTACTCGTCAGTGCCCCTAACTAGAGGCTGGTTCATGACAGTTCATCAATTGAGGCTTCTGTGGCTCCATAGGTCGCACTGTGCTCACGGATCATAACGTTCACTATGGAAATATGATCTTATTTCTTCAGGCTATGACTCGAATCTGTATTTCTTTACTGAATGCTAAGGCCATATTTATGTTGGGCAGAAAGGTAGTGAGATCCTAATTTTGCAGAAGATTGTGACTTCATCACATAAACCTTAAATGTACTCTTTAAATTTTGTAGCTTTCGGTTACTTCTGCCCCACGTACTGTTCCAGACAAATTAAGGTTGGAATACTTTTAACAATAATAATAATAAATCTTATACTTCTATTGGCCTTTAGCTTGAAAATAGCAGTTTAAAAAAATTAAGTATTGCATTGATTATCAGTACTTAATTACTTTGGGCACTAAAACCTTAACTATTTATTACTGTGAAAAAAACCAAAATTATCTTTACTGTATAGCTGGTTTCTTTAAGTGATAGAATTGTGGAATTACATCTAAATTTGTAATTCTTTTTTATATCAAATAAGCAAGGCTTCTTATGCTGCTAAACTTGCAGGTGCAGAAAGAAACACCCCTTCGAAGGGCAAAGAGAAGCTGGCTGATTGCATTGCCCGGGGCTGTTTCTCACACACACCTTTTTTTCCTGATTCTGTGTTCAGGAGAGGCTGCCAGCATAAAACCTAACTGCTAGGTTGACAGAAAACAGCTCGTCTGGCACAACGATGGTGCAGGCCAACGAGCCAGCATCACGGCTTGGTCGTGTGACTTTGAGCATGCTTAAACTAGGACTCTGCCCTTCCCACCTTAGGAAGAGCAATTCCTCTTCCTTTCTGATCTGAAAAAACAAAAAACAAACCAACAAACAAAAAGCCAGCCCCTTTGGCAATTCCCACATTCTATTTACATATAGAATATTGTGCCTTATTGCAAACCGGTTTGAAAAATGTTCTGTAACTGAAATGGGTTTTCGGCTACTACACATACAAACTTGGTATATCACCAAGGAAAGATAACCACCTTGTGTTGCACCTTAAAGATATCAAGACCATGCAATTTCAGTAACAAAATAGGTGGCCTGGCTGCAATATTATCGCATACAATTAAGACACTATCCCCTTGCAAAAATTTGTAAATTAAATTCAGAGATAAAAAAATATTTTAGAGTCATGCAGTTTGTGCACCAAAGTAGGTAATAACTGTCTCTAAAAATGTTTTTTTCCTTAGTCTTTGGTGAGCTAAGATTCAACATAGTGTCAACAGCATGCTCCAGTATGAAGTTGTTTTTTTTTTTTTTTTAAGCACATTTGTTTATGACAGGCCTACATTCTCAGTGAATATGGCGTTTAGTATTTCTTTTAAAAACAAACTTAAGCATCATGAGCCAAAGTTGCATTTTGACTCCCAACTATGGTATCGTTATGGAAATCTCACAAAGTCAAGGGTTTGTGTTATGTATTAGTAAAATATAGATTATCGGGGCCTACATAATTTAAAGAAATGTAAATTAATATTAAAAGCTTGTAAAAATATGTACATCTTTACTATTTCTCAATAAATACCTTTGCAAATGTTTTCATTTTCTTCACCTTCCCATGTTGCAGAGTTTTTGTGTGCGCATTTAGTTTGATTCTAAATCATGTGAAATTTGTATTTAGGTTTCTTGATGTATTCTTACATTCCCTTTTTTGTTCCTAAGTTGTGTAATTTGCAGTTAAGGCAAACTAGGAGGGAACACAGTGAAGTGTCACTAATTAAGACTAAAGTGGGCTGGTTTACTGAAAAGATGTGATTGCATAGTTTTTTACATATAGGTAGCTCCATTCAAGTATAATGCATACTGTAGCCACAATTCATTAATGATAAAGTAATGCCTATTAGAATATTAAAAGCAAGTGTCCTTTAGATGAATATGGGACATAGTTTATAAGTATCTTCCAAGAGGATAAAAAAGTTTTCTATAACAGATTCAATGGCTCCTGTATTACCCTATATGTAGTATTGATTTATTGCACATCTATTGTTCACATGTAAACCAAAGGCAAATTTCAGATCTCTGCTTATTCATAACTTTTTAAGATGTTAGCCTCCAAATTAAAGAGATTTTAAGTGGAATTTTGTGGGAACATCTGGTAACCCTCATGCCGTACAAAAGTCAATTATGGCCTACAGGAATACAATGAATATGTTTAAAATAAATTGAATATGTAAACTTCCTTTCTAGTCTCTCATAGACAATTACCATTGAAATTTGAATTTGTGATAAGACTAAATTATATGTATCGTATCCCAGTTCTCCCCTGAACGCCAAACAAGTGGATCCTGTTTGCCTGTTTAACATACTGGCTTGGAGGAAAGCACCTCTCAAACCAACATGTCCAAATCTGAACTTTTGAACTTGTGTTACTGCCCCAGCCACATTTCACCTGTCCCACAGTGCCACCGGGGTCGGAACTGTCATCACGTCTCAACTGGGTTACTACATCAGCTTCTGGCTTAGTCTACCTGCTCTGGCCCTCACACTCCTTCAACCAGAATAATACTGCGAATCAGAGCATGTCCCTCCTCTCCTCGAAAACCTCCAGCACCTGGCGTCCCAGATCACTGGGCACAGACACCAGCAGCCTTAACATGGCCTGTCTGCCTACCTGCGCTGTCCCTGTCGAGCTCTCCGTCTTCATGCTGTTCTACCCTCCTCTGGCTCACTCTGCACTGCCGAACTGGCACCTCCATGTTTGGCACATACCCGCACCCGACCTGCCGCAGGGCCATTGCACTCACTGTTACTTCTACTTGGAAAGGTTTTTGCTCAGATGTCTGTGTCATTTATGTCCTGGGTTTCTTCAGGTCTTTACTCAAAGACCGTTGTTTTGTTTTATTCATTTCTATGGAATCAGTATCTAGAAAAATATGTGGCATATACTCAAAAAGCATTTGTTAATGAATGCCTATCCTAAGCTATAGGAAAACACATGTATGATCATGGTCTAGAATTAAAGTGATTTAAAATGGTGGAGCTAGATTTGAAGGGCAAAAAAGGAAGAAAACATGCAGGTAAGTTTGATTGGGATTTATGTATTAACAACTTAGCTGGAGTGTTTGCTGGCCTAATACTAATAATTTGTGAAAATAAGGAACAAGGATTTAAGTGAAAAAAGTTTATACATGACCTGACAATGATCTGCTGGATAAAAACAAGTTTACAATGAATCAGTAATTGCCTCCTTTATACCCCCTTTTTCCCTTGCATATATATAAAAAAGTATAAAACTTCAGTAGGTTGAATTGACTTGAATTACTTAAAGCCACACACACAAAAAAAAATCACTTAAAAATCAGAGCTCTCCACAAACTCTGTGGTTCATGATTCTCAGTCTCTAAAACAAAAAAAGAAAGAGAAGAGTAATTTCCCTTAGTTAGCAAAAAATAACCAGTATTTAACATCTGTGCATTATTTTGTGTATTTAAAAATGTTATTGGATATAATGCTCTCAAAGTACATATGTTCTGAGACACAGGTCACTACTCAAAGGAATCTCAGATTTGACCAGGCCAAAGTCAATTCTTGAGGTGTACTATGCTCAACAAAGATGCTTCCTCAGAACATCAAGAGGGAAATGGTGACTGAGCCCAAGTCCTGAATTTAAATGGAAATAGTAGCTATTATTATTAAATACTTAGTTTTTTCTCTCATCCAGAGAACCTTCCAGGACTGTGTTAGTATACAATTTTTAAAAATGCCCAAACATCATATGCTAAGGAATCTTTGACACAGCAGACAACTATTTTATATAAAGCCAGACAATTATTTTCCCTCCCAATGAAATAGCTTTTGGTTGGGGCTTGCACAGACAGTATCTCTTTGGCTAAAGGACACTACATTGTCCTTTGCAGTCATGAAATCTTAGATTTTTGTGCCTGATGTCTGCTATGATGATGTCAACTTAGTTTTTTGGTGAGCCTTCAGTGAAAATACACAGAACTGAAAGAGAGTGTGTGTTGGGAGATGTAGAGGGACTACCAAATAAATCAGCCTCCACAGAACCACAGCAGAGTAGCGCTAACCCTGAACTCATCAGGGTCCTGACCCTCAAGGCTCGTAGGCCTTTCCATGGGGGTAACTTTTCAGATGCTATGTAGTGTGTTACAAAGAATAAACACAGGTGCATAGTGAGTTGCTTGCAGAGGAACCTAACCAGCCCTTAAAGGGAAGATTCCTGGGGAAAGTGATTCCCAAACTGAAACTGCAAGGACAAGATCGAGAAGGCCAGGGAGTGTGGGACTGGACTGGCAGCTCCAGGCAAAGTGGGAAATATATGAGAGTGTAGGTAAGAGAACAGTAGAATGGTGTGGTTGGGGAACTGCAAGTAATTCTTGTTTCTGGAGCATGGAGTGATGAGAAGAAGAAATCGTAAGAAATGAGACTGAACAATCAGAGCCATTCATGAGGATTTTTGATATGATGAGTTTTGATTTGGTTCTGGGGTCAGCGGGTATCAAATGAAAGGTTTGTAAGCAGAGAATTTATGTGTGCAGATTTGGGCTTTGTAAGGGTTACTCTGGCCACACCGAGTAGAACGAGAGACCCAAGACACTGGTGCAGCATCCTGAAGAGTCAGTACTAGATTCCTGAGTTAGGTGATGCACATAGAAATGAAGAGAAGTGTACAGATTCAAAGCCATGCAGATATTAAGATTAATTAGGACTTTGTCATGGTTGCTGCTTTCTCTCATGTACGTGGCCAAATCCAACCTGACTTCTAGGTTTCTGGCTTGGGCAGTTGGTAGGTTACAACGCAGTTCACAGAGATCAGAAACAGAAAAGAAGAAGAGAGATTCTGGTTGCTGTTTTTATTGTGGTTGGTGGTGCTTGTTATTGGTGGGAGAAATTGAGCCCAGTTTCTGGAAGTGTTAATTTGGAGGTGGTGGTGGCCTCAAATAGAGTTGTCTAGGGGGGAACTGAATTTATGGCAACTGCCTGGTTGTCTGTTAAACACCTTACCAGGCCATAACTGGATTTCTCTGAGTGCAGTACATATAATCCTAAATAATTTCATCAAATCAGATCGGTTGATCGTTTATAAAACATTTACCATTTGTGAAAACTTTAGACGGCATGGTTGAAAGGCTAGGAATGATGCCAGTAACGTAGAGTGTTCATGGACGATGAGCACCATGGAAAATTATTTGCGATCACCAGTTGATTTAACATCATGCTTTCTCATCTCCTACCGTACCCCAGTTTCCAGTAAGATAAAGTAGTAATATATCTGGATTTACAACCCTGAAGAAATCCAAATGCCTCTATGAACTTTTCATCAGTGACTTTTGTATAAATAAGTCATCGCCAGCATGTGTCTGCTTGGAAACCAATGTGACATTCTAATTTATTTGCCAAAGAAAGAAAACATATTAAAGAGCTCCACAACAGAATGACAGATGATTTAGTCACTTTTTCTTAGACAGATTAATGTAGTCTAAAAAACATGGTGGTCATTAAAATATATGTTACTGTGGAATAAACTATTTCATGAGAGTAGGCAGTAATATCCAGTACATGCATAGAAAGTAAAATTAACGCCAAACACACACCTATAAAACCATCCTATTAGGCACATGAAATTACTTTTACGTCAGTTATGGGAACAGCAGGGGGTGAGGTGGAGCCCTGGAGAGGGCTCTGAAGAAAAAGTGGTATAACATCATTTTTTAAACTTTCATCTAGAGTTTTACAAATGACAAGTACATTTTCCAAATTACGAGCACCCGCTGATTTCCTAAATAAAACCAGCTACCACAAACTGGCTACTTCTGGCAATACATGTTGTTAACCATGCTTGACTCAATTACCATGCTTGACTCAATAATTGGTTTTAAGGAAAAGAAAAAGAAACATTTTCCTTGCCTCAGTCTAGGCAGAGTGGGGATATTTATGTCTGTACCTTCATCTCTTTCCTTGAAGCTTTTGTTATTGTTGGTTTTCCATTCATTCAACCTGAGCAGTGACCACTGGGCAGAGACAGCTGGTACCATTCGAGCAAGGTGAGGAATGAGATCATGTAGTGGGTGATCAATCAGGCTTTGACTCAATCACTAGCTCTGGAGCCAGCTCTTGAGTGAGCATGCAGGAAGGAAGAAAAGGAAATATACTAACATTTGATAAAACCCATAAAGATCCAGAAGCTTACCATTTAATTATCATATTCCTGCGAGTTGGTATCCTTAGTTCCATTGTGTATAGTTAAGTGACTTCCAGAGGTCATATGACTTGTAGGTGGCACAGATAGAGTTGGAATGTACTTAGGTCTATCAGGTGGGCATTATCTGGACTGCAGAGTTAGACTCATTGCACTTTATCTGCCTATTTACTGCAGTTGTGTTGCTCAGCACTTGTAGAGTCTTGATCTGAAGCAAAGTGCAATCAAGAGCAGGTGAGATTGCAAGCTATGGGGTTAATGGTAACTCCGTTCTCTCTCCCTGGACATAAGTGCCGTCCAAGTAACTCCTGTGTTGTCCATGCGAGAAATGCCCTTACGCAGTAGAAATCTCACTTTTGCAGGTAAGTGGTAAAAGGGCTCTTAGCTGATAGTTTTGCTTGACAATTGTAATTAAATCCAGTCCTCTATGAAGACCCAAGAGAAAACTATCCAATTAAAGCTGCTGAATTAATTTGCATTTAGGTTAAGACACATTTTCCAGATTCTCTCTTTTCAAAACACCTTTACTAGGTACAACTCGCATATCAATAGCTCTTGGTACAACAAATTTATAGGCTCCCTGACCTACAGCATGGTCCCAAGGAGACCAGAGTAGGGAATTAGGAAGGTTCTCAGCCTCTATAGTACAGCGAAAAGAAACCACAGTGGAGCACTGAGGAGTCAGCATGATTGCAGAAGTATCTGGATGGAAGATATTCAGAATGAGGTCCATAAAAGGTAAGTGGAAAAAACCAACTTGACCAACTTTGTTTTATTTCTAAAATTCTATAGTGGACATGATTTTTTTAATTGTGGTAGAATACAGATAAAAATTATTGTCTTAAACATTGTTAAGTGTACAGTGGCAGGAAGTGCATTCACATGGTTGTGCTACTGTCATCACCATCCAGCCACAGAACTCTTTCCATCTTGTAAAACTGAAACTCTGTACCTATTAAACAATAACCCCCAACTCTCCTGTCACTCTAATCCCTGGTAACCACCCTCCCACTTTCTGTTTCTATGAATTTGAGCAGGCTGGGTGCCTCAGATAAGCTGAGCCACACAGTATTTATCCTTTTGTGACTGGCTTATTTCACTTACCATAATGTATGTCCTTAAGCTTCATCCATGTTGTAGCCTACGTCAGAATTTTCTTCCTTTTTAAGGCTGAATAATACTGTATGTTTATACCACATTTTGTTTATTCATTTATTCATCAGTGGGCACTTGGGTTGCTTCTGCCTTTTAGCTATTGCAGATAATGGTGCTATGAACATGGGTGTACAAATATCTCAGTCCTGCTTTAAATTCTTTTCATCATATACATGAAAGTGGAATTTCTGGATCATATGGTAATTCTATTTTTAATTTTTTTGAGGACCTGCCATAGTGTTTTCCATGGCAACTGCACCCTTTTACATTCCTACCAGTAATACACAAGAGTTCCAACATTTTTCCTCCACATTTTCAACAACACTTGTTTTTTTCTGTTTGGTATTTTTTATAGTAACCATCCTAATGGGTGTCAGGTGAGATCCTGTTGTAGTAAGTATTTCCATTTCCCTAATGATTATGGCTTACTGGACATTCGTTTATTTTCTTTGGAGAAATGTTTATTCAGTCCTTCGTCCATGTTTTAATTGGGTTGTTTTTATGGCTGTTGAATTGCATATTCTGTATATTAACCCCTCATCACATATATGATTTGCAAACTTTGTCTCCCACTCCCTGGGTTGCCATTTCCATAGTAAACATGACTTTTTTGTGTTCCCCTTTTTAGAGACCCACCATACCTCTGTGCATATGGCTCAATCCTAGCCAGTCAGCATCTTCCATTCTATTTACCATAATATTTTATTTGCCCAAGGGTGGTTACAGGACCCAAGCTGGGCCTATGAAAACTCACCCCAAGACTTTTTTCCAAAGCCCCCGTGAAAGATGCATTGTCTTTCTGGGATCAGGAGCTCTAGTGGCTATGTCATCTTTCCTGCCACATTGAGAAAGAACCCGAGTATGAAGCCAAGAATAGCCCAGAGGCCAAGCCCTGGTAATGTCAGAACATTTAGTTTCAGGATGTCAGGAGGCAGAAGTCCAACTCCACAACCAAGCCTGGATATTTTAGCTTCATAAGCCAAAAGCTTTTCTTTTCTTTTTTCCTCAAACTTGCTTGACTTTGGTTTCTGTCACTTGCAGTCAAGAGAATGTGCAATATCCAATTGGAAATATTGATTCTTGGAGCCAACAGCTCAGAGCCTGCCCTCTAATCAATGCTTAGGAGAATAAAGGGGTTAGAGTTGGTCACTCAGTATATAAAGAGTGGTTTTAGGACTCCTGACTGTTCTCTAGGTCTTCTGCTCTTTCCAGCTCCACAGTGGCCAAGACATCTGGGGCTAGAAAGGGGATGGAAGGGAGGGACTGTTTATAAAGAAGAGGGCTTAGAATATCTCACAATAGTTTAAAATTGTTACTTTAAAATATTTCCCCTCTCAGTTATGGTGCCTTGGATGAATTCTGGCACCTCCCTTTAGGTGACCCTGCGATTTGGGCACACCTCTTGAGGACACAGATAACCAGGACTAGAATCTCAGTGCTCCATCTGCCTCCCCCATCACACCCCCCACCTGTGACCACATGGCCTAACCATCTGTGGAATTCGGTTTAGGACGGACTTAGCCAATCAGATGCCAGATTCTTTGACCACTCCTTACTTTTTCATTCCTTGGAAAAATGTTTGCCCTATAACCCTGAGTCACTACAGTCGCACCTCTAGGCATACAATGTGTTAAATAAAAAGGGCACTGCTGAATTATATAAAGTCTACAGCGTTGTATATATTCAGAACTAGCTTGGTAGTTAAAAGTGTATAGGTTTTATTTTTCTCTCCCATTTCTCCTGTAACTCCAATACTCCCCTACTGGCACTCACACTGAGAGCTTATTTTACTATGCTTTTTGATCAACCAGAACCTTTTTAAAAAAAAAAAAAAAAAAAAAAAAAACAGCTGAATGATAAACTCTAAAAGTAAGAGCTTTTATTGCAACAACTGACAAGATCTTAGTGCTAGAAAACACATCGTCATGCCAATGAAACAACAAATCCGTAATGAGACTTGCAAAGACACTTGTCTGTCTTTTTCTAGGGCAATAATTTAAGTTTGAAGGTACTTATTTCTTCAACATTATGTCTAGGAATAAGTTGCCTTCCTAGCCTAAAATTTCCTTCCTTAACTAATGACAAAATTGTACATAATTAATGAGTGCATTCTTTGTTTTGTTTTTTAAAAAAAATGATCTAGCAGAATTTCCTTCTGAACACTTAGCTTTAATCATGTTTATTAACTACACACCATGAGGTACTTGCCAACTCTGACCATAAAATGGTCTGTTCTGGGGCTGCTTCGCTGTTTCTCAGGAGAATAAGTAGTGAAGTGTCTTTAAAATAACCAACCCCATCCTGGGAAAACCTTACAGTTGATTTCTCTCCTTGTATTTTTTTTTTTTAATTAAAACAAACCAAAGTGAAATAGGACAAATCAAAACAAAATGATCTGTAATGGTGGAGGCTAATGGAATTAAAGTACATTTTCCATTCAAAACAATGTCTAAATGAACATCTAAATTCATCAGGCTTTCACTGTCTAATAATGTGACATGTTTACAATGTTGAAGGAAATCAGGTGTTTTCATGCTAAATGAAAATAAAATTTATGTACTGTTATTACCATATTCTTTGCCTGGTGTTTCTCACTCTATTCATCATTAAAGGCTGCTCAATAAATACTGTGCAAACTGCCTTTGGGGATGTTATGCAGTAATAACTCAGAATCAACCATAAATAACCACCCACCAGCGCCTTGGGGAGAGTCAAGGGTTTAACAGGGAATGTTTGCTCCCCAGTTGCTAAATGGTGCAAAAGAGAGCCATCAGTCTGTTTTCTCTCCTTATGTGATACCCTAGAAGTGAGGCTTGGACATTAGTATTCCAGCTGAAGACAAGGTCTTTCTGCAGCATCATCTGAGAAATTGAGGCAGGCAGTGGGCTAAATGGTATGATTTTAGAGATCTAAAGTTTCTTCTACCCAATTGCATCAGAAAACCTCTTGGAGAAAGATATACTTGTCTATCTGTGTATTCGTTATCTATTGCTGTGTAACAAATTGCCCCAAAATGTAGCAGCTCAAAACATCAAGCATTTACTACCTCACATAGTGTGCAAGGGTCAGAGATCTAGGAGGAGCTTAGCTGAATGTTTCTGGCTCAGGGTCTCTCACAAGATTAGAGGCAAGCTGTCAGCTGGGACTGCGTTCATCTCAAGGCTTGATGGGCTGGAATATTCTCTTCCAAGCTCACGTAAATGGTCATTGTCAAGAATTCGTTCCTCTCTGGCTTTTGGCTGAAGGCTTCAGTTCCTGCCACGTGGGCCTCACCATAAAACTAGTCACAGCATGGCAGCTTGCTTGCCTCTCAAAGGGAGATCCAAGAAGAGGAGACAGAGCAAGCTACCAAGAGAGCACCCAAGATGGAAGTCACAGTTGTTTGTACCTAATCTCAGAAGTGGCATACCTTTTGCCGTATGCTATTCATCACACAGGTCAACCGTGGTACAATGTAGGAGGCAATTAGACTATAGTGTTAGTACCAGGATGTGGGCAGGTCTTTGGGGCTACGTTGGAGGCCGGCTATCTCACTCTTGGAGGAAGTTGGCATTGATGCTTAAGCTCTGATTAAAAAGTGAGAAGAATAGGCATAATCAATCAGAAAGAACACAGTTCAGAGTAAGATGTACCTGGGTCCAAATCCAAGAGTGCTTCTTGCTACCTTGTGGTGGTTACTTACCTCCCTGAGCCTTAAACTTCCCATCTCTAACCCTTAACCCATCTCCTATGCTTGTTATGACAGTTAAGTGACATTGTATTTAAGGAGCTTTCCTTCTGTGGAGGTTCCTCTAAAGCAATGGTCCCCAACCTTTTTGGCACCAGGGACCAGTTTCATGGAAGACAGTTTTTCCATGGACCAGGGTGGTGGGGGGATGGTTTTGGGATGATTCAAGTGCATTACATTTATTGTGCACTTTGTTTCTATTATTATTACATTGTTAACCTCTCTGCTAATGATAATCTGTATTTGCAGCTGCTTCCCAGCACTAGCATCACCACCTAGCTCTACCTCAGATCATCAGGCATTAGATTCTCGTAAGGAATGTGCAACCTAGATCCCTCACACGTGCAGTTTACAGTGGGGTTCACACTCCTGTGAGAATCTAAGGCCACCGCTGATCTGACAGGAGGAGGAGCTCAGGTGGTGATGTGAATGATGGGGAGTGTCTGTGAATACAGATGAAACTTTGCTCGCTCACCTGCAACTCACCTGCTGTGGAGCCTGTTTCCTAATAGGCCAGGGACAAGTACCGCTCTGCAGCCAGGGTATTGGGGACTGCATCTCTAAAGGAAATTAACAACAAAAACAACAAAAAAATGTGGTTATTTTGTAAAGTAGAGAAAGAAATCCAAAAAGAATATTTGGAAGGCACAGTATCCTCAGGCATGGGCTGCGATAGTTGACTTGAGGAGTGTTGGTAATGTTCAGAAAGGGTAATGCTTCTGTTACCAAAAACTAAAGTAATGCTCCTACTTCACTGTATCTGCCAGCGTGTCCAGAGAGTGCTATTGAGTCACTTCCCAAGCACTTATTGAGCACCAGGCACTGCTAGGAGCTAGGAATATGAAGATACTAAGTAAGGCTCAGTCCCTGACATTAAGTTGCTCCTCATCGTGCCTCGGGGTGGAAAGTGGGGTGAGGAGACAAGCGCAGACACAACTCTCACCTTAGGGGGAATTTTGAAGAAAGGAGTGTGTGTACAGAGGAAGGAGAGCTTGACTGTCTGGGAGAAAAAGGCAGGTTCTCAACCAGCTAGAAGGGGTGGCAGCAGCTTGTGCAGTGTGGGCAGAGAAGGGGGTGGCCCCTCTCTCCAGAATTCCTCCTGGGGTGGGTCCCCAGATTAGCAAATACAAATACAAGACATACAGCTAAATTTGAATTTCAGATACATAAAGAATACTTTTGTTACTAAAAGTATGTCCCAAATATTCCATCATTTTGTTCAACTGAATATTGAATTTAGCTGGGCATGCTGTATTGTATCTGGCAACCCTATCCTGCAGAGAACATTGAATTTGCCTGGAGCAGTGGAAGCTGAGGCTGGGGAAGAAGGCAGCAGAAAAATCATGAAGGAATTTGAATGCCAAGTTGAGGAGTTTGAATGTGAGCCACTATCGGATGCCAGGATGGAGAACCAGGGGGTTTTCATCAGAGGAATGTCACGGCCAGATTCACTTTAGGTAAGACAACTCTGGTAGCTATGCGGAGAATGGAGGGGCATGATGGGAACAGGATGGGGGTGGGAAAGTGGTTAGGAGACTATTGCAACAGGACAGGATATGGGGGAAGAGGACTTGATCCAAGGAGGCAGGTAGAATCACTTCTGAGGGTGGGAATTGGGGATGGAGCCTCTGGTTAGTAGGATATACCTTTTGAAGTGTTAAGCAAATTATTCAAAACCTTGGCTATACATCAGAACTACATAGGAGACTTTTTAAAAAATACTGAAGTTCCTTTCCCATTGGTAATAATTTAATTGATTTGAGGTAGGACCTGGACAATACTATTTTTTTTAATTCTTTGGCTGTTTTAATGAAAAGTCAGAATCAGCAACTATTAATAAACCATGTTATTTTTATTATTCCAAGGAATATCCAATTTTCTTGAAACAGTACACCTGAGCAAGAACATATTAATATTACCATGGTGAAGCGTCCTGCCACACCCTCCCTCACAGAACAGTGTCAGGCACTCCCCATGCCTTGCAGGTAAAAAACTGGCTATTCCTGCCCAGAAACAGAAAGAGCCTATTTATTTTAATTAATCATTTTAAAAATATATATATTATCTCATTCAGCAGCTGAAAAATAGAAGGGGAACATAAGCAAAGACTTAGACCCTGCTTAAACATCCAAATGTGCCTTCATCACCCTCCCCTGCTTATTGCTAAGCAGTTGGCCCAGAAATCTCAGGCATCTAACTCTAGTGAACACACTCTGCATTTTTGCCTAGACCCAGATCTCTGGAGAAAACATGTTGAAACGTCTGAGATTGCACAGTTCATATAATATCCTTCAGGACAACTAACTGATTTTCGTTAAGCTCAGCTTGGTTTCTTCTAGCATCTGTAAGTAAGTATCATGGCCTATTTTCAATGATTCCGACTGTCCAGGGCAATGGAAGATGAGCTGCCCTTTAGCTCTGCCCACATTGGGTGGGTGCTCCGTTTTAAGGCAAAAAGAGAGTCAGGAACCTATTACTTGGTTTCATATCACCAGCCAAGGGGCTGCCTTTGACAGAGAGGCATTATGGACACATATTTGTATCTTAGAGGTTTTTTTTTTTCACTTACAAAAGATTTATTCCAAGATTCTTTTGCAGTGGGAATGCCTCAATTTCTGTAAAGTGAGACTCAGTTCACAAACAACTTGTAAAAGCCATATACACCGATATAGTCCAGCTTATTTCCTTCTCACTAAAGGCATGCTCTTCTTGTTATCCCTCAACCAGAGTGTCTCTCAGGTCAAAGGTTGTAACATTTGCTCCTGCCTGAGAAAAGAAGGAATGAGTGATCTACCCATGTGAGATGGTAACCAGTCAAGGAAAACCAGTAAGTTTCCACTCTACACATTGGACCATGGGTTTAACAAGATGTCTTGATGTTTAATAAAGCCTTAAACAGATTTTAAATTATACCATTTGTCTTTTCTTCCCTACTTTTCTTTGTCATTAGAATTCCTTTCTCTGGAGACATTTTTGTGTGATGTCCGTAAAGGAAAAAGCTGAACATAGTAGTTTGAAGTATCCAGTGATGATCATTGGGAAAATGTTTTAGTGATTCAATATCAGCAAGGAATTGATCACAGGAACTCTGCTCTCTAAATTTTATTCAAGTGAAAATACAGAGACTAAGTTTAAATGGTTCGGTGAACTTGATACAAAAAGGATGCTTAGAAACTGTTTTGGACTGCTAGAAAAAATGAAAATATGGGTAAGAAGACCTATAAGGGATGATAGGAAAAGCACTGGATGAAGAATCAAGAGATCCATTTCCTGATGATAGTGTTGCTATCCAAAAAAAATCCTTCTCTTCTCCACTCTGTTTTTCAGGAAATTTTATAAGTAAAATAAGGGGGTTGGAAATGATTGCTTCCAATATTTTTTTGTGTTTGGAAATTCTAAGTATTATAATTGATTGGAACTTAGAAATGAGCACAATAAAAAGAATATGTTACCTCTGTTTCCATTGAAGAAATATTTTGACATCTGGCATTAAAAGCTTACTGATTATTTTATTCAACAAACACTTTCTGAGCACCCAATATGTGTCAAGCCCTTCACCAGGCACCAGGACCAAACAGGAAAGGAATCAGGCCTGATTCCTTAGGAACTTTGAAGACTGAGGAAGGATTTAATTAGGAGCATAGGCAACTGCAATGCCCTAGAATAAGTGTTTTAATAAGAGCTACATGGTACAGTATCTGGAATCGAATGCTGTTTCTAGTTCAATAATGTTTGAGGTGGAATCTGTTTCAGCAGTGTTAAAAGAAAACCTAAAACGGCTTCCAAACCTTACATCATAATATAAACAGTGTAGTGGATTCCCAAAAATGCAGGCCTTCTGTTGATCCCGTGCAGAGAAGGCATATGTGCTTAGACATATGTGTTTAGACATCCACTTAGCAAGCATTCTGTCAGCCTGTCAGGACCAGCACCACAGCTGAAGCACATATAGCCCCAGACATCAGCTGTAAGGGAACCAAATGGTGCCTTACCCAGAATTACCGTAGAATTCAAAGTATCTAAACAGCTTGACAAGCACAACCGATAGTTTACAGAGGAAAACCCACAGCACATGGTCATAGCCCTAAGTGCAGTAAGGAACGATTCTGAATTTCACCTACCCTCGGTACTGAATTCAAAACTTCCCCCATAGAACAAGACAATGCACAACATCATGAAAATAAGAAAAATGAAAGGATGTGTTAGGTGCTAGCCAAATGATGGTAGATTTTAATTGGTAAAAGATCACAAAAATTCAAAACATTGGCAATTTGAGGAATCTTTCATTGATTGAATATTTCTCTATTGTCATGAGAAGTTCAAAAGTGAAGACACTTAAAAAAAAATGTCAGAGAAGTAATGCAGTGAAATAGCCTGTTAGGTTGTTATTGCATTGGTCTTGTATCCGTTGACGATAATCAAAGAAAAGCTAAAGTCCCCATGTTCCCAGGAAAAGCCTGGAAGTTCTATAGCTTTGCTAACCAGTAAAGATTAGAAAATAGTTTTAATCCTGTTTAATCAATGCATTTCAGTTCAAAGGCTGTGGTAACATGAAAACACCAAAGCTGATTTTAAATTCTCCTAATCAGTGACAACTTGCGGCCCTGAACACGATTCTGAAAGCCAACCAATCAGCGGCAGCCTTACAATTTGAAAGTCAGCCATTGGGTGACGCATCCTGTCCGGTGAACGTGCTTCTAAGGCTGAAATCAACCCGCTCCGTCACCCACACAAAATACTGCTTCCAAGACTGTGACAACCTTCTCCTGCTGCTGTCACCAACGCAACCCAGAATAAGTTCTTTCCCAAATTCTTTGTAAGATTTTTCTTTGCTCAATGAGACTGTGCTGGACCAGCAGAGTTTTTCTTACTCAAGCAAGCAATAAATTTAGCTTTGTATTTTTAGGATTGAGTGTGTTGGTCTCCTTCTTTTATGCTATATACACATGATTTGAAATTATAAAATGAATCTTTAATTTTACCACTTTGTACAGACTTGTTTTCCTACATAATGATCCATGATATTAAAATAGTTTATTTAGAGAACATTCTTTATTAACTGTAGATTCAGAACCCAATGTAAAATCTGTCTGCTTTTTACAAGTTTAGCTTTACTTTAAAATTCTGCATTTAATGGCTCCAAAATTTAGCTTTTCATTTAAAGCCACAAACCAGCACCTTATCTTCCCTTCCTTATCTTTGTTCATGCCATACCATCCACCTGGTTCTCCAAACTATAAACCTTGAATTTCGTATTGACCTGTCCTTCTTTCTTCCCTCTCCAGGCTTATTAATATTATCTGTGAAATGTTCTTCAAATCTTTGCCCTGACCTCACTCCATTGGACTCATCTCTAAAGATTCCAATTCCTTTTTGCCAAGATGATTAACAGTGTTAAATTGTTACCTGAAGTCACTCCCCACCCTTCTAATATTAATACATCCTGCATGAGCCCACTGGGGTGATAAAGAACAGAACTGAGCTTGTCTCTCTGTTTACATGACACCAGGATCTCTTAAGAGACCAAGTGGAAACTCCTTAGCATGACATTGTGGAACCAAGACTCTCTGGGTTCTATTGGCCAGAACAAAAGATAATATAAAGTAAGTTTCTAGTAAATGTTAGTAAAAAAGGATTTCATTTGTATATGGACTAGTTTCTGCATGTAGACTTTAACATATTCATAGGACTTGCAGAATTTCCCTGTGGAAAACTCTTCCTCCTGTTAATCCACTTGACCCTGACCTCTCAGCACTGCCTAAATTAAGGTCTATAGTACGTTTCTATGAGCAAATGTTAGTCTCTGGTTTCATTTTCCTCTCTGCTGGGCTCTCACTGAACTATTCTTATGAGAGAATGCCAAGGCATTCCACAATGAATGTTTGCATGTGTTTCTGGAGGAATGCTTCTTGGATTTTCCTGTCGTCACTGGCATTTTGAAGGAATGACTTCTTAGATGGCAACAGAACCACATGATTGCACTATGTTTGCCTTGGCAGTTGTTAGCGATGATTTGGCAGATAGATTCCACACCTCCTGATTTGGGAAGTGAGAGTTTAAAGAACCATTTATTGAACACTTACTATATATGTCAGGTACCATGTTAGACGATAAGGATACAAAGATAATTAAAATACACACGAACCCTCAAAAAGTTTGCACTCTAGTAATGAATGAGCCAGGTATAAAAGCAAATAGTAAAGGCACTTAAAGACAAGCTGTTGTGCAGGCATAAAGAATGTGCTACAGAAACACAGAGGACCAAGAAGGACTTGCTGGAGAGGTGCTATTTGCCTATGCATATATACATATATACATATGCATATGAGCATATATTTGCATACATGCTGCCTAGAGAACACACTCATAGAAGAGTTACGGAGAATCTAGGAAGGATCTGCCACTAGGAAATCTTAAGACACTCTTTCAAGTTAAGTTTCAATTTATTTTAAAAGTTTTTGCCTTGACAGGTTCTTCAAATGCCCAGATTTATTTGTTTTTGTTTTGCTTTTCTGATTCTATACTGATGGTGTACTACTGCAGTCCCCAATCCCTGGTACCTGTCTGTGGCCTGTTAGGAACTGGGCCATGCAGCAGGAAATGAGCAGCAGGTGAGCAAGTGAAGCTTCATCTGTATTTACAGCTGCTCCCCATCGCTCACATCACCGTCTGAGCTCCATCTCCTGTCAGATCAGCAGCGGCATTAGATTCTGCATTATGGTGAGTTGTATAATTATTTCATTACATATTACAAGGTAATAATGATAGAAATAAAGTGCACGATAAATGCAATGTGCTTGAATCATCCCAAAATGATCCCTTCTGCCCCTGCCCCAGTCTGCGGAAAAATTCTCTTCCATGAAACCAGTCCTGGTGCCAAAAAGTTTGGGGACCGCTGGTGTACTATACTCCCACAATTTTTGATCTCTTCACATTAAGGTTTATGTAATATAAGAATAAGTATGTTTGCAAAAGCAAACGTCAGTAACCATTTTGAAGCCACACTTCTAAGAAACTCCAGGTTCTTACCCTGGATGCAGGGATGGGGTTCTGACAACAGGCCAATAAATATGGCAAGGTTGAATAAATCCCAGAGCATTGTGTAAGCCTGCTAGTCACTTGCTGTAGTGGTTGTAACCCTTTGAAATGCTGCTGCTTGTTGACAGTGCCTTTGTGTCCACTTGACTTTTACATGCCCAAGTCCCTGTGTCAGTGCCGGGCACTCTAATCCCTCCTGCTGAGCTCAGGTCATTAAATACTCGCCCTACATTTTACAGCTTCGACCCTGTGACAGGGGAGCTGACCCCAGCTTGGTGCCAGGCACCCAGCAAAATGGGGATTAATAAAACCTGCCCTAGTGTAGCCAAGGGCTCTACAGCTGCTTCTTGCAATTAGACTTGTCATCATTCTCTCAAGAAGCCCCTGTTGATTTTTAAATCCTAATTGGCAGGAGACACCTGTTTCCCAGTGGGAAAGGGTCACTTGCAGCAGGCACAGGACAGAGACTGAGAGGCTGGGTGAACAAGTGCAAATAAATACCTTTGCCTCAAATTTGTTTGCTGCCACTTAGAGTTTCTTTTTTTGTCTTTGCCCCTTTTCTTTCTTTCATTCTTTTTTTCCTTTTTTCCTTTCTTCCTTCTCTCCTTTTTTTCCCCCAGAACAGCATGTCAGATCAGACTGGTCCTTGGGAGTAAGTAAGCATTTGGCTCTGAATCTTTTTTTGAGCAAGAACTTTCTGTGGGTTCCTCTCTAGAGCATCCTCCTTACTACCCAGAAACCCTCTCTTGGCATGAGGGGATTTTCTGGCTACGTTTTATGCCAGGGTTCCAGTTGTCACTCATTCCAGTATGTAGGTATTTATTAACTGCCTGCAAGCTGCTTAATGTCTGTAACTTATTTGTGCCTATGAAGATTTTAAGTATAGTTTTAGCTCCTATCTTCACTGAGCTAACATTCTAAATAGAGGGGGGCATTAGACCTGCACATTTTAATAATAATACATATGAAATATTCTTTTTCAACTACCATATTTGAGGCAAGGTCTATATACAGAAAGAAAAGTGCTAAAGGTTCTCAGGACAGTTTCGTAGAGATCCGAGCATTTTGATGTTTTTTAAAACTTAATTGCCTTAGAGTTTGTGCCTCGATCTAACACTTTAAGTTGTTTAAAAAGTAGCACATTAGATTTTTTCACTGGAAACCTCAGTAATGTCTGATAAAATTCACTGTGACCCTTTCTCTTAATTAATACCACTAGATGTTTTCAAGTTAAGTATTACTATTATTTTTTATACTCTGATCATTAAAGCAAATATGTAGGATAGCAAGAATAAAATAACCAGAGGAGAATGTAGAGGAAGCTGTGAATCAGCAAATATTGAGAAGCAATGGAACCACAAATCTCATTTTCATGCAACAAGCATTTATTGAACATCTAGTATATCAGGCTCTATTCTAGCACTTGGACCTCTTTTGGATCACTCCAGGTTTCAACTCAGTTAGTAAGAACTGTCCTCTTAACAGAGCTTTGCCAATAGCCAGTTAAGCCCTCTCATCAACCTTGCCATGTCCTTGTGAGCTTCAGTGACGTTAGGCAATCAGGCGAGACTTATTCTGGAGTCCAGCTGAATTCCAATCAGATGTCCTTCAAATGCAATACAATAAATCCAAATAATATTTTCTGTCTTGTTTTACTTACTAGATGCCTTGTTTTATGTCTAGTTTTACAAGATTATATATCTTGTTTACTTATAATGGCATTGTCATTGTCATAGCTAAAAGTGTAAAGGAAGTAAAAGACCTGATTATTGCCCTTGAGATTTGTATCCTGGTGGATAATATACACATAATGAGAGCAATCACCTACATGTGGCCATTCTGCATGAGGGCTTAATGCAAGGTGTGGCTGGGGCCCATTGTACCCTGTGACAACTCTTCAGGGAATCCATTGTTAATTAGTAGTCTGAAAGTCTCTTAAGATTCTGGATAAACAATTCCCAAAATTTCATGTCCAAAAAGATTACCCAAGAGCCTTGTTAAAATGCCTGGGGCCCCAAACTCAGTGATTCTGATTCACTGAGGGGTGAATGGGGCATGGTGGAGGCTCAGAAGCACTCCAGATAATTTGGATGCAGATAGTCTGCGCTGTGAAGCTCTGAGACCCTTCCCCAACCTTAGGGCCCTTTGGATAGGGAGGTTGCAAACAGAAGGATAAAAGTACAGAGCCATTTCTGCCTCCTTGATCTTTCACTTAAGACCAAGTGGGCTTCACTCATGGATGTCAAAATGCTCCTAAGGCTTCTGAGGTCCTGCTGTGGTCCCACATGTGTCACTCCATCTGGAAAGTGGTTGGCCATACACCTGCCTTTTTGTATGTGGTACATTAAACAACTACCATAGGTTTTCAACTATTGGTATTGCCTTTGACGTTCATGGTCCGTTCAAAGATAAGGCCCTGAGCTGGGAGTGGTTCAGAGCTCAGTTATTACCATATAAGGAGGGAGACGCTTAGGCTAAAAGCTCCTATTAGATGTTTGGAAAGAAGTGTGAGGCTTTGCAGCCTCCGTGTGTTTATGATGTAAGCAACAGTGAGTAGCACAAAAATCTTAGAGGAGAATTGGTGATTCATTCAGGAAGAAATAGCTTGCACCTGTGACAGTGCTGAAGGCGCCACTTGGCATTATTGGGGTGCTGCATCAGCTGGAAGGCAGGCCCTGTCCCCAAACGAACTGACAGCTTGGAGCTCTTGAGCAGCACTGGGCCTCTCTCACTGTTATGTTTTGCTTTTGGAATGAAAGCAAACTTGTGACTCACATGGGAGCTGAGGCGAGGTATGTGCTTAGTAGCATTCAGTCTTGGCAGGAGGGCGGCCGCCACAGGGATGGGATGCAATCTAATAAGCACATGTGTTCTTACAGTATGCCTCATGGCCAGGCCACTTTATCTTCAGTAATCCCAATCTATGTCCCAGAATCACATTATTTGGCCGTGGATCAGACCCCATGTATTCTTGGCTTGGGGAATAATGAAACGTGATCTCAAGACAAGATAGGACCGTGAGCGGAGAGGCACTGATGAATTTCTCTCCCCCAGCAGCATAACATTAAATGTAACATGGCAGCAGGAAAAAATATTTAACATGCCAATAGAGAAGAACAAACACTGCCTTCTGTGCATGGCATCCTGCCTCCATAGCTTATGATTGCTGACAGGGACAAATTGGTGTTGTAGATAAAAGGACACCAGAAAACCAAGCTGCCGTAATAGGTGGAATAGCCCCGACCACATTGCTGTCACTGCGGTAGTCATTCCTCTTTGAGAAGACACTGAATGGTATTGTACATGTCATTCAAAGGGCCATTCATCAAGAGAAGTCCTTCAGGATATAATAATGTTAAAATTAAAAAAGTCTTTGTGCTTTAAGGGTCTGGTGAAAGGGACAGGCAGTGGCTAGGGCCCAGTACGGTCTTCTTGCTCCTCCTTTGGTCCCAGTGCAGTGGGCCAGTCTCTGTGCTCAGGGGAGGGGCACTGGGAGGGCAGCCTTCGAGAAGGCCCCAGGCAGACCAGGCTGAATCCCTGTAGCCAGGGGGGATCAGAAAGCAACTGGTATTTGTTCCACTAGTGGGGAAAAGAATAATTTGCTTGGACAGCCTGACGCTTTTGCTGTGAAATCATGTATATGTCATGTAATCTCTTAAGACAATGATAGTTCTTTTCCAAGTCCATCCCACTGGCTTTGATTAAAATTCTGGCTTGCGCCACAAGGAGCCCTTTTTAAAATATAAACTATCCTTAAACTCAGTGTTCTCACCAGGGATACATATGTAAATTGGGCAGGTGAAAGTCATGGCTACACAGAATAGAAAACAAAACAGTAGAGCAGCAGGGCATGGGGGAGAGGAATGAAAATTCAGTTAACTATGCCTAAGGAGATCCAGTATAGGCATTTTATTATCTTGATGTAATACAATTTTAAAAATACCTCCAAAGTTAAATTTCCCCAAAAGGTCAAAAAAGGAAAAAAAAAAGTATGTTTTATTTTTAGAGTTTGGTTCTTTATTTTCAATTTTTCTTCTTTTTTGGAAAGCAAACTAGCAATGAAATTTATTTTTCACTAAATCACCAGTAACCTACGGTAAACTTTCAGTGATAAATTTGTTTGCTCTGTGGTGAACACAGGTTTGTGAAAAAGGCAGAAATAGTCAAATACTGCCACCTGCTGTCACTCTTCTCACATCGGCCTTTATCCAGCCTCCGTCATGTAGGCACAGATGACCTATAGCAGTGGCTCTCAGTTTCCAGCAGGCATCAGTCACCTGGAGGGTTGTGACAACACAGTTTACTGGGCCCCACCGCCAGGGGTTCAGACTCAATAAGTTTGGGGCGGGGCTCCAGAATTTGCATTGCTAGCAAATTCCCAGGTGCCGCTGCTATTGCTGGTGCAGCCTCTCATCTATTTTTAAATACCGAGGATGATGCCCTTGGTTGCTGGCGTAAAGATCTCCTAATGAACAACTCAGCTTCAATGGCTCTATGAAGATTTATATTTTATTATGTTTATTATATTATTTATATTTTATTATGTTTATTATAACCTATCCTGTACCTTACATAGGAAGAATAAGTCAGGTGTGAAAGCCAAACATGAAAGGAATTGACCAGAAGTGGAATCAGTCAGGCAAGCGAGTTGCTCTGCTTGCAGCTGAATGGTTGTAACAGAGGCACGTGAGATGGACTGGACTGCAGGAGATTGTTTGTACAAAGAAATAGTTTGGCCTGCAGTGTGAACGACCTGCCTATGTGGAGGAGAACTGCTTTCAAACTGAATGGATAGTGCTAGTCTTTGAAGGTCTGAGCAGAGTCCCAACTTCTCCTGCCTTTCTTTCATATACCACATGTTAATTTGTTTTCAAGATTCATTTGCTCTGAAAAGCAGATGGCCAGAAGTGTGAAATTTTGTAGTATTAAGTCCTGTCATTTTTGTCATCACCAATGTTTTCAGTAAAACTGGAGTCTTAATTGATTAAGTAACTCACAGAGCAAAAAATGTGCTTTTAAACTTTGAAAACTGATGAGAAGAGAAGGGATGTGCTTCAACTTTTTTTTTAAATTGTGATAAAAGACACATAACATTAAATTTACCGTCTTAACCATGTTAAGGTGTATAGTTGAGTAGTGTTAACTATATTTACATTATCATGTAGCAGGTCTCTAGAACGTTTTCATTGTGTAAAACTGAAACTCTTTGCCCATTAAATACTAATTACCTCTCCCTATCCACCTAGCCCTTGGCAACTACCTTTATACTTGGTTTCTATGATTTTTGACTACAGTATGTTAGATGCTTCATATGAATGGATTCATACAGTATTTGTCCTTCTGTGACTGGCTTATTTCACTTAGCATAATGTTCTTGAGGTTCACCTATGTTGTAGCATGTGGCATAATTTCTTTCTTTTTTAAGGCTGTATAATATTGCAGTGTATGTGTATATGCCACATTTTATTTATCCATTTATCTATTGCTAGACACTTGGGTTGTTTCCACCTCGTGGCTATTGTGAATAATGCTACAATGAACATGAGTGTGCAAATCTCTCTCTGAGATTCTGCTTTGACTTCATTTGGATATATACCCATACATGTGATTGCTGGATTATATGGTAATTCTATTTTTAAGTTTTTGAGGAATCAACATACTGTTTTCCATAGCAACTATACCATTTTCCATTCCCATCATGGTACAACCCAAAAGTTCCAATTTCTCCACATCTTTGTCAACACTTGTTATTTTCTGTTCTTTTGATAGTAGCCATCTTAATGAGTGTGAAGTGATATCTCATTGTGGTTTTGATTTGCATTTCTCTAATAGTGACGTTGAGAATCTTTTCATATGCTTGTTGGCCATTTGTGTTTCCTCTTTGGAGAAATGTCTATTTAAGGCATTTGCCCATTTTTAAAAATTGGGTTTTTTTGTTGTTGAGTTGTAGAAGTTCCTCATAAATTTTGGATAATTATCCCTTATCAGATATATGATTTGCAAATATTTTATCCCATTCTGAGGATTGCTATGATGATTGCTTCACTGTGATGATAAGCAGAAGTTTAAATTTCGATGTAGTTCCATTTGTCTATATTTGCTTTTGTTCACCTGTGCTTTTGATATCATATTCAATAAATCATTGCCAAATTCAATGTCCTGAAGTTATTATCTTATATTTTCTTCTAGGAGTTTTATAGTTTTAGATCTTAGGTTTAAATCTTTAATCCCTTTAATCCATTTGAGTTAATATTTGTACATGGTGTAAGGTAAAGATACAAATCCTGTAGCTTGGCTCTTGATAAACTTTATGCCGTAGTTTTTATTAATTGCCTTCTAAGCTGCGCAACTATCATCCTGAAAAAGATCTGGTTTGTTTTGTCATGACTTCTTTTTTTCTTTCTAAGTCTCTTTTCCTGCTTTGTCTTTTATTTCCCTCATCTTAAAATTTTAACCATCCGGTTCCTATTTTTTCCACATTATCCATAATAGGATGGATTTGTGTAAACTAGAATCAAGTTTTGCAGTTGAAGAAAATGTGTACAAATATAATACTAATAATTAGTAGTAGCAGTAGAATGACACATGCAGCCCACAGAGCTTTCTCAGTGGAGCCTATTTTTTCAGGTAACTTTTGCTTCTTATTCAACCCAGAGGTTTTCTCAAAATGTGTTAAACACATTTTAGCATCTTATATGGGATATCATTCTATATATCATTGCCTGTGAAAATGGCAATCTCACAAGGTTCAACCCAATATCTTCATGAAGGAGATGTGTCCACCACCATCATCATCATCAGTTAACTTTTTTCAAGCACTATGTGCCAAGTATTATGCTAAGCACCTGACATGTTTCCTTGCCTTACCTCTTAGCAGCTCCACAGCTAGTCCCGGGAATTGATTAGCTATTTAATCGAGGAGAGTTGTCTCAGTAACTGTAACTGCCCTTTACACATAGATTCTGTTCGTTGAAAACCCATTTTATTCTGCTGAGAGTTGTGCTGTGTTTGGGATATATTATAGAATGATGGGACTGTGTCTCAAGGGATGAGAATTGGAAATATTTTTGTGACACCTTGATTGAGTGAGAAGAATTTGGAGTTCCCTGGGGTAATACGGCAGGGGATGACACAGCAAGATGGAAAGGGTGGTGGTGAGAAGAAAGAGTCAGTAGATGCCAAGTGTCTAGGACCTTGAGAGGTATGGAACAGACCCTAGTGATTTAGGGGTTGAAGCAAACAAGGAAATTATATCTAGTATTTCATGAACAATTAGCTTAAATGATCTGTCACTAATTAATAATTACTAAATAACTCTAAATTATTTTTTAAAATAATTAGAGAAATCTGTAAAACAATGTTTAATAAATAACTATGCAGAGGCTTGGCAAAGACATAATTCTTAAGTGAATTATGGTATGCTCATATGATGAAATATGGAGCCTGTAAAAATCACATTTCTATGCATAATAAAACAGGAAAATGCTCACAACACAATGTTGACTGAAAAAATGGAATATTAAATTATATATGCAGAATAAGCTAAGCTATAAAAGATAGGAAAAACTGGAAAGCTGTACATCAAAATGTAAACAGGTTCTTTCTAGGTCATAAGATTATAAGACATTATTTTCTTCATTTCATTTTTCTATAGTTTCTAAATTTTCTACAATGAATAGGTTTCATTTCCTTGAGATGATAGTTTTTAGAATTTAATTCATAAGGTATCATTTTAATTTAAAAAATAACTTTTGAATATTGCAAAATTCACATTTGGGGAATATATTAGTAACTAATAAATAGTATAAAAATGGAATAGAGCAAAATCAGGCATAAAGAAGCTCAGATTTTAATAGGCCAAAAGATCTGAAATTATCTCATTTATTAAGTACTCCATGGCATAAAACCTTAGAAAACCACTAGAATAATAATCCAGGGTTACAACTAAAATTCTACCGAGAGAAGTCAGTGTGTAATCTTTGACAATAAAATCAATAATAAAATATAATAGAAACAAAAAATACAAAAATAAATTAAAATCTTGGTCTAAAATAGAATTATCTCTAACCATTTAATAAACCTAGCCTAGATCAAAGACTCACAGCCTGAAGAAGGGTTGCAAAATTATTACAAATACTACAAGTGCATATGGTCATCACACATGTACTATCGTATTCTAAACATATGTAGATGATATGGAAAATAGTGAAATACAATTGCATTTGAAAGTGTTACCAAGTTCACACCATTATGTTATTAATCAATATGTACCATGGGGATTCAACTACATTTTGGACATTGAACGTGTGCATCCTCAGCAAACAGCAGTAAAAACACATTTTGATGCAATCTGGGAAATCAGTTATTAATTGAATATCATATGAGACCAAAACCCGTTTTTAACTTTGTTAGGTGTGATAATGGTGCTGTGGTTATGTTTAAAAAAAATTGTGTGTGTGGTTTTTTTTAGATATACACATATGTAGAGGTGAAATAACATGAAAGTACAATTTGTTTTCAAATATTTCAGCAAAAATATAAAAAAAAAAGAAAGAAAAAAGGAAAGGAAAAGAAATAGTCCAAGGTAGGAAACTATTGATAATTTTTGAATCTGAGTGATGGTTACATAGAGGTTACATTGTACCATGCATTCTACTTTTGTGAATGTTTGTAATTATTCATTGTTATTTAAAAACTTTTTAAGTTATTATATTCAAATCTTGGTAATTATTGAATTAGACAACTTTCAAAAATACAGCAAATAATCTTTAAAGAAAAAGAATGTGGGGAAAATATATATCTAATTTTTTATTTTGCAAAAGATTTATCTCAATTTTTAGGATGCCTTTTCACCTGTTAGTGACTCCTATAATAACATCAAGGTACCGTTCCTATGACCAGGGAGCTGGGTTAACAGGAATGTATGTTGCATTCCTATACTTTGGGCATAGTCAATTTCTAGGCACAAAGCCACGCATTTCAAACTAGCCATAAAAGGAGCAATCTTGGGTGGTTCCTTCCATACTCCCACAGGTGATTAGGGAATGGTAAAAACCATCCCTGTGGAAGAACTGAATGGGAATCTATTCTATTCCTCAGGTAAAGTATTGGTCTCAGAAACCCAGGATTATATTTTTTTCAAGAAGGAAACCAACTTAGATAATTATAATAAAGCACCAGAATCGCAAATGGTTTATAATTTTTGGAAGTAAAACATTGCCCATTTAAAAAACTTGCATTATTCTCCTCAAATAACTGTACCCACAGAGGGGCCAACAGGTTTACCAAGATCAGAGACCATCACTCACACAGGCAATTAAAAAAACACTCAAACAATTCTGTTGGGCGGGTGGGGGAGAAAGAAAGAAAGATAAATAAAACAACAGGTATTTTATTTGCAATTGTTAGATTATAATTGTTACTTGTGCCCAATCAGAGGGCACAAATTTTAGGACAATTATTATTAAGTAAAGATGAGAAAAATGGGTCTCTCCAAAAGATATGAAATGGTATCTGTGATTTTCTACTTCATTTACCCAGGTAACCAACCACCAGAAATCGCTCATCATTCCCAGTGCTGGTCACCAAACCTAGATTTCCCCCCAAAATGTATCACACTTGGAACTTATGGACAAAATGAATTTATAGTATGAATTGAATTTTATAAGATTCCAGGGATCCTCTCTTGAATTCCCTCTGGTATACTAAACTATACAATATGGAACATTTTCTTATTTGGCTTTTGTTTCTTATTTTTCATTTATTTAAGCTCCTGACAGCCCACATCAAAACAGAGACTTAAAGGACCTGATACATGGTTAGCCAAATATAAATGGATTAACCTGGTCTCAGTTTATCTACAATTCATTTATTAGAATGTATCTTTATCATTCATTAACTCTTTCATTTATTCAGCAAAATATTTATAAATCACCTTTTTTTTTTAAAGAACAAGCATATCCTGTACTAAGTGCTAAGAATACAAAAATAATTAAGACATGCTCTCTGCTTTGAAGGGGTGCTAATACAAATGGAAACAGTGTACATATACCACATTTTATTAATCCACTCAGGAATTGATGGGCACTTAGGTTGATTCCACATCTTTGCAATTGTGAATTGTGCTGCCATAAACACTTGAGTGCAGGTGCTTTTTTGATAAAAAGTCTTGTTTTCCTTTGGGCTTTAAATACCCAATAGTAGGATTGCTGGATTGAATGGTAGGTCTACTTTTAGTTCTTTGAGGAATCTCCATACTGTTGTTCATGGAGGTTGTACTAATTTGCAGTCCTACCAACAGTGTATAAGTGTTTCTTTTCCCTCTGCATCCACTCCAGATTCTATTGTTTTTGGACTTTTTGATAAATGCCATTCTAATTGAGGTAAGGTGATATCTCATTGTGGTTTTAATTTACATTTCCCTGATGATTAGTGACATTGAGCATTTTTTCATATGTTTATTGGTCATTTGTCTTTCTTCTTTTAAGAAGCTTCTGTTTATGTTTTTTGCCCACATTTTAATAGGGCTGTTTTTTTTCCTTGTTGATTTGCTTAAGTTCTTTGTAAATTCTGGTTATCAGCCCTTTATCAGATGTGTATCTTGTGAATACTTTCTCCCATTCTGTAGATTGTCTATTTGTTCTGTTGATTGTTTCCTTAGCTGTGCAGAAGCTTTTCAGTTTAATCAAATCACATTTATTAATTTTTGTTGTTGTCATGATTGCCATTGGGGTCTTTTTCATAAATTCTTTGCCTAGGCTGATATTGTCAGGGTGGAAAGGCTAGTAGGTGCTCACCACGGGTGGAGAAAGATTTCTCACACAGAGATTAAGATATATTGTTACAGCAAGTGTTACAGTGGGTGGTTTCAAGGACAAACCAAGTGCCACATAGAGAGTCAGAGAATCAAGGTTTATTCACTGGTGGGCTCAGAGGGGTCTCGCCACCAAATTCTGAGCCCCGTATACCCAATTTTTCCCACTTTTATTAGGTCGAAGTGGCCCGAGGGGTGGGGTCTCAGGTGGCTAATGCGCGAGGTAATAGGTTAGTATTATGTTAATGAGGGTCTTCCGAGGGGTGGGGTCTCAGGTGACTGATGTGCCAGGTAATAGATGGGGGTCTTCCTTATCAATATAAGTAAAATTTATTTTATTTTATCCTTTAGAAGGACAGAGAGAGGGAGAGAAAGGAGGGGAAAGCAAGGAGATGGCGTGGCATCCCAAAGAAAGAGAAGGGAAATGCCAGCAAGTAGGCCAAATGGCTTGCTGCTTTTATGGGGACAAACAGAAAAATAGTAATTGTTATGAAGTAATTAGAAAGCGGTCGCAAGACGTCAGGTTGTCTTTTTTGCTTCTTCTTCGTTCCTGGAGACTTGGTTACCTCTGAGATGTAGACAGGACTATCACAGGGGCTGTGATTTTTGCCCCTGAGATACGGTTTGGGGCAGGAAACTAAGACTTGGAGTTTACCCTCCTGCTGTCTGGTTGGGGAGCTTCTCAGGAACACCTGTAAGCTATAGAAGCAAATTCTTAAGGGTGTGAGCTGGTGAATGTAAAGAGAAAGATTTACATTTTTTTTTTTTTTTTTTGTCTTTTTTCGGAAGTTTGTGAAAACAGAGTCCCAGCAGGTTGCCTACTAGCTTGGGAGAGAAACAGCAGAGAAAGCAGGGAAAGAGAGCTCATAGGATTGATCTTTAGCTGTTATTAGAAAATTGGAAGATTCAAGGCCGCCCTAACAGAAATGTAGAAGAGTTTTACCTACATTTTCCTCTAGAATTCTTATGGTTTCATTCCTTAGATGTAACTCTTTTATCCATCTTGAAAAAAAGATGAATTAATACCTTTGGCAACAATCTGGATGGAACTGGAGACCATTCTCCTAAGTGAAGGATCTAAAGAATGGAAAAACAAACCCCATATATACTTACGATTAAATTGGAACTAACCGATGAGCACACATGTACACAGAGGGATGTAAAACAAAGTGGAAATCAACCTGTAGGGGGAGAAGGGGAGGGACAAAAACCTACCTAATGAATACTATGAACACTATTTGGGTGACAGGCACACCTGTAGCCAGGAACTCAAGCATTACAAAAGTGATCCATGTAACCTAAAACATTTGTACCCCCTTAATATCTTGAAATAAAAAAAATGGAAACAGTAGAGCTGAAAACAGCTAACAAAACTCCAAGTGCTATAGAGAAAATATAAAAAGAAGTGATTTCAAAGAATGTGATGAGAATGTATCACGGCCCCACTTCATCTCAAATTAATTAAAATAATAATTGCAATACGAGAGAGAGGTTATAGAAGTAGAAAAAGCAAACTAATTTTCAAAAGACTTTACTGCATCATTCAGCCCAGCGTTGTTGGGGATCTTTGGGCCTTGAACCAACTTGAACTGGGTTTGTGATTTTTGTTGCAGCATGTCAGTTCCTTTATACTGAGGCACAGGCCATGAGCATTCCAAACAAGGCAAAACAACCAACCAACAAACCTAAAACGTGGGGCGGGGGGTGTTGTGAACCCTGGCTCCACGTATTCCTTTCATACTTGCATGTTTCAAGGCAGCTGCTCTTTCAGTTTATGACCCACTTCACTTCAGACCTCAACTCCCTTTTGTTTTTCTCTATTTGTGTTTTATAACCAGGTCCTGGACTTTTGTGCCTAATGCTATGTAAGAAACACCACAGCGCACTGCCTCTGGTAACCACGGCCCTGATTCCAACTATGCCCTGGTGGCAACCCCAGCCTGGGGACAGTGCTGGCCACTTAGCCCTTAGGGGAGGGGTTGGGGGAGGAGGATGCCACCTTATGGCAGTGCCACCACCAGGTCTGTCTAGGCTGGCCTCTAGAATGAATTATAACGCACACACAGCTCGCCTTTCACATCATTACACCTTTTCCAGTACCTCTCGTCCTACACTTTGCATCCTCTCATTCCTCTTGCAAGTGTCCAGTGTCCTGATGATGCATCCTTGCTCCCTGCTTCACACACGTAGTCATTCTCCCCAACCAACATTTTCTGAGCAGTGCCCAATGTTCCAGACTTTTCCAACCCCCTCTTCCATTTCCAAATCCCCATGCAAATGAATACCTCATCCTCCCAGGGATTCAATTTTGCAGGGAAAGATAGGCTAATCTATAAGTCTCTCTGAGCAAAGAGAAAATAAAATGAAAGTTTAAAACAATGGACTGAAATCTCTGCTACTGAGGGCCCAACCTCTTTGTGTTGCAGCCTGTAGCCCACGTGGCACCGAAGGGCACTTTTCCTACCTGAAGTGACTTTTGACGCACATGCTTCAGTAGCTGCTGGAGGATGTGCTCTGTGGAAATAGCTTAAAGAATAATTATCAAGCACATTTGAGACAATTTGAGGACTCTCAGAAACACAGGAGAAGAATTTGAGTGTGTCTGGAACTCCCAACAGTAGGAGGAAGCTGATCCTACGTTTGCATGCAGGTTGGTGTTGTCTATGAAGAACAGGTGTGACTAAAAAGTCAACAAAACCTCGATAGTTAAAAAACATTCAAAAGCAAATGAGACAACTTTAGTCATCCCCTCCCTCTTTCTTTTAGGACTTAATGCAGTACCTGACACATACGAGGAGTTCAATAAATATTTGTTCACTGACAGCCTTATTAGAGTCACTGCTCTCCAAAGCCAAAAGATACAGGGTCGAAAGTTTTGAGTGGAAAAAAAATTGGCTCCATGCTGAGGGAAAACAACAGCAACACAAACGGCATCACCCAAACCAAGGAGTGAAATAAGAATAAAGAAATTCCTTAGGTAGGTTCATAAGAGTACCCAATTATTGCTAAAATTTGTTCAGTTAAAGGAGAAAACTGCATAAACTTTTTACTTTCTTCCTTCCCCTTGGTTAATACTCAGGGTTTGGATTCCCACTGGCAATACTTTAGAAGAACACCAGAGGGCGATCCATTTAAACGTTGGAATCCCTCTAAACTCCAGAGTGCCAAATATCAATTGACAGATTCATCTATTAAGAGCTATTCCATCTAGGGGATGGACACATTTGAAGCTCCGACTCCGGGGGGTAGGGGGGTAAGGGCAATATACGTAACCTAAACTTTTTTACCCCCACAATATGCTGAAATAAGAATAAAAATAAAATAAAATAAACCAATAGAAATAGAAAAAAAAAAAAAGAGCTGTTCCACAAAATAAAGTAGAAGAATCATGCCTTATAGGGAAGCTGTGTTATAATATATTATACTTCAATATTAATCTTTTATTTTGCACAGAATTTATGCAAACTGCAGAAATAGGATTATTCCAAGTCTAAACAAGAGGGGAAGTACAAATCGCAACATCATGAACAGTAAGTGCTTAAAGCTTTAGAAAAGTGTAGTTTGCATTGTGCTACGGCAGTTCCTCGGCTGGGAATAGGCTTCCTTTCTGCAACTACCTACTTGATAAGTGTGGCGTTGTTACAAGAATCTAGGAAAAACAATAGTTATCAGGAAAAGAATTACAGGAAACATGTATGTTACCATATGAAAACAAGTATACATATACGTGTGTGCATGCACATATGAGTGTACGTGTATTTATGTGGATATTTGTACAAATTATGACCCTCTCAAAAAATCTATGATCATTCTCTCACATATTAATGTTAGAGATAGTAGTATTTCATCATCCTTTGACTACTGATTTACAGCAGTTTCACTGAGCAGTGAGGATGACAGTTTTGGTGACTAAAAGCTCAGCTCTCCTTCATCGCCCCTGTAGGATGTGTCATAAGAGGGTCACAGGGCATGTGTTGTCCTGAGAAAAATGTTTCAAACTCAGTTGTCCCTTTAGCTAAACCTGGCCATATCCCCCTAACTCTAGTATAACGGATTTAAAAATGCTTCATATAAATTAAACTTGTCAAAAAGTAGCAGAAAGTAAGCACTGAAAAGCAACATCCAATTTGTTAATGAAAGTATAATTTTCCCCTGATATCTCAACAATGATGAAAAAAACTGATGTGGGGGTAGCATTTAAAAGTGTTATTTACTATTGTTTTATTTCAATTCTACCCCATTTGAAACCTCCTCACAGAAAGGTATGGGCCCTGGTATCCTTAAAAACCCTCTGAAAAATAGGCTATGATCATTCTTCTTTCACAGACCCCAAAGTTGTTTTTTTTCTGTGAAGTTACATTAAATATTCAGAAATTATTCTGTGACTTGTGAAATACAATTGACTCAAAATATGCAAGTAGTTGAAGGGATTCTCTCCAGTTTCAAAGCATTTTAAGTAATTTTGAAACATTTAAAAAATTTAGGAAATAAACTATTGAACTCAAATAGAGATTATTAGTTATTACTAACATTAGCAAAATCCCTGGAGGTTTAATTAAATTAAACCTAAATTAAAATCTAGGATTTGAGACTAGGATATTCATAATTTCTACAGATGACCAGCTACAAATACTTTAACTCAAGAGTGTCACATCAATATAACACCCTATAAGCTAAATTAAAACTGTTGCCTCAAAAATTAACTACATGTGAGGCACCATGATAGAGACCATATCTTAACTGATCAGAGAGTTAGAGATTTGATACTTGACTAATTTCTTTTCAAGTGCGTATTCCTTGATTATCATCCAACCTCCTGGAACCTCATTTTCCTCATCTGAACCAACAATTAGAAATAGTATCAATATTATTAGATAACAAACATGAAAATATATTCAACTTCATTACCAAAGAAATGTAAATGACAACTTATCATATTAAAAAATAAAAATAATGAAGTATTTTTATATTAATGAAATATCCAGTTTTAATGGGCATGTAATGAAACTAGCATATTCACACATTGCTAGTTTTAATAAATACTAAAGCAGTCATTTTGAAAAGCAATTTTGCAATATAGTTCAAAAAATTCCATTCATTCAGAAATTAAAAAAATAATTACTGAGCACCTCCAATACACTGATTTGGGGGCTGAAAATACAATGGCTAGCCTAATGTGACACACCAGCCTTGTCCTCGTATTGCTTGCTGTGTGGTATTATTTTAAATTGAAGGAAACAGCTGTATGCACATGACTATTCTCTTATATTCTCTGAACATAACCTAAATGCCTAACAAATGGAAAGATAGAAATTAAATTTTGGCTTATCAGTATCCTATAAAACTACATAACCATCAAAATGAAAATTATAAATAAAGCAATTAAAAATATTTTGCTGAATAAAACAACAGAAATTTATAATGTGACATGCATATAAAGATATAATATGTATTAGAAAAGTCTGAAAGAGAACATCAGAATGAATTATATAAATTCAATATTTTATATCATATTCTCTGTTATTTTTTGTCACAGTGGTTTTATATACTAATTTGAAAGCATTAATAACTGAGAAAAATAACATTTTTCATTATGTACATCATAAAACTTACTGTGCCTATCTCATACAATTCTAAAAATCTAATGTGTTTCCAAAATTAAGTTTCATAAGAATTCTGTATAGTATTTAAAAAATTGAATTCTGATTATTTTATAATAAATATAAATAATTCTGAGATTAATCTATGAGATCATTTTCTGCTACTTATCTTAATCTAAGCACACTTTATATCTCATATTTTTCTATCATTTCCCTACTTGATATTATTAATATTCTGGGGTCAAATGAGTTTGGATATGCCCAAACTAATAAATGTAAAAGTACTTTGAAACCTGTAAAAAGCTTTGTAAATAGAAGATTTTATTATCGTAATGAATGGGTCCTTGAATCATCTTGTTTTTCTTTGTTTATACTAAGAGGATTGCTTTACTAAGACTTTCAACTTGAAAAAATCTTTCTTCTGTTCTTTCTCTTTGTGAGTAAGAAAGATTGACTACGCAAAGGAACGTGAAGACACGGTTGGTTTATCGTGTTTAAAACAGACCGGAAAGAGCTGATATAGCAAGCCCTTGCCTCACGAGAAGGAATGGTAAGCAGTGGGAAATCCTAACCCAGGGTGACCCACACACGTCACACAGAGCGACATTGCCTCTACCTAGACAGACAGGAAAAGCCGTATTCCTACGGTTCCCCAGCAAAGGCAGAATATCTAAAGTTGTAATAGAAGGATGATGTGTGCAAGGTGGAGGGCACTGGGGGATCAGGGATCCCCTATCTTCAGTGTTTGAGAACGAGAGATAGGAATTTTTAGTTCAAGGGATGATGGAAGTTTTGTTTTCTATGCTTTCTGTCTATGTTGTGTTTGTTTTGCTACTTCTTTTTCCCTGCAAAAATAGCAATAACAAGTGTAAGCAGCAGGTTAGTAAGGACATGGGGAATTGGGATGCTGTGTCTCTCTGGGCAGCTGGGCTGGAGGGGACAGGAAACTCCAAAACTGACCAGGAGACCTGCCCAGGCTGAGACACCCACCTGCAGAAGGAACAAGGGGAACTGCAGGGGGCAACTTGAGTTCCCCTTTCCAATCCTAGCATTTGTATCTTATCCTTGTCTGGTTGGTCAGCTGAACACACTGTATAATGTTGAATGAACTCTGTCTTGATGCGAATTTAAAGTGGACACTTTAAATATTTTACCAAGATACGTGATGTTTACTAAGTTTTTGGTATTCCTTTATCACTTGATGGAAATTATATATCCACTCCTTCTTTGACAAGAGTTTTGACAGTGAATGAAGATTGGGTTATACCAAGGGCTTTTTCTACATCTGAGATAATTATATCATGTTTTTAATATGCCAATTACTGTCTTTTTTGCCTGAAATATATTGTGTAATATTTCAGGCATACAAATAAGAATAAAAATCTGTGTGGTCACCACTCAGCTTAAGAAATAAAAATTTACTATTAGAGTTGAAATTAGAATTTACTATATGCCTTTACTTTATTGAATCTTCGTCTTTCTCAAAGACAATTGCTCCCTCATTTTGAGGTTTACCATTTCTTAACATTTTTACTAATTAGGATGTATGCACCTATATAATACAAACACACACACACACACACACAGAGCCCTAAGCAATCTGTGGTATTGGTTTGCATGTGTTTATGCATTTTAGGAGTATCATGCTTTATTTATTCCTCTTGCTGTTTTCACTCGACATTATATTTGTAAAGTCTATTCACTCATTCAGTCATTAATTTTCTCTGCTATATAGAAAGCCATTAAATATATACAACACAATCTATAATTCATGCTTATGTTGTTCAACACTAAAGTGTTTCCATTTAATTTAATGTAAACATGGCTGTTTAAAACAATTTTATTCATGTTTCTTTATATACTTGAGTCGTAGTTTGCCTGGGGATATAGACATGGAAGTACTGAGTCCTAAGGTATATGTATTTTATTCTATTGAATTTTACTAAAAATCTCTCCAAAATGGTTTTAACAAGTCATACTTCAACCAGAGTTTACAGTTTTAATGTGGTTCTACATACTCTATGACAAGAGATAGCAAAGTTTTTTTCCCAAACTGATGACTATGTATTTTGGTTTTCCCTTACATTTCCCGACTTTCCAGTGAGCATACTTTCATTTGTTTGTTAGCCATTTACTGCGTTATTCTTCCTATTTACCCATCATATTTATGTTTGTCATCAGATTGCTTGGCCTTCATTTTTTTTTTTTTTTTTTTGAGACAAAGTCTTGGTCTGTTGCCCAGGCTAGAGTGCCATGGCATCAGCCTAGCTCACAGCAACCTCGAACTCCTGGGCTCAAGCGATCCTCCTGCCTCAGCCTCCCAAGTAGCTGGGACTACAGGCGTGCGCCACCACGACCAGTTAATTTTTTTCTATTTTTAGTTGTCTGGCTAATTTCTTTTTATTTTTAGTAGAGATGGGGTCTCACTCTTGCTCAGGCTGGTCTCAAACTCCTGAGCTCAAGTGATCCTCCTGCCTTGGCCTCCCAGAGTGCTAGGATTACAGGTGTGAGTACCAAACCCAGCCTGTCCATCATTTTTTATTTTTAAGTTATTTGTGTGTTCTGCATACCAATCCTTTGTTGTATATATGAATTAAAATATTTTTCCCTTTTTTAGTTTGTATTTTTTTTAAATTTTTAGGGTCTTCTATAACACAGAAATTTAAAATTTTGATATGATACTTTTTTGTTTAAAAACTATTGACATCTTAAATCATAAACACATTTTCATGTATCTTTCATGCAGTTTTTAAAAGTTTCATTTTTTCATTTTACATTAGAGCTTTAATACACCTGGAATTCGCTGTGTTTGTAAATGTATTTTTGTGTATGTATGTGTGCATGTCAGAAGGGGAGATAGGTCTTGTCAAATGAATCCCCCTGTCACCTTCTCCTTCACTCTGAGTGTTCAGCATCACTTCTCTGGGGTTTCACAATGTTCCTACTGAGAAAAGGTATCCATAGGTAGGCATCTGCCTGCAATTTACGATCCTTTCCCTGAAAGCAGCATGCTTGTGGGTTGCTTCTAGTCCGCCATCTTCTTCCTCCCATCTGGATCATGTGATTTTATCCATTCTGCAAATAATTATCTTTTGATTGAAGAGTTTAATTCATTTACAAGATTGAAGGGACCTGTGGGGAGACATCTACATATGGGGAAGATTAGGAGGATAGAGAGCTAGGGTCTCATGCTTAGCCTGCAGGCACTGTGGCTGAGTTGTGAGGGGGATTCCTCCACCACCACAGACCTGTCTGGACTGACTGGGGAGCTGCCTAGAGCCTGTTCAGAGTCATTGCACTGGAGAACAGGCACAGTAAGGATCTGCTGGCTGCTGATCCTGGGTTTCTGCAGCTGACGCCATCCTGAGCTCTCAGGTACAAGACACCAGGTCTGCACGGGACTCAGCTTTGCAGCAGTGGCCTTTACATTGTCCCCAAAGGGCTGGAGGGGGAGCAAACAGAATGGATGCTCCCCTGAGCTGTACCCTGTGACTGGAGGCCAGGCGCTCCTCCCCTCCAGAGTGGTGGGATTTGAGCAGAGTTGCCTCAGGCCCTACATGGTCTACATGGGAAGCTTTGTGTGACTCAGCAGGATCTGGGAAGGTGGGGAGAACTCCATGGTTCCTGGGACACTGGAACCAACCCCCGTCTGTGCAACTTGGCATCCATGGTCCCTGAGGCAGTGGAATAGCCCGCCACCTGTGCAGTCTTACCTCTGTGCCCCAGGTTGGAACAAACCACTGCCTGCATGGCCGTGATTCTGTGGGCCCCAATTATGGCTGTGAGACGCCCTTGCTGGAGCGTAGGGCCCCACACCTGTGGCACCAGAGCTCCTGCCAAGCCCGTGACACCACCCCTGAAAAGCCAGCACTACACCTGAACCCCAAGACCCCACCCCTGAGTCTCCACCACAGCCGCTGGGCTGGTGGAACTGATCCAAGGTCCAACGCCTTGCCAGGGACTCACCAGCCTCAAGCTGCCATTCCAGGTGGACCTGGTTCGAGCAAACGCCCACAGCCCACACACCCACAGCCACTGCCTAGATAGCCTCATCCAGCTGCCACTGTCACCTTTGCAGAAAGACCCCAGGAAGAGCAATCCTCACAATGCCAGCATTCATGGATAGGGTCTCACCCAACCCCCAACTTGAACTTCCTGCAATGATCTGGGAAACAAACGACCACTGCACACAAAGATCATCCAGCACTGGCTTGACCTGTGGCAATCACAGGTGAACAGGACAAAAGTGAACAGCTACACTACAGGCTTTTAGTGCACATGCCCCTCCCCTGCCAAATCAACATTTTAGACTAGGAAAAAAGCACCATCTAGAGTCCTCACCTTTTTCTAATTAAGCAGGAGCGTTCCCAGCAAAGGATAGCAGGTGTCCTGCAAACCTATTAGCTCTGAGCTGAGAAAAGAGGACTCAAATGAGAAGAAACCAGCAAAAGAACCCCTGGCAACATGAAAAAACAGAACAGTTCAACACCCCCAAGGGATCACAATGGAGCCACAGTAGTAGACTCCAACCACAAGGAAATTGCCAAAATGACAGGAATGGAATTCAGAATATGAATAGCAAATAAGATGAATGGAATTGAAGAGAAAGTTTAAAACCAACAAAAAGAAGCCCCCCAAAATTTCAGGAAATCAATGAAAAAAATAAAAAAGAAAAAGTCACTAAAGTGCTAGACAAAATAAGAAAGGATATAATAGAACTTTAAAAGATGAGAGAGTCATTTAGGGCATTTCAAAAATAGCAGAAAGTTTCAACAACAGACTAAACTAAGGAGAGGAAAGAACCTCAGAGCTTAAAGACAAGGCTCTTGAGCTAACCCAGTCATTCAAAGAGGCAGAGAAGAGAATAAAAAGGACTGGGGAGTCATTTAGGGAAATACGGGTTTATGTGAAGTGAACTAACATAGTAATTATAGGTATCTCTGAGGGAGAAGAAAAAGAGATAAAAGCATGGAAAATCTATTTGAGGGAATTATTGAGATAAGGATGCCCATTGTCACTACTTCTGTTCAATAAAGTACCAGAAGTCCTAGCCAGAGCAATCAGGCAAAAGAAAGAAATAAAGGGTATCCAAAATAGGAAAGAGAAGGTCAAATTATCAATGTTTGCTGGTGATATTATCTTTTATCTAGAAAACCCAAAGACTCTACCAAAAGAATCCTAGAATTAATAAATAAATTCAGCAGAGTCTCAGGTTATAAAATCCATGTACACAAATTGGTAGCATTTCTATATAACAATTACAATCAAGATAAGAGTCAAATCAAAGACTCATTACCATTCACAATAGCTACAAAGGAAATAAAATACTTAGGCATGTACTTAACCAAGGAGATGAAAAGATTTCTACAAAGAGAACTATGAAACACTGAGGAAAGAAATTGAAAATGACACAAACAATTGGAAAAGCATATCATGCTCATGGATTGGTAGAATGAACATTGATAAAATGTCTATACTGTCCAAAATGATTTATAGATTCAATGCAATCCCCATCAAAATACCAATGTCATATTTCACACACTAGAAAAAAATAATTTTACCCTTCATGTGGAACCAGAAAAGAGCCCAAATAGCCAAAGCAATCTTAAGCAAAATGAACAAATCTGGAGCCATCACATCACCAGACTTCACACCATACTACAAGGCTATAGTAACCAAAACAGCATGGCATTGGTACAAAAACATAGACATAGACCAATGCAACAGAACAGAGAACGCAGATATAAAACCACCTACCTACAACCAACTGATTTTCAACAAAGCAGACAAGAATATACACTGGTGAAAAGAAGCTGTATTCAATAAATGGTGCTGGGAAAATTGGATAGCCACAGGCAGAAGAATGAAAAAGGACTCCTATTTCTCACCACTTACAAAAATTACTTGAAGATGGATAAAAGACCTAAATGTAAGGCATGAAACCATAAAAATTCTAGAAGAAAATGTAACAAAAACTCTTCTAGATAATGGCCTATGACTAAGACCCCCAAGACAATTACAGCAACAACAAAAATAAATAAATGAGACTTGACTAAATTAAAAAGTTTCTGCACAGCAAAGGAAATAATCAACAGAGCAAATAGACAACCTACAGAGTGGGAGAAAATATTTGCAAACTATATAACCAATAAAGGGCTAATATCCAGAATCTACAAAGAACTCAAACAAATCAGCAAGAAAAAATAAACATCCCAATTAAAAAGTAGGCAAAAGATATGAACAAAAGCTTTTCAAAAAAAGATAGAAAAACGACCAGCAAATATGTAAAAAAAAATGTTCAATGTCACTAATCATCAGGAAAATGGAAATTAAAAGCACAATGAAATATCACCTTACCCCTGTGAAAACAGCTCTCATTAAAAAGTCCAAAAACAATAGATGCTGGCATGAGTATCCACATGCTAAAGAATGGTGAATAGACAAACTGGACTTCATGAAAATTGAAAAAAAATGTACATCAAAATACAACATCAACAGTTAAAAGGCAACCCACAGAATGAGAGCAAATATTTGCAAATTTTATCTCTGATGAATTATTATTATCCAGAATATATGGAAAACTCTTAAAACTCAACAACAGAAAACAAACAACCTGATCCAAAATGGGCAAGGGACTTGAATGGACATTTATCCAAAGAAGATGCACAAGTAAAAAATAAGCACATGAAAAGATGCTCAACATCACTAATCATTAGGAAAATGCAAATCAAAACTACAACGAGATGCCACTTTATATCCATTAGGATGGCTACTATCAAAAAAAGCCAGAAAATAAGTGTTGGTGAGGATATGGAGAAAATGGATCCCTTGTGCACTGTTGATGGGAATCTAAAATGGTAAAGCTGCTATGGAAAACAGTATGGCAGTTCCCCCCCAGATTAAAAATAGTGTTACCATATGATACATTCTCATACAATTTCATTTCTGGATATTTACCCAAAAGAATTGAAAACAGGGTCTTGAAAATTGTATATCCTTATTCATAGCAGCATTATTCACAATAGCTAAAACATGGAAGCAACCCAAGTGTCCATCCATGGATGAAGAGGTAAGCAAAATGCAGTATTTACATACAGTGGAATATTATTTGGCCTTAAAAGGGAAGGAAATTCTGATATATACTACAACATGGATGAACACTTAGAACATTAGGCTACATGAAATAAGCCAATAACAAAAAGGCAAATACTATATGTTTCCACTTATACAAGATACTTAGAGTAGTCAAAATCATAAAGACACAAAATAGAATGGTGGTTTATAGGGCATAGGGCAGAGGGGAATGGGAAGTTATTGTTTAAAGGGTATAGGGCTTCGTTTTGCAAGATGAAAAGAGTTATAGAAATGGATGGTGATGATGATGGCACAAACATATGATTGTTTTATAATAATATCACTGAACTGTACATTTAAAAATGGCTAAGATGGTAAATCTTGTGTGTATTTTACTACAATAAAAAACATTGCAGGGGGGTTGGGTGGGGGAAAGGCATGCACAGGCCTCCTGCTAGGGAGGCCCAGGTAAATCCAAAGGAATTTCAAATGGACCAGAGCTCGGGGAATTCTCTGCTTGAGGAGACTCTGGAAAAAATCTTATTATTATACTTTTAAAATCTGGAACCAAGGCTCACGAGCCAGTGAGCACGGATTCTATTTGTGTTCCCAACAGTGCCTAGCCCACTATTTTGCTCATAATGATAAGTCAGTAGCTATTTATTGATTAAAGATATATCTTTTTGCTCTGCAAACTAGAAGAGTGGATTGCAATTTTGGCATTGTGGAGAAACTACAAAGATATGCTGTAAACCACTGAGCCTCTAGTCTGGGAAAGAAAATAGCAATTAAACTAGAGGGGCTATTTGGAAACAATAACTATTTAAATTATTTCGGCCGAGGATCAGCTGGATCAATGCCAAATGGACTGGAGTTCTAGTTATCATGGAGAGAACTGTGGGCTGAATTCCAGCATGAGAAGAAATGAGGTTGTTTTGAAAAAAACATGAAAAACTAAACAAGTTGGTAGCTAAAACACAAGCAAAATATGCTGCTTTTGCTACATAAGAGGTTTTGCCGAGAATTTTTGTTTTGGTTTTTAAAATTCCTATTCACATAATAAACATTCATGTTTATTTTGAGTGGTATAGATAACATGGGGGGTGTTTATTTGGTAGTCAAGTTATATAGTTGAATACAAGACATCTCTATAAAATCCAAATTTCTAGTTTAGCATTTTCCATAGACAGTTAACATTCTTAGTTGTGATATATTTAAGTTTTATGAATACCAAAACTGCAAGGTTTCCTGAGGCTAGGAGAATCTAGTCGTATGGTGGGTATTATAGGTCTCCAACAGGTGATTATTTATTCTCCCTTTGAAACTTTCAAAAATTCCTTAATCACCGTGTGTGAGTTCCATATACTCACCCGTAGGACGTTCTCAATAGTGGGATTATATCTTTGGGACACAAAAACCAACACAAAAGCTGCAGAATGAGAAGGCCAAAAATCAAATGGAAAAATAGTGATAAGAAAAATATTAAGAATTCCACTTTAAAAGCAAAACAATGATTGCATTTAATCGAATATAACTTTCAAGCCACTATCTCTTCCCTGAACTATTGCAATAGTCTTTTTTACTGGTCTATCTGCTTCCAGTTTCCATGCATTCCAACGTCTCATACGCTACTCACATATTATCTTTCTGAAGTTCAAGTCTGATCATGTCATTCCTCAGCTCATAAACCTTCAACGACTCTTCATTCTCTGAACAATGAAGCACAAACTTCAGCCTGGCATTCAATCCCCAATCTAGCTTTCCAACTCTGTCTTTCATTTTATGACCAATCCCTTTATGGCCCTTATAGTCCAATCAGCTGGAACCACTCCTGTTTTATGTGTATACTCTGGATAGTCCTACTTCCAAGTACTCAGTCCCCTTGTTTCCAACACTGGAAGTTTCTGTATACTTAAGTCCTACCCAACTTTACAGGTCTAGTTCACATACCACCTGTTATGGACTGAATTGTGCCTCTCTAAATTTCATATCTTGAAGCCCTGACTTCCAGTGTGACTGTATTTCAAGATAGGGGCCCTTAGAGACATAATTAAAGTTTAATGAGGTCATAAGGTAGGGCTCTAATCCAACAGAACTGCTGTCTTTATATGAAAAAGAAGAGAGACCAGAAATCTCTCTGCATGCCCACAGAGGAGAGGCTGTGTAAGGACACAGCAAGAAAGTGGCTGTCTACAAGCTAGGGAGAGAGGCCTCAGCACAAACCAACCCTGACTGCACCCTGATCTTTGACTTCCAGCCTCCAGCACTGTGAGAAAAGAAATTTCTGTTGTTAAGCCACCCAGTCTGTGGTATTTTGTTATAGCATCCAAGAAAACTAATACACCACCTCCTCTGCAAGCCTTCCCTGATCATCACAATTTCCTCTTCCTCTAGTCTCATGGCATTTTATTTATATCTATATAGTAGCACTTATCACTTCCCAGGATTGATTACAGTAATTTAGTGTCTCATTTAATATTAGCCGTGGCCTACATAAGACAAATCTTCATTGTTAGCTAATGTAAAAGCAGTTGGAATCTATGCAGTTTAGTTATAGCATTTAGAATCTTTGCTCAAAAGAAGCCAGTCTTGTTCTATTTTCTATCTAGCCTAACACTTTCATTCAGAAGGTCACCTGATTGTTCAAGCTCAAGTCATATGTGTTCCAGGAAACAGGAAGGAGGAAGTGAGAAGGAAGGGGGCAAAAGAATTCACCTTCCAACCGAGTTACCTCCCCTTAAAGCCTTTTCAGAAATCCCAAATAACACTTCTGCTTTCATTTCAATAACCAGAATCTAATTCTATGTAATAACTAATTGCAAGAGGTATGTAGCCATTTGGTTGGATGCTAAAAAGAGATACTTATTGGTATATAGCAGTTTCTTCCATGTTCATGTTATTTTTTAAATCACCTCTAGAAGACTATTAAGTTCTGTAAGAGCATGTTAAGTGTATCTGTGCATCTTGAATAGTATGTAGCACTGAGTTTTGCACATACAGGATACTCAAAGTATTTATTAAATAAACTGATCAGTGTTAATGCACTTGAACTATACATGACAGCCACATGGGTAGAGCTTACCCATTTCCTGCTACCTACTCAGTTTGTGGGCATCCTAAGTATCTTCTGATAGTAACACTGTCATTATGCTATAAGGTTGTATTTTGTGTTGAATTTTCTAAAGATTAGGGTTTCGCTCATTGCTTGTGAGGGTAAAATAGTGTATCTGTTTAAACTTTTCCACAGGCAGCAAATTCTTGTTGTGGCTAGTACCTTTTATTCCCTCAACCTCACAAAGGATCATAAGACTAGAATATTTTTTTAAACAAAGAAAATAACTTGGATATATTTCCAGGAGAGAAAATGTTAATACATTTCTATTATAAATTTTATGAATTTTGCACCATCAGACAATCAGGCCTCCATTTTATCCCAGAGACAATGGTGACATGGAGTGGGGATGATGCTATTTTATTTCTTTTTAATGGCTTAAAAACCTCGCCTCTACTTTTGAGATGATGTTGAGTGCGGAGTATTTGCATTGCTCTTTAGATTTTCTTCTATCAACTCTTCTACTTTTCCTTTTTCTTTTCTTCACTCTGCCCCCTCTTACTCTAAACCATCATTTCAAATTCCTATGGCATGATGAAGGATATATGAAATTGGGATTGGTGATGGGGTAGAATTATGGGAGGGGTTAATTCCCACTCTCTCAATCCTTGCTTTTATGTCCCAGCTTGCAGAGGTGCAGGGGACCTACAATTGCAGACAGCAGAGGTGCAATTCAGAAATGGAATTAGGTGACTATTGTCTGCTACTTCCTTTCCTTCAGTTTCATAGTTGGACTGAGCCAGTGTAAGGTTGGTTAAATTGTTATCCCAACGGGCAAATATTAGGGCTCCCTTTAGATTCTTCTAACTCTTCATCTTCAATCCATTGGACTTTTCTCTACTAAAGCCACCCCTGAAGCACAACACAATCTCTCTGGCCTTGCTCTGAACTCCACTGTGCCTTTCTCCTGTGAGCATAATTAACACAGAAGTATTCATACCTAGCAAGGGATCTTTGCCAGGTCTAGCAGAAACACCTAGAGAAATGGAGGCATATCAGTTTGTTTATCCTAATTCCTCCTTTCTCCAACATATCCAATCAGGTCTATGGCAAATAACAGATGTTGTTAATAGCACAGTAAGAGCCACTATTATGCCCATTTTCCCAAGAGTGCAACTGAAGGATTTTCTGTGAATATGGTAACAAGTGACAAATTGTTCACGTCTATTTTCATGAAATGTTTTGACTGCTGAAGTTGTTCTATAGCAGTTCATTAAAGGACCCATAAAATATGTAAGTTTACATTTTATAAAAAGATCATCAGGAATTTCTTGGCTGTTAGTATTCCTTGTATTAAGCATCTGTTTTCTATTTTCTAAAGGCTTGCAGCAGTGGTTGTCCAATTGTGTATTAAAAATAGTTGATTTAAGCTGGATGAAAACGTTGTAATTTCTTATTAAAGATTAGTAACCCACCAATGAAGCTTCCTTAGAAGGCAACCAGCAATGTGTATGTAGCACATCTGGTTTCAGAATATTAAAAAATGATAAACACTCACCGATACAATCCATCTGTTCTATCTACATAATTGCCTTATTTTTAAAACTAGGACATGCACTGAGCTTGACATTACACAAAGCTGAAGAATTTTGCTTCTTAATATCTGGGCAGTAATGAATAATTGAGGTCAATTTTGGAGGAATGTCGTGTTTATTATTGCATATGTAGGTACTCCGGAAAACTGGTTAAAACCTAATTCCAACATAAAGTAGGCTGCCCTTGACTTGAAATTGTGGGTAAAATCAACCTGGATGGAATATAAAAAATCAGAGACTAATATTTTTAATCAACGAGTGTCAAGAGGTCAAAAAAAAACTAATTTAACACTGTTAATAGCAGCTAGCATTGATTGAATAGTGCTTAATTTGTGCTAGGCACTACGCCAAGCACTTTACATGCATTATCTCATTTAGTCCTCATAACAACCTCTACTAACGCCATTTTTGAAAAGAAAATCGAAGCTCAGACAGTTAGGTAGTTTATGCAAGACCACACAGCTAGTATATGGTGAAGCCAGGATTCATATTTGGGCAGTAGGACCTCAGTACCCATTCTTTTATGTCCTCAGTGATATGGCACACAGAATACCTTTTTAAATAATTCCAGTCTTCTTAGCATTAACAGTTCTTTCCTAAAAGCCATCTCTCTCAAATATTAAGAACTGCTGCTCTCCAACATGCATCTCATCCCTAAATTCATTATATGATAACATGAATAACGATAATGGTAATAACACTTGCTAGTACTTTCTGTGTTTCAGATATTTTTCTAAGCTCTTTACAAATTGACTCATTTAATCCTCATAACCCTACAAGATAAGTACAATTATTACACCCTCCCCCCTTTACATAGGAGAAAAATGAGGCATAAGAGTTAAGTAAGTTTCTCAGGTCATACAAGTAGGAAGTGAAGGTCCTAAGATTTGAACTCAGGAACTCTGACTCCAAATCTATACCTGAAATCATTTAATATATACCACCCATTTTCCAGGAGCCATGCTAAGTAGATGCACAACAATAAATAAAACATGGTCGGTTTTTTCCAGTTAGTATAATGTTTTCAAGGTACATGCATGTTGTAGCACATATCAAAACTTCAGTCTTTTTTATGGCTGAATAATATTGCATTGTATGGATATACCACATTTTGTTTATCCATATAAGTGCTCATCTATTGATGAACACTTAAGCTGTTTACATCTTTTCAGCTATTGTGAATAATGCTGATATGAACAATGGTATATAAGTATCTGTTTGAGTTCCTGTTTTCAATTCTTTTGGGTATATACCTGGGAGTGGAATTGCTGTGTCATAGAGTTAAAATGGCAAATTTTATGTTTATACACACACACATATTTTTAACACAACAGAATAATAGTAAAAAGAAAAAAAATATGGTCCATGTCTTTGGGGGACTTGCATTATAGTACAAGATGACATAAATTTAGTCCAGTAATTAAAATGTGATATGTGCTATATTGGTAGTATGTGCAAGGTGCTAAGAGAACTAGAATATGCTCAGTGTTGCTTAGCGTGGGGTGCAGGGATTTAGGAAAGACTTCAAAAATGATATTTGGGCAAATTCTTAAAGGATGAGGAGATAGTATTAAGGATGAAGGTTGTGGCCCATAGGATTGGGGGTCAAGATGGGGCAGGAGGTTGGAGAAATTATTTCGATCAGAGGAAATTCATGAACAAAGGCCTGAAAAATGTGTCAAAATCCAAGTGTGACGGTTAATTTTATGTGTCAATTTGACTGGGCCACAGGGCGCCCAGATATTTGGTCAAACATTATTCTAGTTATGTCTGTAAGGGTATTTTAGATGCAATTAACATTTGAATTAATGGGCTGTTCTCTAGGGAGGGTAAAGCAGAATGCCCTCCCTAACGTGGGTGGTCCTCATCCAATCAGCTGAAGACCTGAATAGAACAAAAATGCTGATCTTACTGCAAGAGGGAACTCCTCTTGCTTGATCTGGAACATCAGTCTTTTCCTGCCTTCAAACTCAAACCAAAACATTGGTTCTTCTTGGGTCTTGAGCCTGCTGGCCTTTAGACTGGCACGGACACCATCAGCTCCCGTGGGTCTCAGGCCTGTGTTCTTGGACTAGAACTAAACCACTGGCTTTCCTGGGTCTCCAGCTTGCCAACTGCAGATCTTGAGACTTCTCAGGCTTTGTAATCATGCCAACTCTTTATAACACATCCCTCTCTCTCTTTCATGTACATGTACCCTGAAATATATATTATATATATATATGTATATATTTTTTTACCCTGTTGGTTCTCTTTCTCTAGAGAACACTTATACACTGCCACATTGTAATTTGGCATGGCTGTGTGTGAAGGCTGTGAGTAAAGAGGATGGGGTATGGTTTTCATAGTTTCTAGAGTTAGAAACTTTATACTTCCCTTTGACAATTGTTTCTTCTTTACCTATTATCTCTTTCTCAATTCTGTTGACTCATCTTCACAGTGATATCTTAAATGCTGACTCCTCATTTAGCACCCAATGCCCTTTGGCATTTGATTTCGTCTTAGCTTTCATCTCCCTCTTTATGCCTGTGCATGATTCTTGGCTATGGCTGGCATGTCCTATCACATGCATTTCCCTCCTTTGGTCTGTTTCTTCAGCTAGAGATGGCCTTTCTTCATCTCTGTCTGACTGTACCAAATTCATGCTTAACAGTTTATGAAGCCATGCTAGCTTATAAGGGTGGAGAATTCTATCTGCTTTATTTTTTCACTGTTGTATCCTGAATGTCTAGGATGGGGACTGGAACATATGAGAGAGAGAGAGGGGGGAAGAAAGAGAGAAAGAGAGAGAGAAAGAAAGAAGAAAGAAAGAAGGAAGGAAGGAAGGAAGGAAGGAAGGAAGGAAGGAAGGAAAAGAAAGGAAGGAAGAAAAGAAAGAAGGTAGGAAGGAAGGAAGGCAGGCAATGAACTGATAGCATTCAAGGCCTAGGATGAGTTGTCAGAGCATTTCAGCTCTACCCCTACCCTTCATAGTTTGGAACATGAGCTCAAATTCATCTGAGTTTATAACACTTGTGACTGAAAAAGCTTTGGCCAATCCACCATCTATAGCAGTTTAGCCATTAAAAGTATTGAAAGAGATTTGTTACCAAAAAATTGGTCACAAGGGTGAGAGAGTCCAGCATTCCCTGCTGCCCCATGCTCCTCCCGTCCGTTAGTGTATATAAACACTAAAGTTCTCCTGTAATCACAGGGCCACTTTGAGACTTGGAGAATATCTTATCTCTGGAAGCATTGGGACAAAAAAGGATGTTCACTAAAAGCTAAAAGAAACACTTCATAGAAAATTTGTGAACCAACTACTCTTTTAAGATAGTAGACTGTCTTTCCATTTGAAATGAAGGCAATGCCTTGACTCATCATGTTCTGTGTCTAAAATGATATATTTCACACTTATGATAAAACAAGTCTCATTATCACATTGCTTATTATGTTTTATTTCTCCGTATTATTAAGAAGAAACAAGAATTAGTTTCATCACTTAGGACTTCCACAATTGTTTTTGCTTTGCATAATAAAACTACTTTACTATTTAAAAAGAATAGTATGAGTAAATATTTCTTTGGTTTGCACACACAAAAAATCTGACCAACCTCCATTTCAGATTTAATACATGTGAATATAAGTTAGGATTATTAGGAGTAAAAGTACTGTTGCTTTCTGTGTAATGTCTATGAACTTGCATTTATCATCAGAGTCAACCCTTTGTTACAGAGTGTCCTATTCTTTCTTTCATTAATTAAAATGCATTTATCTTCTTAAAAACAAACAAAAAAAAGAAGTTAGGATTATGATAGATCTGGATTCCTGTTTTTATATCTTTATTGCCCTACAAGTAGGTTGATGAATTCTCTTCTAACCAGTGAAAATCTCCAACATAGAATAAGTTTTAAACTATATTTAATGAAGAGAATTCTTCCAGGTGGGCATGTATGCATAATTCCTGCCCACATACCCCGTTTACAAAATACACCTTTTAAAAATATATTCTGGCAGCCCATAAATAAGGGACGTATTTCAAAATTACGTTTGTATTGGAGCCATTCCTCAGGTTAAAAGATAAAAAGCCAAAAAAACAAACTGGTCCTGTGATCACAGAGAGAGAATATATTGAGCATTATTCCTTGGGCTGAATTAGACTTTGGTATGAATAATCCAAGATTCTCCTTTATCTTAGTCTCGTGTTGGTGATATAAGCTACATTGTGCCCTAAAGAATTATTTCCTTCCTGGTATTACAGGTAAACAATAAAACAATAGGGGATATATTGTCTAAGTTATTTTTAAATTTGACTTTGGAACCTAAGATCCTTACTAGCTTCTCTCATTGGGAGAAACATCCTCCTTAATTACTCACAGTATCTTCAATAGCAGAGAAGATTTCCTTGCCCTTAGTGTTCTGTTTTTCTCCTTTCAGAGTGTAGTGAAGAGTTTTCACATATTTTACTTACTCTAAGTGCCAAGCATCCTTATTAAGTCTTCCAAGAGGGAAACGGACAGAGAGAGACAAGTCCCTCTAGACCTTGAAGACCACACCGGCTGAAGCCGTGGGCTAGGGCACAGGCATCCTGGTTCCCAGCTCATAGTTCTTCTTCATTTCTATGTTGCCTTCCTCTTTTTAAAGAACACTTCCAAATAAATATACAAAGCTCCCCCAAGCTTTTTTTTTTCCTAGGTGGGAAAATACCACTTTTCCCAAATAGTAGTTTGATAGCAGGAAATGTTAGGGCTTTTTGATAGAGAAAAAAACATGTTACGCATTTCCCTCATTACATGTTTGCTTATGGAGTATATTGTAAAAATTTCTCTGTAATCACCTGTTTAGGTGTCAGATCTTGTAGCCAGTGAAAATACAAATGCTTTAGAATACATGTTAGGAATATTCATTTTTCCCAAGCTCAGTAGAGAAATAACAGCATTTTTGTTGCTGTTTCTCATCTGTTACTACTCTTAGTATAAAATTATGCATCCCTGCTACTTTTTACATCATTCATTTGCTAAGTCCATGACTCTAGAAGCTATTATATAACTATAGTTCAAAGTATAACACAAAGGCCTTGGTCATTCTACAATAGATACAGGGAGTGATTGTCCTAAAGGATTCTGAATGAATTTTCTTGTGCAGTAACAAAAATATGGTAGACCAGATGGAGTCTAACAAGTCATCCAAGCAAGGACAGAATTTCCTCCTTTATAGCAGAATAGATGCTCAATAAATAATTGTCAGATGAAACATTGAGTGAATAAAATGAATAAACAAATGGATTATATAATAGATATACTGTGAAAACACCAACTTCTAGGAAGTTGATTATTATGGGTACTATGAACTAAAGGGTGGTAATTTCTAGTTTCATTTAGAAAATCATAGAACTTAGAACAGTGCAGGTAGCCTTTCCCAAGAAAATGTAGGGCCTCCTGCATGTGATGCAAAACATATAGTTACAGTTGACCAAGATGGGATGCAACATACCAAATGTGATTTTAGATCTTCTTTACATAAAAAATTATAACATATAAATGGATGGCCATTTGGTTCATATTATTTGGATGTTCTCCTCCCTGAAAAAAACAGAAATCATCCTGATAACTTGCTCAGCACTTTGGGCTTATGAGAATATATAATCCACACAGGGTAGCTAAGAAACTGTATTTACTCAAATGGGAAGAAAAAACTCCATGGGAAAATATAAATTTTTTAAATGTTGCTGCAGGACTTTTCACTGTTGTTTTAGCTACAGATTAAAAAAAAAAAAATAACAACAACAACACTACAAGAGAAAAGCTGAGGTTAGATCCAGGATAAAATGAGTCATGTTTTAATGACTAAACGGAACCTTCAGATTATGGAAACACAAGTGCATTTATGTCAAGATTTGTGGACTGGGTGGACTACACTAGACGATCACTGTCTTGATAGGCCTTTTTTTACAAACCAGTTTTGGTTTTCCTTTTACTACAGCAGTTGTTATTCTTGTAAAATGATCTTTGAAAAGTAGCATTTTCCTTGTCTTTGTAACCTCACATTAAGAAAACACCCATATTTCTACTTTAGTTATCACAGAGGAAGACTGCCTCCCAACTTTAAAGAGAACAAAGTTATAGTCTTCTGAACACATGGGTGGTAATTTGAACTTGACCTAACAAAGTCAAACTTACAAGTAGCCTAACTTCCAGAGATAGAATGCACACTCTAAAGATAGAAAGGCTATTTTATGGCTGTAACTTCAAGGTTGGCATATCTTTTTAAAAATATCTCTGAAAGGTGAATCAAAGACCATCATTAAGGCCAATCTCTACTACAACTTTCTTATTTTCTATCCATTACACAAGAGTTAAACAAAATGTTTGAATGGAACGTTTAATAACAAAAGACATTTATGATGTTTACTTAATGTTTTGGACCATTAAGCATCAATGACATGAGTTATTGTATGTAATATCTGGCCAAAAATCTTTTGACCAGGCTACGTTTTACTACTCTTGGAGCTGCCAGCATCCCGATTTGAAAAAAAATCTGTGGTCAAATCCTAGTTTTCTCAGAGGACTTTGGATTTGAAAGTGTCTCATGTTGCCAGAAAGTACCTTTTGAAGTTTACATTAAAATGGATATTTATTTATTTTTTCCCTATAACAATGACAGTGGTTGAGATAAACTGTTTAATTCTAAATAGAAAACACATCTGCTGTGTCTGCATTGTTTGTGGTTGCTGGAGGGGTGACAATTTAAACCAAGTAGCACACATGACATTTTAAGTGAGATGTTGTGTGAGGGCTCACAGCTGTTGACAGTGTCCTCTTCTGCTCAGCTGGGCCTAGCAGGGCCAGAGGAGCCAAAGCCCCCATTAGTGAGCCCACTGAGGACAGACACCCTCTGCTTTCCTTCATTCTCAGAGTGAGACACTGACAAAGGAGCACTGAAAACCTGCCGCCTTCCCTAGTCACTCTTACCTGTTAATTTGTAAAAAGAAATTTAGCATATTTTTCTCCAAACCTGTTCTCCACTCCAAATCATATTGGCTTCTGTTTAGGAATGTATAGAACATATAGATTAACTTAAAATTTTCAAGAATTTTTTCATATAGTCTCTCGTATTTCTTGTTACATTTATGCCTACATGATTTACATCTTTGTTGCCATTTTTAATGAGATCTTGTTTATCGTTATACTTCATAGCTGTCTACTGCTTGTATGAAGGATAGTTAATGATTTTTACATTAGTACTAAAACCAAGAGTCTTACTGGTTTTCTTATTGCTTCCAATAGTTTTTCAGTTCATATTCTACTGATTTATGATAATGTTGCTTCCTCTGCTGTAATTATTAAGCTCTTTAGTATTATTTAAGTCAATTATCTAACACTTCCAAAACAATATTAAATATTAGACAGGCATGGTGGCACGTACCTGTAGTCCCAGCTACTGGGTAGGCTGAGGCAGGGGGATCACTTGAGCCCAGGAATTTGAGGTTGCAGTGAGCTATGATGAGGCTACTGCACTCTATCCCAGGTGACAGAGCGAGACCCTGTCTCAAAAAAAAAAAAAAAATTAAATTATGGTGGCAATAATGGGTATATTTATCTTTTTCCTGATTTAGTAGAAATTTTCTCCTAGCCTGATGCTACTTTTGGTTCCATTAACTTATTTTTCCCATTTAATCTGTAAAAAATTGTAGTATGTATCTATAAAGGATAAGGATATTTTTAAAAAGCTCTAACTGCATAATAATAATCACATTTAATAATAAAATAATAATTTCTTAATATTATCAACTATCCAGTCAATAATCAGATTCCAATTATCTTATAAATGTCAAAAAGAATTTCAAAAATCAGTATACAAAAAGATCCACATAATTACTATTATTCAATATTTCTTATCTATAATCTCTTTTAATTTATATGTCTCCCCTTCCTGACTTTCTCTCTTTATTTTCTTATATTGCAATTTTATATTGAAGAAATTAGATTATTTGTCCTGTAGATTTCCCATAATCTGAATTTCGCTGATTGCATCTTCCTGGTGTCATTAACATGTTCCCCTGTGATCTGTGGTTTCTGCATATTGATATTTTGATTTAAAGGCTTGATCAGATTAAGGCTTATTTATTTATTTGTTTGTTTACTTTCTTATGGTGTTGTGTGTTCTTTCCTCAAGAAGCACATAATATTTGGTTGGATTTCTTTTTGTGATCAGTGCCTAGATTTATTAGTTTATCAGTAATGATAAAATGATGATTTTCTAATTCTATCATTACTTTCTGTATGGACTGAATGTTTATGCACCCCCAAATTCATATGTTGAAATCCCACCTTCCTAATATGATGAGATTAATAGATGGGGTCTTTGGGAGATAATCAGGATTAGATGAGGTTTTGAGGGTGGAGCCTTCGTGAATGAGGTTAGTGTCCTTAAAAGAGTCCAAAGACAGCTTGCATCCTTCTTTCCACCATATGAAGTTACAGCAAGAGGATGGCCATCTATGAGCCAGGAAGTGGGCCCTTACCAGACACCAAACCTGCTGGTGCTTTGATCTTGGACTTCCCAGCCTCCAGAACTGTGAGAAATACATTTCTGTTGTTTATAAGCAGTCGGTCTATGGTATTCTGTTATGGCAGCCCAAACAGACTAAGACATTTCTTTATTTAGTAGCTGGAGATTTGCTATAAGGATATAGCTTTTAAAATTACAAGGTAAATTACAGGCTCTTCCTTAAGACAATTACAACTCATTGATATGCCGCAGAAGTGCTTTATGTGTGTTTCCCATTTCATCGCACAGAATATTAAAAAGATGTGTACTCTAAGGGTGAGATATAACATAGTTAATCATTTTTTCCACTTTATCAAAGAAGTTTTTAAGTGAAATTATTAATAGCATTTTCACAAACTGTTTGTGCTTAATGTTTAAAAAAAATGCAACGACTACTATCACAGTTTGTTACCATTGACTTGATTCCTGCTAAGGTTTCAAAGTTTTACCCACCTTTCCTTTGGCAACATCAGTGGCAATGTCAACAGAGTAAAAAAGTTAATATTATCTTAGTGTTATTGTGATCATAGTTTTGACCTGTGAATTCTCTGAAATGTCTTGGGAACTCTCAGGAGTCCCTGGACCACCCTCTCGAAACCACTGCACTAGACTCAAGGTTTCTACTTCCAGGAGTATCTGTTTCCCTTGCACCAGCCCCATCTCCACCAGCTGAGCTGGAGCTGAGCTGAAAAGTCAACTCCCAGGGCCACTCAATGCAAAGCAGCTACCCCATCAATATCACATCAGCATATTTTAATTCTCTGCATAGTGCTTATCACTAGCTCATGATTTTACTGATATTTAGACTTTTTCTTTATTTTCTCTCTTCTTTCACAAGGATTTAAACTATCTGAGAAAAGAGGATTTTTTTTCCCTGACCTGTTCATATTTGTTTAGCATCTACCTAGAAAAATTCCTGGTGCATAGTAGGCATTTAAAAATATCTGGAGAGTTGACCAACAGAAATGTTCGTATTTACATAGAATATTTATAGACAATTATACCAGGAGTAGGGGTCACTTCTGGGGAATGGGACGAGGGATGTCAGGAGCCTGATGGCACAGGGTGGTGCTGGTGAGGAGCAGTGGACTCGGAATAGCTGGTGACCAGGTTTTATGTTCAAAAGATGCTTTCACTGCTAACTGTGGTTCTTATTTGGCCAACCATCTCCTCTTGTCTTTTCAGATTTCTTTGGCCTTTGCATTTCTTGTTTCTATCAATCATATTTAACATACTATATTATTTCTACCAATTCCTATGCTAAAGTTGATGTTGTAATATGACTCTGGAAACCAGAATGGCAGTAGCTGTCTCCGCTGTCATCCTCTGCCCCTCTCTGAACATCTCTCTTTGTCTGCACTCTGGTGTGTAGAACATGGATGCTCAATAACCCCCGATTTCAAAACCCTCATTCTACCCATACTCTGAGAAAAAGTAATCATCACGGAATCTCAGTTCCAAATTCTTTAGAAAGGCAGATTGGGAAGATTCCTTGGGCCACGTTGGGAAACACAGCAATACCTGTGTCTAATTAACTATAGCCAGAGGGTTAGAGACATACACAAAAACATGGTTTTAGGATCCCACCCATGGCTTCAGAGAGTCATTCTTAGAAAAAGGGATCAACATGAGCTAGGCAGAGAGCCTACACTTTCTAGTTTATTTTGTCAATGTTTTTAATAGAAAAAAAAATCCTTAAAATTACTTAAAACTCCAATGTTTAAATAAATCAATTTAAATAAATCTGGGCAACTTATTATACATTATGCTTGCTACAAATAAAAAGCTGAGTAGGTTCCATTAATCCATCCTATAGAGAACATGGCCTTACTTGCTGCTCATTACAAATATACTTGAAGATTAAGAGGGTGGCACAAATATCCCTTTATTCTTCCCCTGTGGTCCTTTTTAGTACATATGAAACTTTTTCCTTTGGGTATCTTTTTCTCCATATTGGATTATCTATGTTTTTTCTATTTCCTTTTTACTCAGGATCCAAGCTCCATCCTGCCATAAGCCTCTGTGTCCAGTGGGCACATCCTCTCTATGGCTTCATAAATGTCAGTACTCACAGGTCCTATTGTTCTGAATCCTTATTGTTTGTTTTTTTTTTTTTAGAAAGCAGCACATATAAGACAAGCATTCACTTTATTCTGCTGATACTGATTGTCTCTTAGAAGCTCACTATATTATTTTTCAAGGATCTCTCTGGACCCACAGGAGTTGCTGAGAAAGACAATACGAGTAAACCATGTGATCGCGCTGATTTACAAAAGCTAGTGCTCATAAACAGAAAAGATACAAAAATAGCTGCTGCATCTTCCCCTCATATTACCGTTACCTTATTTTAAAAAACACAAAAGCTTTGACTGGGGAATTTTTTAATTTGATTGCCATTCTCATTGATTTGTTTTTAACCAAAATATCTACAACCCTGTGAGATCAGTAGAGTGCAGTTGAATAAGCATTGGACTATATGTTAAGGTTCTACATCTGGAACTTGTTACTAAGTCAAAATATCTAGGAAAATTCTCTCTGAGCCTCAGTTCACTTTTTTACTTTTCTGTGCTATGTGCCTAATAATATCTGCCATACTTATTTTGCAAGGATACCATATCATCAACAAATTTTATGATAAAATTCTCTGTAATTTATAAAATGTACCATACAATGTTCCCTAAAATGTGCCCCATTCACTCTGTTTTGTAATGCCCAGTAGTAGGGTGTTCTCAGCTCAATTACTAATTAATTACTAATCTAATGATCTATGATCACCAAACCTTTCAACAAAGTAATAGACTTAATTATTACATTCAAGCACTTATAATTTTCCTGATGATAAGATACATATTCAGCTAAGATATTCCTTTCATGATTCATAAAATGTGAATGAACATTTTTCTTAAGTTCCTCTCATGATTGGGGGTAATATTATATCTTTACCAAAAAGTGTGCAGCCTTCAACATCTCTTCACTAGAAGGTCTAATGTCATATCAGAGAATAAACCATAGCTGAAGAGAAATGCTAAACCCTGGAGTGAGCAAGATCTGATCAATGAAGGGTAAAACATAGTAGAATTTTATTTACAACAACCAAAAATATTTTTTAAAGTTTACTTTGAGAAAGGCCATGTTGTAAAATATGGCTTTGTCATGATGGCACAAACAGGAACAATAAAGGAAAACACTGATAGGTGTGACCATGTACAGATCTAAACATCTCTATTAGTCAGAGTTCCCCAGATAAATAGAATCAATAGGATGTATTTATATAGAGATAAGGACACTTATTATAAGGAATTGACTCATGTGATTATGGAGGCAAGCAAGTCTCACGATCTATAAGGTGATTTGGCAAGCTGGAGACGGGGAGAGGCAATGGTTCAGTTCCAGTCTAAAGGCCAGCAGGCCCAAGACCCGGGAAGAGCCAATGTTTCAGTTCAAAGGCAATCAAGCAGGACAAATTCTCTATAACTTGGGTAAAGATCAGCTTTTTTTTTTATTCAGGTCTTCGACTCTCATTGAATTCACACTAAGAAGAGCAATCTACTTCACTCAGTCTCCCAATTTAAATGTTAATCTCAACCAAAAAACACCCTCACACAAACACCCAGAACAATGTTTGACCAAATATCTGGGCACCCTGTGGCCCAGTCAAGTTGGCATATAAAATTAGCCATCACAAGATCTAAAACATCTGAAGGTTAAAGACAATCCATAAAAAAATGAAAATGCTAAGGGTAAAATAAAAAAAAAACATGGCAATGTATAAAACAGACAGATATTATTAATACATAAAAAGTATGCTATATTAGTCAGGGTTTTCTGGAGAGACAAAACCAATAGGAGCATGGATATAGATATAGATATATATCTTAGATATAGATATATGAGGGAGGATTTATTATGGGAATTGGTCATGTGATTATGGGGGCTGGGAAGTCCCAGGGTAGACTCTCTGCAAGCTGAAGACCTTGGGATGCTAGCAGCATGGCTCAGCTTAAGTCTAAAAGCTGCAGAAGCAAAAGCCTGAAAACCTGGGGAAGGGTAAAGGAGCTGGCACTGGTGTAAGGTCTGGAATTCCAAGGCCAAATAGCCTGGAGTTCTGATGTCCAAGGGCAGAGGGAGGAGAGTGTCCCAGCTCCAGGAGCATGAAAAAAGAAATCCTTTTCTCTCCTTTTTGTTCTGTCTGGGCCTCCACCCAATTGGATGGTGTCCACCCACATTGAGAGAGGATCTTCCCCACTTAGTCAACTGACTCACATGCCAATGTCCTTTGGAAACATTCTCACAAACACACCTAGAAGTAATGCTTCACCAATTCTCTAGGTAATCCTTAATTGAATCAAGCTGACACCTAAAATTAAACATCATATGTGCTTTCAAAATAAGAAAAAAAGAAAATAAGCAAAGAATATTAGTCAAAAATTCACAAAATAAAAAATATGAATGACCAACAAATATCGGGTAAAAAACCTTAGTGCCACTTAGCTAAGAAGAAAATAAACATTAAAACAAAGCATTTGGGAAATTGGTGATACCTACACTTGACAAATATATTGGAGAAATGGGCAGTCAGTTTCATTGTCTGTAGGAAACAAATTTTTAATAAGATTCCTGGGAAGTCATTTGGTAATATGCATTAATACCTTTAAGATGACAGTTCTAGGAATTTCTCTTAAGGCAATTAGTAAATATAGACTTAACAAATTAGATACAACACTGTTAAAGGACTATGGCATTATAATAAAAGTAAGAAATGGTGGGGAGGAGAAGTATTCAGTAATAGAGGATTGTTTAATAAATAAACCATGGTTTATCCAGCTGATGGAATACTTAAGCAGCAATTTAGAATGAGGTTGTTGATGTGGAAAGGTGTTCACAATATATTATGTAAAAAAATAAATAAAACAAGTCAAAACAGGTCACGGAAAAGCATGTGTAGTCCTATCATATATGCATGTGTGCATGCATGTGTGTGTGCGCTTATATCTGACAGGTTAGTTGCCACAACTACAACTGTATCTCTGTATAGGTGATGGCATTATAAGTACCTTAATTTTTATCTTGTTGCTTTGATAAATACAATAAACACCTATTACATTTTGGAATTTTTGTCATGTAAGAAATTTATAAAATAAATTACCTTGTGATTTGATCTACATTACAGACACTGATATTTTCTATGAAATAGCCCACCTTTTTCAGTTCCCACTTTATGCGTTAACATTACAGAACATCCACATTTGTGTTACTGTAGACATTGGTCAAGTTATTAGTCGACATTTATAATGTGAGAACTGTGTACTTGACTCTAAACAAAGCATAAAGATGTGGAGGGGGCTGAAGTTGAACAAGAAGCCCGAGGGAACTGTGGTGTGGATGGCTCTTTGGCAGAAGCTCTTCTAATGGGCTGGAATTGGTGGCATGTTTACTGCACAGACTCCCAACAAATGGATCTAGACAGTCCCAAGGGACCCCTTAGGTTTCAGTTGGCAAGTAGGAGCACAGAGACAAGAGTAGGTAGTGAGGGAACTTAAGGCCAGTGCCTGTGTCCTCTTAAGAAAACTGGAATCAAGGTCCTATGCAAGGTGGAAGCTGGTATAAGCTGCTAAAATGTTGACTAGTTTCTCTACCAATGCAGCATTTTCTATGTTAGGCTGAACATTCATAAATGCTAGAAACTACCTTAGAAGTACCAGGAGAAGAGGCTTCTCTTACCAATGAAGTTTATGTTTTCTAGCAGAATGAAATCCTATCTTGGTTATGGGGTCTAGTCTAATTAGAGATTTCTTCTTTCAGGGCTAATGGAAAGTGCAGTGGTTGGAGACTAAAGCAAGAAATGAAGACTGAAGACTAGTCACAATCTGGGATCCCACCCAGGTATGACAGGTATGTTCTTTTTTTTTTTCCTGTTTCCGGTGGAGGCCTATCCACGTTCTTAATCTCTCTCTCCTGGTCCCTTTTGCTCTTTACACTCAAGAAGGCCAACAAGATCCTGTGACTCTACATTAGCAATTTACCAAGTGTGGTCCCTGGTCCAGCAGCATGGCAACACCTGGAAACTTCTGGGAAATACAGATTCTTAGGCCCTATCCCAAACATACTAAATCAAGATTTCTGGGGTTGCAGCCCAACAATCTGTATTTCAACAAACCCTCCAGGTGATTCTGATGCACACTCAAGTTTGCAAATCACTGCTCTAGATGATGAAATTTTCAAAGGTCTCTGGGTAAAAGTAAAAAAAAAATAGTAAATTATAAAAATCTCAAATAAAGACATAATGCATGCCCCAAAATTGACTTAGTTTTTAAAATTTGTGGGGGCATGATTTCATTCCTGAGTTCAACACTTTTTAAAATTAATAAGTATAATATTTAATAAACACAAATTTTACACTTACGTGTGTGTGCACACACAACCCATATAATTGAAACTATTGAAAACTGTATATGTATATAGTATATATACAGTTGATCCTTGACCATTGCAGGAGTTAAGGGCACTGACCCTCCGCCCCTTCATAGTCAAAAATCCTATAACTTTTGGTCGGGCGCGGTGGCTCACATCTGTAATCTTAGCACTCTGGGAGGCCGAGGTGGGAGGATCTCTCAAGGTCAGGAGTTCAAGACCAGCCTGAGCAAGAGTAAGACCCCGTCTCTACTAAAAGTAGAAAGAAATGATTTGGACAGCTAAAAATATATAGAGAAAAAAAAATTAGGTGGGCATGGTGGCGCATGCCTGTAGTTCCAGCTACTTGGGAGGCTGAGGCAGAAGGATTGCTTAAGCCCAGGAGTTTGAGGTTGCTGTGAGCTAGGCTGACGCCACGGCACTCACTCTAGCCCAGGCAACAGAGTGAGACTCAATCTCAAAAAAAAAAAAAAAAAAAATCCTATAACTTTTGATTCCCCAAAAACTTAACTACTAATTGCCTATGTCTGACCAGTAGCCTTACTGATAACATACATGGTTGATTAACACATATTTTGCATGTTACACGTATTAAATACTCATAACAAAGTTGTGAGTATTTGTTTGTTGTTATTCTCACAACAAAGTAAGCTAGAGAAATGAAAATGTTCTTAAGAAAATTATAAGGAAGAGGAAACACGTTTACAGTACTGTACTATATTTATGGATCCGGTAAATTTACGTTATCCGTTTGCAAGATGAATCATTGGTCTGAAATGGCAACCACAGCTGCAGACCTCAATCAACGGTCCATATCAAGCAATTCAATGTTTTCTTGTGATATCATGACTTTTCTCTGCTTCTTCAGAGCAGTTTCAGCATCACTAGTGGTACTCCATATGGGTGTCCTGATTGTTATTCAAGGTTTATGGTATTGCGCTAAACACGATGAAAAATACACGTGGACCACGGGAAATCACTTTTTACTGCAATCCCCAATTTACTGGAGAGACAAACTGCTCCCATAGTTGATTAGTGTCACATGGCGATTTAAGGGGATAATCATAACATTTGAGCTCACTGCAATAGCAACAGGAGGTGGCTATGAAATCATTACAGTAGTACAATAGGTACTATAGTTATTTTCATGCAGTTATGATTTAATACTGCCTCTTTACAACTGTATTTACATTTCTCTTGTCTAAAAATGGTGCCATGTATGGTCTGTGTTTGTGTAAGTTTTGACAAATTTTAACTTTTTATAATCTATTTGTGTATATTTTGTGATGATAAATGATAAGATAGAATAGTATCTACATATATTTTATACAATCATGACATACCTAACTTTTTCTTAATTTTTTCATTATAGCTAGGCTACGAGGTTTTTCTTTGAGTTTTTTCAAATTGTTGCAGATCTCCAAAAATTTTTTCAATGTATTTGTTGAATAGTAATCCTCATAGAAGTGGACCCGGACAATTCAAACCTGTGCTGTTCAAAGGTCAACGGTATACATATATATGGAGTTTTTATTTTTAAAAATAAAAGACTGCTTATAACATTGCCATCAATGTCTATATGTCTATTCTGAGGTTTCTTATTTGTTAAGATGGGATCATTGAAAAGACAAAGATCAACAGTAAGACTCTCTCACGCTCCTAGTGGTTACTTCCAACCATTTCTCCTTTCTCAGACGTCCAGTGCTCTCTTTCCTGTCCTCATGCAGCTGATGACCTTCCTGTTTCCCTCAGAAATACTCCCAGAATCTGCCAGAATGGGTAGAAGTGAACAACCCATGCTCAGTCCCACAGATCGATCAGCCAGCCTGGGCCTGGCTGGACCTGGCGCTCTGAGTCCCCATCTGTGATGGGCTGAGTCCCGTCCCTCTGACTCACCCACCTGTGTCCTTTCTCCTGCACCATTAATCCCTCTCTATTGAGTCGCTCCCGTTAGCACACAAGCAAGCTGTATTCACCACCTTCAAAAAAAAACCCGCCTTCTTTTACCTCATATCCCATATTCCTCCCCAGCTATTGCTCCATTTCTCCTGCTTTAAGACAAAATTCTTCAAAGGAGTTACGCACACTCACTGTCTCCCCTTCCCCTCTTCACATTCTCATTGGAATTCGCTCTAAAGCAGCTTTCATCCCAGCCACTCCCCCAAAACTGTGCTTCTCAGTCACTGACAACCTCGGCATTCCAAACAAAATGGGGTTTCCCCACCTTTAGATGACTCCAACGCTGACATTTGACATAGTTACTCACTCTCTGTATCTTGAAATATTTTTCTTTACGCGGCTTCTGCTCACTTTCTCTAAGTTTTCCTTCTACTTTAGTCACCGTTAGTCACCGTTCCTTCTTAGTCCCCTTTGCTGGATCATTTTCACCTTCCCCCAACCTCCAAACACCGAGCCCGGAATTAATCCTTCAACCTCGTTTCCTCTCCATCTACCGCCAGAGAAGGGCTCCCACAGCCAGTGCCGTGGCTTTGAGTATAAAGATGAACAGCAAATCCACATCTCTAGTCTTAACTAGAGATTACGAAGACACTGAATATTCTGATCATAAAAATTTTGTCCTTGACTTTCTTTGTATATAGGATAATGCGTGGAACTGTGCTCTTCATCTTCATCGTCCTCTATAGTTAGCTGCCCCCTTCTCTCCACCTCCGCTCACCCTCTGTCCCTCTCCACGGGCTATGAATGTGCTGTTCCCTCCCATGGCACCAAGATTCCCTACCCCAGGCCCCTGTCAGATTGCTGGTTGTCGAGCTATTTTACAACAATTTTTCTCTTTTGCCAACACCCTGTGGTGAGCTCAGAACTACCTCCAACCTGCTCCCTTGACGTCACCCAAATGCAACAGGAAAAGTTTTCATTATCTCAGTCTGTGCTCCACCCTTTGGGTAATAAACAGTCTTTTCAGCCTAATTAACGACTAGTTCCTCCCTGTCATGCTGGCTAGTCTGTTTGCTCAATGTCCCTCGTTCTGTCTCCTCTCCAGCTATCTCCAATGAGTTTGGATGTACCTTGCCATCTCCAACAGGTTGTCCTGGTTTTTGCCTCGGTGCCTTTGTGCATATTAGTTTCTGAGCTCCTTTAAATTTAAAAAAAATAATGAATTCCTCTTGGAAGGCTTTGATTGGTTTCCTCTACCTCCGATCATGGATGAGCAGAACAACTGAGCTGTAAGCACCTTTCTCTGTGCTGTGCTCCCGTGGAGACAGCTGGGCTCTGCTGCTGCACCCTTCTTGAGGCAGGGGATCTTTGCCGAGGCTGACAACCCCATGCTGGAGCCCCACCTCTCTGAATGCCCCCAACACTGCTGCAACCCTCGCCCTGCTCCTCCGCGCTCTCTCCTCTGAGAGCCCTGGGTTTTCCGATGAGCTTTGGCTTTTGGAAACACAAGCCAGAAAGTGGTCTGCCTTACACTCTGCCACAGGGCCAAGCTCTGGGCTACCTATCTGCTTAAGCCATAGGAAAGGAAAGGACAAAGGTAGGGAAAAAAATCAATATTAGGTAGTTCCAAGGATATTAACTTTTGCTGAAAAAATATACCTGTGTGAGATCTCATACTACAAAATCATGCCCTAAGGTATTTGAGGTGGATACACAATGGAGGGTTTATTTTATTTCACTTCGGATAGATATAATCTCGCTCCCATAAATCTTATATGACATTATGGGAAATTTACCCATTTGTACTTGGCCTGAGATCTTAGACTTTGAAAAGATAAGAAGCATCTCCCACGATAAGCTGAGGAATACATGTAAGAATTAATTTGTCATAATCTCTTTATATTTCTGACATGAAGGATAAGAAAAAATAGAGTGAGCATTTGAGACAGCTGAAGGTTAAACTTTGCCCTTAAAATTCACAGGAAACCTATCTTGGAATAGGTGATAATTGTGCCTGGGGAACCAGATAGCCTGAGGATAGGCACTGATGTGTGCAAGAGAAAATAACACAGAGGAAGAAAAGTTTATCCAGAATGTGGGCAGGATTGTAGCCTTTTGTCGAAGGCAGAAGGCCCACCATTGGAGTGAAGTGGAAAAACAAATTCTTTCTTTTTACCCTAGTTTCCAATTCTGAAAATATTTTTAAGTACTTTTATGTTTATGCTTCTTTAGTCTTTGTAAAACCAAGAATACTTTGCTCCTCTATGGTAATCACATCTGTGGAACAGCTTTAGGAAAGGCCCTAGAAGTTCCATGACTATTGCTTTTTCAGTACATTAATGGTTGGCAGACTGACTCATGGATTCACTCTTTCTTCATTGGCCTTAGGATGGTTTATTGCTGCTCATTTATTTTTTTTAAGCATGGATTGAACCTTTTGTCATTCTGTCTGAATTTTTACTTTGAACTGAGTCAAGTTCCTTTTCCAGCTACTCAAATACATTTTGGTAAAGAGAGACTTTGTTTTTTAAGGGCATTTACAAATTAGGAGGCAGACATTCTGGTTTCTTTTGTTTTTATTGTTATTTTTGTTTATCTCCTGGAGTATGGAAAATATGAATGGACTATAAAAACACAGAATTTTAAAGCTGAAAGAAACATCCCAATTCATAGCATTTTCTTTTCCCCAAATACAGACACTGAGGCCCAGGGTAGGTCCTTGGTTGAAGGTTAAACATCTTGTTAATGATAAAGTTGGGAATAGAAAGCAGATTATCTGTATATTCCCCTAGGACGAGCCTCTATCTTATTTACTATCCTGTCACCAGGGCCTAGTACTGAGAATGTATAGAAAATAAGAGAGACATCATAAGCGTTTGCAGAATAAGTGGACAAATGAATGTCCAAATCCAGCAGCTAAAGCTGCCAAGATGATTTTAGAAATGATCTAGAAAAACATCTGTAATGAAAAAAATAGAAAATTCTATGAATTCATTATGGTCTCAGGCCTATTCCTGGTCAAAGATATTTCCAAGGTGGTGAAGCACTGGGAGCTGGCTCTATACAATTTCTCTAAAACATACTATGTTGATCCAAAATTAAGGTAGTTCTAGACTCTGACGTTTCTCGGACTCTCATAAGTATCTCAATTGACCAACAAAGGGAACTTAAGACTAATGCAAATTCTTTAAGTTTAGATTCAAACTCTATCCTTGAAAGAGTCTCAGGGATGGTCCAAATGATTGGTGCCTGCAGACCGCAGGGAAAAACTGCTGCTGGGTCCCAGTTTTGATGACAAATGGCCCGGTGCAGAATCCTTGCTTTGGAAACTTCAAGTCCTCTCAGGAGACAGAGACTAAATAACAGGAGCGGAAGAGTTTCTTATGTCGATATGCTCACATGAATAATAAATGATAACAGCCCAAACTCAATATGAAGAACTTTTAAACAGTCCTTCCTCTTCCAAGTCAAAGGCCGCAGTTTTGTTCAAATATGCGATGGGATCCATCTGAGCCCATTCTCAGGAGGAAAACCATTTTCCTCAGTGGAAGCCACCGGATCATGGCTGAAAGAGACAGTGAGCCCCTCAGTGGCTCCTGTACTGTCGGTAGATGGTAATGGAACCCCAGCTATTAGCCGTGATAAGAAAGAAGAAATTCTCAGCAACACAAAGGAAGACATGGCTTCCTTTGTGTAAAGCAGAAACAATTGTAAATGCTATATAGCAAAGTTATATTAGGGATAAGTCTAACTGATTCACCCTTGACCCCCAGCCTACATGCCAGTATGAGCAATGTCCAAGATTTCTAAAGCAGTAGAAGAAATGTGGGGAAACTCCGGCTCGTTCTGCTTCAAAGCTCACACAGTAGTACACAGCCACCTACTGAAAACTCTGACAGTAGCATTTCTACAGTTCACTTTAACTAGGATAATGATTATTTGCCTGTTGCACAACAGGAGTTGCGGTCCAAATTAAATATAAATCAGAACAGAGAGCATCAGAGGGAACACGAAATGAATTTAACTGGAAATTGGAAAGATGAATTTGGGCTGACATAATGGGGAAAGATTTCATTAAAGAGCCAAACTTTGAAGAATAATCAAAAAAGCATTCCATAAAGTGAGCTCGATAGGTTGGAAAGAAAAGCCATAAACAAGAATAAACGTGGCCTCCGTGAAAGGTGGTATTTTCTCACCCATGTCTCTTTGTCCTCAGCAGCTAGGGACTCAGGCTGCTCTTTAGTATTAATGCAGATAATTAACATTTCATCTTTGGTATTTTATTATTCAAACATATTTATATATCATCTATATTTTAAGTTGCTGGGTAGAAGGATCTCTTATTATCTTTCTACTTTTCTTTTTTCAAACTAGCACTTGGTAATCATGTCCCGTACACATAGTGAGAGCCCAATAAATATCACTGGCTCGTGGAAGTCCCCTGTACCTTTTTCGAATTATTGGAGATGCATAACGAGAACCTTCCTGATCATGGAACTACAACGCAGTGTGAGTTCTCAGACATGCCCCTCCGGCACCCATCGTGGCTCCTAAGCAGGACATCCACTCTTGTGATTCCTTTTTTGCCACTCGTTTTTGTGAAGTCAGTCAACCTCTCTTCATCTCCATTTCATCCTTGCTAAGATGCAAATGATGATGACACTAATAGGCTTATTGTTGCTTGGAGAATAAAATACAGATATAGGTAGAGATATATTCTCAGTAAATTTCCTTTCCTCTCACCATTTCTAGACTGTACTTCAAAATCCCTCTAGGATTGGCCAGCACCGAGGGAATAGAAAACCAGGCTAAGAAATGCAGTAAAAATTTCATTAATATGAAGATTGAGTCTCACTAATTATTGGATATAGGAGGTAAAGACACAAGGTTTATGTAGACTTGAGAGTTCAAGCAAAAATAGTGAAACACATGTGACTTGGAGAAAACAGAATCTCAGTGCAGGCCTGCCCAGGAAATACCAGTTCATTTACACAGTAACTCCTCATCCTCAACTTAAAAATCTTGGGAGCAGCTGTGCATATTCTCTTTGTTTCCAAAACTCAGCCCAGCTCCCTCCGGACCCGTTGTGCAGTTTGGCAGTTTGCTTCGCTTTCTGCTCAGACCCTTTGTGCAGAGAGTGCCTGACTGTGGAGACCTCAGCCCCATCTCACTCCAGTGCTACCACAGGGACTTCTACTGGGACGTTACTACCTACCCAGCTCCCCTTCAGGGGTTTTCCTTTTGGGCATTCTCCTCACTCTCCAAAAAACTCTTTCCCTTTATTTTTATTTCATTTGCGATTGTAGTGATTGTGTTTAACTATATATTTTTTATGCTTCCATTCCTTTATTATAAGTGCAGTGTTTTTCTGTTCTGCTATTTAAATTCATTGGCGCTTTTCCATATTTTTGTAAATGAAATGAGTATTTTTGCTTCAGAAATTGAGTCTGAGAAATGGCTATTTTTAAAAAATAGGTATGCACTGGGGAAAGCCCTTCTTTCCAGTTTTATGCCAGAATCCTTTTCTTATCAATTTCCTAACTGGTCATGAGATGAAGAAAAACTATTCATTTCAGCCTGCTCCTATGTGATTGTTATGGATAATCCTATTCCATTATATACTTGATAATAGAAGTAGACAATGATAGGTTTTTGCTTTATAGAACCAGGGAGCTAAGGAGGTCCCGAGTCTTAATTTTTAAGGGTTTATTTGCAAATCAGTATAATAAGCAAAGGCTTCTTCCAAAGAAGGCTTCATTTTATCCAAAAGATGCCTACAGCACAATTCATAATTGCAAAGATGTGGAATCAACCTAAGTGCCCATCAATTTTTGGGTGTATTAACAAAATGTAGCATGTATATACCAGGAATACTACTCAGGCATGAAGAAGAATGACTTAATGCCTTTTGCGAAAATGTGGATGGAACCGGAGACCATTATCCTAAGTGAAGTATGTAAAGGATGGAAAAACAAACACCACATGTACTCGCTATTAAAGTGGAACTAATTGATGAACACACATGTGCACAGAGGGAAGTAAAACTCAACGGAAATCAAGCAGGGGGCAGGGGGCAGGGGAGAGGAGGGAATGGGTGAAAACCCACCTAACAGGTACAATGAACACTATCTGGGTGACAGACACACTTATAACCATGACTCAAGCATTATAAAAGCAAGCCATGTAACCAAAAATATTTGTATCCTTGTAATACTTTGAAATTAAAAAAAAAATCTTCACTATAAAGGTTCACTTCTCTCTTGAAGCTCATTGTGTAAATAATGTGAAGAAGCATCTGAAGTAACACTTGATGCAAGCAACCATCACTTGGGACCTAATCCTACTCTGACGTTGGCCAACGTTCCACTCTTACGACTTCCCCCAGAGCCACTCAGGAATGTGATTCCACACTGTGGTCACCTGTAATCTTTGGAGGGTATCTGGCATTCAAGTCTGTCCCCATCCACTCCAGATGGTATTAATGGGGTATGATGATGGTGTGAGATGATGATGATGATGATAACAATGACGATGATGATAGTCCTGACGATGAAGAAAAAGTGCATTATAGCACTTCACATCCCAATTTCCATTAATTACTTCCATTCCAAACCAATATTTTCTTAGTTAACTAGGGGCAAAATTCTGTCATCCCCCTATTGAAAGCCAGAAGATTACCTGAGACTACCATGAATGTTTCTACAAGTATCTCTTCCAAAAGTTTCACCTCTTCTGTATAAGTCCTCTAAAAAAACTATGAGAGTTATGTCTTATTCCATTAGGGCTTCTATGATAAAATACCATAAACTGGGTAGTTTATAACAAGAGAAATTTATTTCTCACAGTTCTGGAGGCTGCTCAGCATGCTGGTTCATTCTGTATCTGATAAGGGCCTGCTCTCTGATTCACAGCCAGTGCCTTCTCGGTGTGTCCTCACATGGAGGAAGTGACGAAGGAGCTCCCTGGAACCTGGTTTCTAAGAGCATCGGCCTCACTTATGAGAGTTCAGCCCTCATGACCTAATAACCTCCCAAAAGGCTCCACCATCCAACACCATCACCTGTAGGGTCAGCACTTCAACATACACATTTGAACGGGGTAAATTGGCTTCTAGGGTTGTGCTGCATGGACGCCACTTGATCCCAGCATCATTCATATCCTAGTGGGTCTTCTGACATTCTATTGCTAGGAACACATCTTGTTCACAAATACTTGAATCATTTGTTTGTAACTAATGAAATGCAATGCTATTTCTTGACTAAACCTTTTGGGAAGAGGGATGAAAGGATAGCATGTTGTTTCTCTTCTTGACACCTAGGAAGAGAAACCTGGAAATACGCATTCTAGTCTGTCTGGGGAATCTCCTTTAAGTTCCAGATCAGGGAACACCTCCACAGAGAACTCTTCATCCCCATTCACCCTCGAGGGTTTATTGTTCTCCTGTTCAATCCCTGTACCTTGCATGAACCTCTATCATACCATGCTACATCTATTTATTTACACATCTGTCTTTTCTAAATATGGTAAAGCTCCTTGATGCAAAGGCCCATGTCTGACTGACATTCAAAGTTTAAGTGCCTGAAACAGTGTCTCTCACAAATACTTGTTTAATGAAATAATGACGTTTATTTTATCAACACAACAACATTCTTCCAAGTAAAAAGCGAGGGAATCACCATTTAACTTGGAATATTTTAAAGGTACCAGATCTCGTGGATTTGATTATTTGATATATAGAATTTTAAGAATAAAAGACCAAAGTATAATTTATAAAAATAAAATACCGCAAACCATTTTGGAGAGATAATGAATTGTGATGAGAGTTTGGCTCAATTAATAGCTCAGGTAACCATATTCTGTGGGAGTGTATATTGTATAATAGAAATTAAACTGTCCTCTCACATGTTATAATTTTTTTCTTTGCATTAAACAAGATTTGTATTTGAAACTTAGATATTATGCCCTTTGACCAGAGATTTCAATACCACCCACAGATTGTTTAGGCAGCACATCAGGAGAATGAACTCTTTTCCATGAAAAACATCAGAACATGGAACACACATCCCATAAAGTTTCTATACAACATCACTGTGCAACTCTGTCATAAGTTTTTTTTAAGTTGGATATTATTAATTGTTACAATTATTGTCATTGAAATAGTCCCAAAAGATTGCAATATGATAAGGATTAAAAGAACAAACATTTTAGCAAATATATTGGCTGCTTATGGAATAAGCTGCTGTTCCACAGCCAACTTTTTGTTGTAAATTATGTTATGCAATAAAGTACAAGCTCCCCAAAATGCACATGGGCCTTCAGTATCTTTTTGTATTAAATTACAGCATCTTTCAAATGAGTTTTTGGTATGTGTGCTACTTTATCTTCATTATGAAGAAAACAATTTTGGATATGGGCTTTGGAGAAAATCATGGCCTCATCAGGACACAAGTGAATTATATATAGACCATTAAAACTTGTCAGTTCAATTCAGATAACATTTATTTATTATTAGTGTTTTAAAGGTTTATAGTTATTTTCTAGATTATTTCACTGCACTTTACTTACCCTCATTTAAAATTCCATTTCTGTGGTAAACTATGCAGTTTAATTTTATTTCCATTATTTTGCTACTAAAATTAAATTTAAAAAATGTTGCCATTTGTCATTTGCCTCCTAGACCTTTATCACGTGTTGGTCAATACGATTGATTCTCTCAGAACTGCCGATATGCTCTATGCCACTTATTTGTATGTACTGTGGTGATATATGAATGTTGAGGGAAATAAATTTACTTTATCAAGATGCATTTATTATGTGGCAATGTGTCCTATGCCAAAGCAAATCAAACAAGGGACAAACTAAGGACTGTGTCATCCAACATTTCTAATATTTTGAAAACATCTTAATTTTTTTTTACACTAGAATCAGTACTTTTGGTTTTATCTCACATGGGTTAGCTGTAGACTTGCGTTTACTTGAGGTATGAATTTTACCATTTATCTCAATAGGTTACAGAGATATAAAAGCCATTTATTGGTCAAAAGCTATTAAAAATAATTTGTATTTCCAAACATAAAAATGTGGTGTGAGGTAAGAAGCACAGGCTATGGAGGCAGACAGATATTAATTCCAGTATTGGATCTGCAATTTACCAGCTATGTGAGTCACAGTTTCCCCATCTACTAAATGGGAATAATAATAAATACTTTGAAAGAATATTTATTGTAAGGATTAAATGAGATAATATATGTATGAAAAATTAAGAGCCAACAGTAGTTCAGGAAATGATGGTAAGACTAAAGGGAATGATAATAGTGGTACAGGAATGATGATCAGTCATGTAGATAAATATAAGAACTGATTTTTACTTTTCTTTCAGAATTTTACTGTTCTAAGTAAGCATATCCACAATCTATTACACTTTCAAATTAATCTAATTTGGTAGCAGAAATGATGATGGTGATGATGTGCTGATGAAGATGGTGTACTGTGATGAGGGTTGGGGGAGATGATGCTGTGGTGTGAACAGTTTGTTTTGATGATGGCTTAGTGTTTAGGGTATAGTGTGATGACGGTATCATGTGATCATTATTTGGGGTGATAATGATGTAGTGTGATGATGTCACATGTTCATTGGTGTGATAATGATGTAGTGTGATGATGATGTGATGTGATAATGGTATCAGGAGGTGATAGTGTGGTGTGTCAATAGTGTTGTGTGATGATATGGATTTTCTTACAAGGAGTGATTCTAGAGGACCAGAATTTTAACGATGAGTTTTCTGAATTGGTTTTGGGTTTTGTGGAATTTGTTGTCTAGTATGATTAGGTTTAACAACACTAGTGATTCTATTTCCAGTGGTTAAGGGGACACTGATAGCCCATGGTGTAGTGTGGCAATAGGGATGTGCAGAATGTCACCATTGGATACTCCTATCAAATACCTATGGAAGATAAGGTTCTGAGTGACCATGTATTTGATATCTTAAAACATTCTAGTAGACTAAGAAGTATAATTAGGATTGGCTAATTCCTGCTAAATGCACTGGAGAAATTAGGTAAGGGGGAAAGAAAGCCCAGGGCTTCAAATTCCTAGCTCAAGTGCTGCATAAATGATTTGAAAGCTTTTGTATCTGCCTTGAAATAAACCCTTATCTCCTGTAGTTGCAGGGCAAAAGTTTCTGAAAACCAAAATCAGAGTCCCATACTGTGAATGGCTAAATTATAACACAAATAAAATTCCCAAATCTTCAGAATATCTTCTGTTAAAGCAAGGGCATTGATTGGGAAGAAACAGGATCCTGCAAACTGAAATCAGGATATGTATACAAATCCTGATGAAGCCAGGGACACTGAACTCCTAGATGCTGCTGATCCTTCTTTGCCAGTAGACGCAGTTTTCTGCATTAACTGAGGAAGTGAGTTCCACTTTGCCTGAAGAAGCTATGATAGCCTCCCCTAAGGTGGTTGTCATGCAAGACCCTGCTAGTCTCCTCAGGACCCACTCCCACCAACCCTCTTTGCTTCTAGACTTATAACTAGACTCAGGATCTGTAAGGCAAGGTACAAAGTGTGGACCATGAAAAGATGCATTTCTCCAAAGGAACTACATGCATTTTTCTACTCAAACAAACAGAAATCCAGAGAATGTGTGTAGGAATGGATCTTAAGGGTGTAGGATAATGGTGGAAGAAGCATCAAATTGTATCAGGCCAAGTTTATTGATATGGCCCCACTAAGCAGAGATTCGGGATTTAATGATGTAGCTTTAAGGGTTAGAAAGGGCTTTAATTATTTGTTTGTTTGTTTGTTTGGTTGGTTAAATCATGTACCCAAAAGTGGATGAAAAATGAAGTTGAAATGCCAGAACTGCCTTAGACTACTAAAGAAGAAGATGGCATAGGGAGAATGGGATATTAGAGTGGATTTATCCTTCTTACCCACCCTGTGGGGACACTCCTTTCATTATGACTGCTAGGAATAAATTTGTGAGGGGAGCTACAGCATCCCTGAAGGGCTCCATGGTCTCTCTTCTCTGTATGTCAGAAATTACAGTAGGAGCTACTACCATTAAACTAGAATTCCTCATTGCAATGGGATAATGGGATCCTGGGTGGCAGGGACCAAGTGGTGGCACTTAATCACCAAATATGAAGTAGACATGATTACTGCAATGGATAGGTGAGTCAAATCAGTATCAGAATAGTCTGATTGGAAGAGGCCTATGGCATTGGCTAGTTTATCATGATGTCCCTAGAGAAGAAATAGTTGGGTAATCTATTAAATTCTTACTTGATCTGCATAAGCAGATATGTTCTAGGTCTAGTGAACAGAAGTCTAACTTAGTGAATCATGACTCCTCAATAAATTTCCAGACTTGCATTAGTTTACAGACCCAGAATTCTTTGAATAAAGAAGAGCCCAGGTCTCCTCAAGGAAGGACCCTGCTATCATGCTGAAAATTTATGATGTTAATTTTTCCCCAAAGGAACCTATGACCATTTACTAGAGTGTGCATTGGGGAAAGTGAAGTATTAAGACTTTGGAGGGGGGAATACTGGACTTTGTCTCTGAACTTACACTAATCTTTGGAGACCTCAAACAGAAGAGAGTACTTGAAATGTTTCTAACACATAGAAATGATAAATACTCCAGGTTATGGATACCCCAAATACTTTTACTTAATCATTACACATTCTATACATGTAACAAAATATCATACATACCCTATAAATATGTATAAATATTTGTATAAATGAAAAAAGGAAAAAAAATCATTGTTAATTTAAAAAAGCACATAAAAATAAAGTCTTTGCCCAAAATTTACCTAATTGTTTTCATGTAGGTAAAACTGATTTCTTCATCCTCTAAATTTGGGTTAGATTACTTCTATAAAGAAGACTAAACATATTTTTAAACTGTCCTTGTGATTTCTCCCCTACAGCAAGAAGACAGGCACATGCACACACACACACACATACCCCTGCACTTTTCCTTGTACATTGATGTGACTGAAAGTGAACTCATTTTGACATGCCTGTATTAGATGTTGGCCATAAGCAATAAAATATTTGCATAAAGGCCAAGGATATAGTCAGTCCATTTTTATCCTTTTCAAACTATTAGAAGAAGGAGTAGCAATTCGACTTCCAGATAAACCTTCCTTTAAGGGTTTAAATTATATGCTTCCAAAATCCAAGCAAAAGTCCTCATTTTTCCAGAAGAAAATACCAGCTCTCAGCAAGCTTCCAAAAAGGGTCTTTCAGATGATATTGACTACCAAGAAACTACCCTGAAGCCTGCAGTAGCACACTGTCTGAAGTCATCACACAAATAACATCCTAGAACTGTTCTACCCGCTCTTGGACAGAATTCTGGAGTGTCGTTATTCTGCATTCCATGCCACAGAGGGCTGTGTTGCAGGCAAATTCCTGAGCGTGATCACTGCCATAATGCAACTGTTTACTCCGTCTCTAAATGTCACATCAACATGACCTTACAGAGGAGGTATTTGTTTGTGTGACTCCTCAGAGCAAGACCTTCTCTGTGTCTGGGACATTAGGAGTTGTTAGGAATATGAAAGTAACAGGAGAGGAAGGGGGAAAATTGAAAGCCAAACAAGCAAACAAAAAGGATAGAAAAGAAAGGAGGAAGCAAGGAAGGAAGGAAGGAAGAAAGGAAAAGAAAAATATGATAATAAAACTAACATCTATCAATTGCTTAATGCGCATCAGGCGATAGATGTTTACATATTAATTCACTTAGTCCTCATAACATCCTGGAAAACATTGCTGTTATTATCTCCATTTACCAGATCGGAAAATTGAGCATAGAAAGTGAAGGAGCTTGCAAAGTTGTTATAGTTTCTTCGCAGCGGAGCTGGGATTTGAACTCAGGAAGTCTCACTTTAGAAACTGAACTTTAAACACTACCCTCTACTGCCTCTCAATTAAAACCAATAACATCAAAATGAAGTGGAAAAGGGTAAAGAATTAGAAGAATTTACTCAATAAACATTGTATTCAGTAAATATTTATTAAGCTGTTGAAGAAGATACAGCTCCTGTAATCAAAGAGTTCATAATTTAGTGGAAGAGAGAAAATGTGAGAAACAGAAAATGAATGAATGCGACAGAGTACAGCCTATGGAAGAACTTTGCGTTGTGGCAGGGCTTAGATTCACACAGGAGAAAGCAGCTATTTCTGCTGGGGAGCAACTCTCTGTTGCAAGAGTTTCTCCAGGGAGCAATGTCTGGATGACTCAGAGGACCAACTCTGGTAGAAAGTGTGGGTCGGGAGAGGTAAGGCCTGGAAGGGGAACGGATAGGGCCTGTTTTAACACAGCACATGTGAGCTGGTGAGGACCAGACAAAGGCACTGGCAGTTGGATTAAAGAGGATGGGCTCAACTCAGATTAAGTTGGGGGAAGAATTATCAAGAGTTCTTCATTGACTAGTGCCATTAAGAAGGGACATTATGAAATGACTTACTGATTTCTGACTTGGGCAACTTGATGATGCCACAAACTAACCCAGAGAGGGAACACAGGAAGAAGAGAAACTTAGGGGGTTAGAGGATGGAAGACCAGATAAAGACAGTAAATTACTGCTTGTTGAGTTTGAAACATCCATAAGACTTCTATGTTGAGATGTCTGGAAGCTGTATGACAGAGTATACAGCTGACCAATGTTAGGACATCAGTGTCAGATCCTTCAGAGTAGAAGGATTGGGGAGAGATTGTGGGTAATGGAAGAAGAGCAAAGAATGAAACTCTAGAAAACACTAACAATGGGAAGTGCACAAAGGAGAAAGAGCTTGAAGAGTAAGACAATTCATCATTCAAACCAAGCAGAAAGAATTTCAATAAAAAGAGATTAGTAATGATGTCAAATGCAACAGATGGCCGCCACTTAGAATACATAAGGAGAAGCATTTATGGAATGTGGCTGCCAGGTGATTACTGGGACCTGGATCCCAGGTGGAGGGTTCTTGAAAAGAGAGAATAACTTTCCCCCTAAGAGGAGAGGTAGATAGGAAAATAAAAAGGATAAAGATGAATTTGTGAGTGTTTTAAGTGGACGGCAAAGGTTTAAGGCTAATCTATGAATTAGAAAGTGGGATTGCATGCTGAAATGATAATGGAATCGATGACAGTGGTGAATATTTGAGTATTTCCATCCACTGAGGGAAAAGGAAAATTTAAAGGTTGCTGAATGACAAGGAAATTCCACCTGGGACTAAGAAGGATGAACCTGCAGAGGCACAGATCTGCATTCCATCTGCTTGCCCTCAGCAGTGTGCCCTCACAACAGGGGGTTGTGACTAGAGGGTGAGAAATTGGATTTTAAGAATTCAGTGATAGAACATTATGAATACTCAAATGAAAAGGAACAGAATTAATGAGAAATGTCTATTTCCTGATTATCAATTGTTAAATTAAGCATCTATTGATTGCCTCTGTTGTCCTCTGTGGAGAATAATTATTCAACTAATCATAAGTATTTGTTGAGTACCTACTGTGTGCCCAGTACTCTGTTAGATACTGAACTTTCAAAACTGTACACCCACTACCTTTAAGATGCTTACTTACACTCTGATGCAAGAATCACACAAGAAAACCACAAAGGCAAAGCAATGTGGTTGGGGCTATTATAGAAGTATGCACAAGATACTGGTGGATCATAGAGAATGGAAGTCCAAACCCAGACCTGGTACGGAGAGAAAGAACGAAGATTTCCTGATGGAGCTACACCTGAAAGGTAAAGGTAAGTAGGGGGTAGTCAAACAAGTGCTTGGATGAGGCTTAAAGAGGCACATGGTGAGGCTGGAAAGAAAAGAAGGGCCAGATCAGTATAAGCTTTATAACCCATATTCAGGAATTTAGGTCTTACCCATTAATTCTCCTTTTTTTTCTTCAGCATATTACTCTTAACTGCAAATGTGAACAAGGATATAGGAGCATCATTTGAAATGGTTGTTGCTCATGTTAAGATTTCTCAAGTTCCCACGTTTAAAAACAAATGAGAATTTTGTAACCTATCCTATATTACATCAATTTTAATATGCTTTGCATTATTTACTTTCAAATAAATTAATCTTCAAGAAAGTGTACCATGGTCCTCCTAGAGCTTCCTGTCTGGGAATGATGGCTGCAGGTAAAGAAGAAATCGTTGAATTATTTTAAGTAGGAGTGTTGCACAATCAGATTTCTGTTTTAGAAAAATAGCCTGGCAGCAATGTGCTGTGTGGTCTGGGAAACCGAGAGTAAGGATGTGAGAAGCAGCTGGGAGGCTGATGTGATAATCCAGATGAGAGACAATGAGCTCCTCTCTACTACCCATATGAGGAGAAAGAAGGGTCCAAAGCCAAGAGTTGTTAAGGAAGTAAGAGTGCCAATGACTCATGGCTCTATGAGGAGGAAGTCAGAGGAGTTGACATGACTACCCTCCTTCTGGTTTGAATGCTGTCCCCTAAGATACTAAATAGGGGAGGACAGTCAGGGCCTGGGGATTAGAAGAAAAGTGAGTTCTGTTTTGTACATTGAACATGAAGTTCATGAGGGACATCTGTGTGCCAATGACTGACATGCATTTAGACGAAAACACAGGAATGACCAGTACCTATGTGAAAATTAAAGTCCTGTTGAGTAGATAAGGTCACCCAGGGACAGTGCCTCAGAGTTTATATTGTAATTGGAGAAATGGTTCAGAAATAAATAAAGTCACTAATAAGTAAGTCTGATAAATCCTTTCCAACTGAATGTCAAGTGCTGGGGCAAGAGGGAGTTAGGGACTGAGCAAGTTGGGGTGGATTGATAAGGGAAGGGATGCCATGGAGATCCATTATGGACCTTGGAGCCCAGAGTGCATGGCATCCTCCTTAACTGAGAGTCACAGATGCAAGCCACATTTTCTTTGCTGGTTAGCTTTGTCTAAGTTCACATCACCGAACTATCTGGATCTACCCAGAAAAATGAGGATGCCTTTTGTAGCCCCTGGGATGACCTGCCTACTAGACCTTGGGAAATGTGAAGACGATGTAATGAATAAGTGAAGTTCTGAGCACGTGCTTTGAGCACTGAGATGATGCCCTTCTTCCTATGGCTGGCTTGGCTCTGCTGTGCAGCAGCAGCTGGAAAGTGTTTCTGCTGCAGCTGGGAAGAATTCCTCTGCTTCTGGGTACCACATGCTTGTCCATGCAATGGAGTTCAGTGATACCTTCCAAATCCAAAGTTGCAGTTTTGAGATATTAATACTTCTGAGAGGGAAGAGGAGGCTTGACAATATAGATTGGATGTAAATGTATTTTAATTTCTCGGATGCTTCAGTAGCAATGAGATGCAATGTATAGAACTAGTCCTCTTCTGTCTTTATGTTTATATGGGGCTTTCCAAAGTACTCTTAGACAGAGGAGAGGAGAGGGAGGGAAGATAGTTAAAATTGATCCTCGCCCTCTATTCTCACTCTAATCTCTGGGCTTTGTATATTGGAGCTACATTTAGGCAGCCCCAAGGAACCAGTGTTTGAGCAATATGTAATATTAATATATTACTGCTATGTGAAAACAATGTACCCTGGGAACCAGGCTCAGGGAAAAAGAAAACAGGTCAGATGGTTGCTAGATGTTGACAAAGCAGAAAGGTTAACGGAAGACCATGATCGAGTTGAAGAGCCTGTGTGACTGACAAGAATTTCTGGGTTCTTTTACACCATGGGAGATGTGTGGTTATTGTTTTATAGTCTTTTCATTTTAAAAGCTGGCCTTCACTGAGAAGGAAAGTTGTGGACTCTTTTATAACTTAGATACCAGGTGAAATGTGAGAGGGCAGGGAGATCTGAAACTTAACAGGGAAATGTAAAGGCATGGGCTGTTGTAGCTCTCATCTTAATTTTATTTAAAATGGTCACTTTTCCACTTTGGAACATGGTGGAGAGTTAAGATTTTTACATTACTAGATTCAAAATGAAATACATTTTTCAAAATGAAAGGCCACTGAAATGTGCTTATAACTAAAGAAAAATATGCAAAACCCTAGATTCTCAGTCACCTCTGGCCTGTGAGCCCTCTGTACAACTTTTCATGGTCTTCCTATTTTATTTTAAAAGAGCACTCTTTGAATTTTCTACATTGAATGTCTTTCTTTTGTAATCAGAAGAAAACAATACAACCTAGTGAGACAGCAAGAACACTATAATTGCTACCTAATTCACTGTGTTTTTAAACCAAGCCTCTCTTCTTCATAACTGTTGTGAGAGCTTGATTCACATTATCCTAGCAAATGTTTGTCTCCTGAATGGCCCAAATCAGATTTGCTTTACATGGATCACCTGTGAGTTCTCTGTGATTCCAGTTTCTAAAGAGTCTTCATCTTGGAACTTTTAAAGGGTCAAGATTTATGTGGCCATAAGTGAAACAGTTCTGGAATGAATAAGATCTAAAAGTTTAGAAACCCTCAGCCCATTCTCTAAACAAAGATGTGGGAAACTATTAATGTTTATATTGAAGATTCCCTAGTGTGGGGTTTTTTATGGTCATTGTGAGATATGAATGGTTACGTCCTCTGCAGTCCCTATTACAGTTGCCTCTATGCAGGGTACTCCCAGGTTGTGAGGCGTGGATGCAGCAGAGACTGGAGAGGAAGCTCACCTACTGCAGTCGTAAAGGGAGGCCAAATGTCAACACACACACACACACTCACCCCTTCTCAACTGTGGTCATAAAACAGCAGTTCTGAAGATCTGGAAGGAAGAAGGAAGTAAATAAGTTGACCCTTTATAATGTCTGGCTTGGCCCACTTACTCATTACACACAATAGGCCCAGTGCCCAGATCCTACAATACCTTTAGGGGTCTTTGAAAATGTTTTGGTTTCTTTTAAAATCAGAACCAAAAAAACTCAATTTTTTAAGTTGAAGAAAATGTTTTAATATGTCATATGAATCTATTCATCTTTATACCAAATGGGGTTATAAGCTCTACTTATCAATAGTTTCTCATGAAGGCAGTAGCCCATAACAGCAAAGGGGCCAGGACTCCTGACAGTCACACTGTGGCCTGATGTCTATAAACCATTCAGTTGGCTACAGAGACCCTTCTGGAAACAATATCTGAGCCACACCTCTCAGTTCCAGAAGCAGTATGCTAACAAAACCAGGGTCTTGAGTTTCATTACCAAAGAAATCAGTCAACTTTCTTCAGAGACAAAGTATTCCATAGCAAACAAGCCATCTATTGAATGCACTGCTTGATCACAAAGTATGTTCAGACATAAAAAAATCAATGTTGAATGCACACTTACTGTCATGACTGGAGAAAATGACTAAGAGTCCCATGTTTCCTTTTGTTTGTTTTTAATTAACTCATTTTTTGCATTTGCTATGTTAACAAACTACCATGAGACTCTGTGGCTTGGAAAAAACCACTTACTAGCTCACAAGTCTGTGGGTCAGTGATTTGGCTCTCAGCTGTGCAGCTCTCCTGGCCTCACCTGGGCTTACTGCAGTCACTTAGCTGGCACCTTGGTAGCAGCAGGTTTCACTCTCGGGCTGGCAGTGGGCAGGCTACCCACCCATCAAGTCACCTCAGTCCTCCCCTGTGGCTTCTGCTGCAGGCTGGCATGGGCTTCCTCATGCTGTGGTAGAAACATTTCCAGCAGCAAGAGGGCAAACCTCTGTTTGTGTTGCATTTACCATGCCTGTTGGCCAAAGCAGGTCACATGGTCAAGATCAGATGCAAGGGATGGAGAAATAGACTTCATCCCTTAATGGAAGTAGCCACATGTCATTTTGCAAGGGGAATGAAATAGGTACTTTTTAAAAATTAAAATCCTTGTTCTTTTTCACTTTCATAATATTAATGACTTATCACATCAAATTATTTCTTAATTTTTCAGTCTATGGCTTTATATTATAAATGATGGCCTTCCTGTCTCAATATCCTTAAAATTTTCTACCTTCATATTGCCAACTTGTATTGTATCAAAACACATTTGTTTGTTTTATATTTAAACTATGTGTAGCTCTAGAACATCATCAAGCTTTCAACATGCCACATAGATGAAAGCCTTGGACTTCATTTTCACCTGGGTTATGAATTTATTAATAATAAGGTTAAAAAGAAGTTACATACTAAATATGGAAATAATACCGAAACACAACTAAGCTAAGAAGTATTTTAGCAGGAAATTATAGTGGCTTTCCACTGATATTTACATTTTAATGAGGTATAAATTTCATAATTTATAGCTTGATAGAATTTAGATGAAATTAGTAATGTCTATACTACTTGAAAGTGGGCTATTAAGTCACTAGCTTTGTGATGTAGATCAAATAGCATCCTTATTTATACTAATTTTCAGACTCTTCCCTAAGCTTTCTTTGTGAGGTGTTCTCGTTAAAAAAAAGAAAGAAAGAAAAGAGAAGTAGTGCTCTACTATACTCATTAATTCAACCCTATCTAAAATAAAAACTGGTATCGGTACATAATATCTGCACATATTTATGGGGTACATGTGATATTTTGTTACATGCGTACAGTGTGTAATGATTAAGTCAGGGTATTTGGGGTATCCACCACCTGAAGTATTTATCATTTCTATGTGTTGAGAATATTTCAAGTACTCTCCTAGATATTGTGGAGTATACAATACATTGTTAACTATAGTCACCCTACTCTGCTATCAAACATTAGAACATATTCTTTCTATCTAACTGTCTATTTGTACCCATTAACCAAACTCTCTTCCCCCTTCCCAGCCTCTGGTATCTACCATCCTACTCTATACTTCCATGAAATCAACTTTTTTTAGCTCCCACATATGAGTGAGAATATGTGATATTTGTCTTTCTGTGCCTGTCTTACTTCACTTAATAATGACCTTCAGTTCCATTCATGTGGCTTCAAATGACATGATTTCATTCTTTTTTTATGGCCAAATAGTATTCCATTGTGTACATACACCACATTTTCTTTATCCATTGATCATTCAATGGACACTTAGGTTGATTCCACATCATTACTATTGTGAATAATGCTGCAATAAACATGGGGTGCAGATATCTCTTGGATATACAGATTTATTTTCCTTTGGATAAATACCCAGTAGTGAGATTGCTGGATTGAATGGTAGTTCTATTTTTAGTTTTTTGAGACATCTCCATCCTATTTTTCATAGTGACTATACTAATTGACATCCCCACAAACAGTGTATAAGGGTTCCCTTTTCTCTGCATCCTCACCAGCATCTGTTATTTTTTTTCTTTTTAATAGTAACCATTCTAACTGAGGTAAGATGACATTTCATTGTAGTTTTGATTTGTGTTTCTCTGATAATCAATGATGTTGAGCCTTTTTTCATATACCTATTGGCCATTTGTATGTCTTCTTTCAGGAAATGGCTATTCATGTCATTTGATCACCTTTTAATAGGAATATTTGATTTTTACTCTTGAGTTATTTGAGTTCCCTGTATATTCTGGATATTAGTCCCTTATCAGATGAATAGTTTGTAAATATTTTCTTCCATTCAACAGGCTGTCTCTTCATTCTGTTGATTGTTTCCTTTGCTGTGCCCAGAGGAAATTTTTAGTTTAATGTAGTCCCATTTGTCTACTTTTGTTTTTGTTGGTTGTGCTTTTGAGGTTTAGCCATAAAAATCTTTGCCTAGACCAATGTCCTGAAGAATTTCCTCTATGTTTTTTTCTAGTAGTTTTATAGTTTCAGGTCTTACATTTAAGTCTTTAATACATCTTGAGTTGTTTTGAGAATATGGTGAGAGATAGAGGTCCAGTTTCATTCTCCTGCATGTGAATATCCAGTTTTCCTAGCACATGTTTATTTCTCCCATGTATGTTCATGATGCCTTTGTTGAAAATCAGTTGGCTATAAATACATGGATTTATCTGTGGAATCTCTATTCTGTTCCATTGGTCTATGTGTCTGTTTTTATACCAATACCATGCAAAAACCGTATCTTTTGGTTAGAACTGGTAAACTGTGGAAGTTGATGACATTTCTGGATTTATTAAATTTTATGAATTTAATTTCATTCATTTCTCTTTTTTGTTATCAGATACAATAAAGCCCAAAGGAGTGGAAAGATATATGTTTAGATTTCCTATATATATGTAATGTATTAAAAATTTAATGTAACTTTTATATTAATATTAAGTTCGTATATACTTATACACATTTTTAAAAATGTGTACATATATGTTTCTGTGTGCATGTGTGCACTGATGTAAAACTCACAAAGAATCCTAAAGGAATTTGTCATCCCAGGTAGAAGGTAGAGAAAGCCTACTTTTCACTAGATCTCATCAATTGCCTAGGAGGTAGTTAACAGATATTTGTGGAATAAATTAATGCATTAGTAATAAAAATCAGGGGAAATAAGTATCTAGAGTGTAAGTCTTCATTATCCAGCTTGCCTGTTCTGAAAACCTTTGTTTCTGCATGGATATTCTGCTTGCTGAAGAGTGTCCTTGATAAAAGCCCAAGATTTACTACCAGTGAGTTACGTCTAGAAAGGTTCTCATCTGGCCCTACCTTTGGCACCCACTCTAGTTCCACCACATATTGTATAAATCACTCAGTGAAGGGAAGTGTTTAGACAAAATGAATGGTTTGGAAATACTAGCTGCACATGCGCTTACCCTGAGAGTGCATTAATGAAATTAACTCATACTCCAATGGGCCTTCTAGGTTGCCAATTTATGAGCATGGGAAACTACACTCCTGAAAGGCTAGTTGGATGAGGTTAGGTGTGAATCAAGGAAAGGTTTTTCTTAGCAAGCAACACAATGGAAAAGAAAATAGAATGTTGTGGATGGCATTTCTTTCCATGTTTATTAAAATTTCCATACAGTTTGGTCTTCCATGAATTGAAAATACTAAGTATGTGTAAACTGAGCTTATTTGAATTGATTTCTTCTACCTCTAAGAAGGTAACAAATAGTGACAATTTTCTCAGTGCAGCTATATGTAGGTATAAGTTTGTACATGTGTATTACTCAAAGTCAGCTAAAAATTAAAACATGCTTTTGGAAAATTCAAATTAATAAAGAATATTTAACTGTTTGCATTAGCCAGTGCAATAATTTTTTAATTCCACTGCTATGGATAAACACTATAGCATCCATCAGGTGAGTAGGAGTGATGCTTCACTATTTTTGTTTTAGTGAATTTTAAATAGATCTCATAATAGAGCTATCAGATGTGGAAATAGTGAATAATTCAATTAGGTTTATTATCTTACATGCAGGTTTTCATGAAATCGGCTGAATTTGGCGTAATGTTTTTGTGTTCTGTAATAACAATCTTAATCTGAAGCTCTCTTTTAGTGTAAAGATATAATTTCATTTCCAGTTCTTTTCCTTCTAATCATATGTTTATTTCATGAAACATAATCTCCAGAGGAGTGATTTAGCAGACCATGATATATTCATGTAAAACAGTGCAATAGATTGTTTGTGACAAAGAGAACTATGTAGAAATATGGATAGAAAATGATCTGGAACTAAAAATTCACATTCAGAATGATGTGTGGACTTGAGAGAAACTAAATAAAATCAAAAGAAGGGAGTTTGTAGGTGATGATTTAGATCCTTGAAATAGTTTTAATTTTTATTTTTATCAGTAGTTTTTTTTCCCTTTAGCCTTCTTGGAGGGATTGCCTAAAATATATGTATATTACAACTGAATGTTTACCTAATTCCTAATTCATTTGCTGTATGATTAATCATCACATTTAAATATGCTAAGTGTGAACATGTAAAGAGACATTTTCTCAGTAAAAAAGAATAAAAATAATTTTGTTTTGCTTGTCGAATTTCAGCATACTTAAAAAATTTTTTTCAGTTTATTAAAACCTCAAACACTAGTCCAAGTGATAATAAACATTTTGATAGAATGTATTTTCTTATTTAATACATATTTTTAATCCAGGAAAGAGTTGTATCTAGGTTCTTTTTTTCTATATATAAAAAATTAGGGCTTGTCAAAAAATAAATGTGAGCCCCAACTTCAGAAAGAAGTGAAATCATTCTCAGCCATATCAGCAACTTAATAATTTGGAAAGACACTTGTCCTTAATATGTAGCTTCTAAAAGTGAATGTGATACCAACGATAACTTACCATCGATGGGGTGTCTGCGGGTATATGCAGGATGCACTTGACAAATATAATCTCCCGTCCCCCCAGTACCTACATTTTACACATGAAGAAATGGAAACTCAGTGATTAAGAACTTTGCACCAAACTATCCAGTTTCTCAAAATATGCTTCCCAAGAACCATGAAAGATATCATTATAATCTCCATGGCTTTGTCAGTTTATCTTCTCAAAGACCATCAATTATACCTATCAGGATCTTCCTCTGCAGAGATCCACATTATTAAGTAAGTATTATGGATAGGAAAGCAGTAAGATAGGCATTCAGAGACAAGAGTTCTACATCTACTTTGCCAACAGTGAGCTATGTGAACTTGATCAATTAACTTCTCTCAGACTTGGTGTTCTTCTTACAAAACATCAGGGTTGGGCTAGAGTGCTAAGGTTTATTCCAACTCTGAAAGTTTCCTTCAATCTTAAACACTTTTTTGAACAGTGATTTCTTTCTGTAGGAAGAAATAGGGCTCACTGTCAACGTTGAGGGAGCTCTTTCAAAAGAAAAAGTCCTTCCTGAGGGGCAACTGCTTTAACTCTGCAGTAGGAAATTCACTGTGATTCTCTTGCCTTCATTTCCTCTTTCTCCTCAAACTCTATATCCATCATGCATGAAAGAGTGCATGATAAACAACTTCCCTATTTAATATTAAGGGACAAAAATTGGGTGCCCTCATATACTGATTTTGGGGGGAAAGAGGTACATTTAAGTAATTTATCTTTTAAAAGAAATTATTTTAAGAAGCTAATAAGCCAATAAGAACTGACTTTAAATTAGCTATTTTCCTTCTTAGGCTTTTGATAGGAACTAAATAAAATGAAATGAAAGTTGGTTTTTCACTTGAGTCGCTGTCGTTTCTTTGCTATTCTGTGCCTCTAACCTATCTATGTGAGTATATTGTCTCCCCACAGTGCAGCTGATAAAGCCGTAAAAGATTTTCAAACATGCTGTCTGTATGGGATATCGACCGAGTGTCTGGCTAATATGCTAGTTTCTGAAACAAAAGCATAATGGGAAAATGTTGCCTTATCCCCAATCCAGGCGTATTCTTCTTCTGGCCCTAAGTCTGGAGCCCTTGACTGTAACCTAGCTGTGCCTTTTGTCTGATCAGGAGGGCCTATTTATTAGGAGTCATACAAAATAAACACAAAACGTTTGCCATAAAATATGACAACCACTTTAAATAATGTTGACTTAATTAAACTTTAAACTTTATTTATATATTTTATGGCTTTAGTGTGAGCTCTTCTCGGATGTTTACTTCAGTGGAAAATCCATCATGTGAGGACCTTGAAAGGAATTAATCCCCCTACCCCTGGCACAGAGCTCAGCTCCAACAATTCAGATCTAAATATTTAGTGATGGATGATACATGTTTATGGAACAGAGGGCAGCATGACATTTAAATGTGAACTGCGGTTTCCATCGAGAGCATATGGCTGAAAAGACGCTGGAAGCTGAAGTTATGCCAACCAACGGAAGTTGATAAGGTTTTTTGTGCTTGTCTTTTGTTTCCCCCTTTTGTCCATTCCATCTGTTACCGAAGTCTCTTTAACAAAACTATTCTTACAATCAACTTTCCAAAAAAGAAGTTCTGCTGACTCTTGTGCATTTGGTAGTGCGTCCCATGTTAAACTAATAGCCTTGCTGGGTGTCAGCCAAAGGTTACAGGCCTCTCAAAATATTCCTGGAAAAAAAAAAGTTTATCACTAAACTGAAGTTTCTCATTAGTAACCCTGTGGTGTCTAATCTGTGAAATTACATGATTAACTCCTTTGCAGAGTCTGCTTCAGTTAGGGCTTGCAATCCCACAGGAAGTTATTAAAAGTATCACCAAGATAATTCTCTAGCTTTGTACTTGGCCCCTGGGGTAAAGGAAATAGATCATTAGATGAGTACTTTATAATAAAGTTATAGATCACTCACAATTATTAAGTGACTGTCAAGGAAGATTATTATTTTAAAAGTTGAGGACAGTGTGATTTGAAAAACAAATAAAAACCATGAAAGAATTTCTTACTTCCTTTGTTTTGGAAAAGAAATGGGAAACATACTGTTTTCTCCCCCATGCTTTTTGAAGCTGATATTTTAATGTCTCTTTTAAATACAGATCTCTTACCTTGTACTTTTTTCCCTAAAATTATTGAACTGTTCCTTGAATAACAGAGATTGTTCTTATGGTAAGTACATAAAAATGCAAAAAAAAAGTCAGAGAAAATAGAATGGAGAAATAATTCAAGAATATGTGCAAATAATGTGAGAAGCTTTTTCCTATAGAAGAGATGTGGCCATGTGCATGCTTAGTAACTCACTGAAGGTTCTTAGAGATTATTCCTGTCATTCATTCAATTCACAAAACAATCTTTATTAGCCAGGACACTCTGCCCTTCATAAGAGTAGAATATAAATATACCAATCTTATAACGAAAAGCAATACCAGAGAGTTCTCATTATCATTCCAAATCCACTACACAGTGCAGCTGTTCTTGGTAACTTCAGCAGGCTATTTGGCTTTTTGAGCTATACTCTAGGCTCTGACTCTTATTCTCCTCTGGACAGAAATGTTCCGTTTGTCCATCTCTTACTTTGCTTTCCAAAATATTTACTGTAACTTCTTTATTTTTTTTAAAAAAAAAAGCCCAATCAGCCAAGTACATGACCATGCTGAATTTTTGTAATAAAAAGCCCTATGGGTTATTCAACCAAACCATTCAGATGCCTGAGTTTGATTAGTCACACTGGTACTTGGCACTGGTTGGGTAGTGACGCTTATAGATGCCAAATGGACTCTGTTGAAAATGCCTGTGTCATGTGAAAAAAATTCTTGTACACATAATGCTAAACCTCTTACAAGTTTATGAATCCCAAACCCAATAGAGGGAGCAAGGCAGGACATTGATAAAAGATTGATTCTTTTTGTTTCTTTGTGTTTTTTTTTTTTATTTGTTTTGCTTTCATTCCCTATAATTTTCTGATCTTAACCATAAAAAGAACAGTATTGTAAAATTTCATTAAAAAGAAAATGCGGGACAGCTGAAAAGGGAATCCAGGCTTTCCCCTCATGATTGGATAGCAATTCCTTTGAACAATTATATAATGAGCTTCTGACGTGTAGAATATTACTTCAAAACAGAGAAGTACACCTTCCACAGTCTTAGTTTTACCCTCCTTTTCAAGTTCAGAGAAGCATAAAGTTCAAGGTAGAGTTCAACAGAGAGAGAATGTTGAAGATTGATGTAGGGGGAAGTACTTGCATTACCGATGCCCTGCTAAGCTTTCACAGCTCTCTCAGGGCCTAGTAAGCAACCTGGTCAACATTTGTGTTCAGGGACAGGAAAAATGTGTAGCCATAGCCACCCATGAACACATTAGTACTAATTAAAAAGTTATGTTAGTCACCCCCAAATAATCCTATCTTTTATTTAATATATGTTGACCCTATATGTGCCAGGAACTGTGCTAAACTTTTCTGTATTGATGCATTTAATGCACACAATATGCTTATAAGGGAAACACCATCATGTCCTAATTTTATGAATAAGAAAACAGGAGCATGGAAATGTGAAATAATTTTCCCAATATCACACAGCTGAGAGATGATCAGGCCAAGATCAAAACCCACGTAGTCTTACCCCAGGACTATAACCACTGTGCATACTGCCTCTGTGTGAGGCCCCAGAGCCCAGAGCAGGTGGGTTTGGAGGGATCGTAAGGTACAAAGAAGGGACAATTAGAAAGTCTGCAGTCCACCGGAGCAGATCTGAGAGAGATGCATGCTGTTGTTGGAGCTTGAGACAGGGGAAGGGAGACCATCAAAGGTCAACCTTGCCTGCTACGCCACTTTTCCCATGACTGTCCTGACCTGCTTTCCATAGGAATCCCATCACAGCCCTAGGTCTATTACACGTGACTTTGCCTCTGAACAGGTGAATAAAATGCAGAAAATATCACTGTCACAACATCACAGAATGCTGGAGGCAGATTAATTTACAGATATGTTCTGTCCAGCCTCCATCTAGATGAGGAAACTGATGGGCCTGAAAGGATACGCAGTCTGCCCAAGGTCCCATATATGTTAGTCCCAAAGCTAAAATTAGAAGCTAAGTTTCTCTCCTGAAATGACTCCTGCCTATCCCATACTCCATCCTCTAAAAAAGTATCTGATACTATCTCTGCATATCTGGACACTGAGTTCTGCTCTTTATGAAATACAGTAAGATCCTAAGTCTATGCTCTAGTTGCATGACTTCTGTCATTAGAAGGATGACATCAGCATAATCCCTATAGATATGTGATTAAGGTCGTTATATTCAAAAGCTCAGGATTACTCAATGGACTTTAACACAAAGGCTTGAAGAAGGAACAAGCTTGCAGAAGACCATACTCAAAATCTCTTACCATCTTTCTTAATGCAACTTTATAAGTATATTCCCCAAATCACACACAGATACCTACAAATTACCAGAATTTATTTATGATAAGGGATGTGATTCTTTTTTTGGACATTCCATAGACATCAAAGCTCTTTAAATAGTCTGATCAGCTCCATTAAATGCTATTTTTCATAGGCTTTGGAGTCAGACCTACCTAAATGTGTATCCTATACCCCCGATTTTCTAACTGGGTAAAACTGGTCAAATTAACCAACCTCCATGCAAAACCACTGTGGAGTGGGGCAAACACAGTCTGTGGAGCTACAAAGACAAGATTTGAATTCTTCTTCCATTACTCATCAGCTGTATGTTCTTGGACAAGTTACTTAACTTTTTTGAATTTGTTTTTTCATCTGTAAAAATATCTGTTATGACTACTGCCTCATAAATATATAGTCTAATTTTCAAGTATGTGGTAGAATGAGATGAGATGATGTTTATCAAATGCTTGGCACAGTGTTAGATGCTCAGGAAATGTTAGTTCTATTGTTTTTTTCCTTTCCGATTCTCAGTTTCCTTATCAGTAATTGGTGAATAATATAATTTGCCTTGGGAGGTTTTGTGTCACTTCACAAGGTACCTGAAACTATACAGAAACTCACGATAACGCTGAAGGTAAATTAGCCTCAAGGCGTCTTGTTGTCAAGTCATGAAGTACTGAGCTTGAGTGCCTCCAGTTCCTCTGCCTGGAGTCAGGGCAGAGCTCTTGACCCTGGTAGCGATGCACTGAAGAGAGGTGGGGTGGTGGCACATATCACATGAAGTGTCTTATCTGCAAGGAAAAAGCAGATGCAGAGACCTAGTAAGACCTTGTCATGGATAATCTCTAGTAAAGACTATCAAGTCTAAGGCCACTGGACCATCCGGCAGGAGGAAGATGGATGGCACAGGGCTCATTACTGGGTGCTGCAACTTATGTACACAAAATTCAGCTCTAAGAACTACTGGACATAACTTCAGCCAACCACACATTTGAAGCACTAAAGACAAGTCCCAGCAGGCACCCCAGTCTAGTGCACCCATCACAATGACATTCTTCTCTGCATAGAGATGGTGAGTGTCCTGGGAAGGGACCAAAAGCCACTGCCAGAAAGCAAAGTCAAACCTTCTGTTATGTCTAAACTCATGTAAGTTTTGACTGCTTCAATTTAAAAAAAAAAGGGGGGGATCTAAATAAATGATTCTTTATCTTAAAAAGTTATAGAATTTTTTTAACTCTCAAGAAAATTTTAATTTGTGAATTAAACCACAAGTATAACTTTTCCATTCACATGAGGCAATCATGGGGACATTTAGATTTTATAGATTTACATCAACATCATCACTAAAAAGTGCATGGATTCCACGGTGAATTTCCAAACATTCAAGTGTCATAAATGTCTCAAAATTTCAAAATGACATTTTCCCTTAAAATTTTGTTGTTTGCTTTTTAGGGGGTGTTTTTAGAGAGGGGTTGTTTGAGGAAGTATACGTAAATATTAATAAAGGTATTGTGAAAGACCAAACACCTCTATTTTAGATTAAACCTTGGAAATCTTAAAAATCTGAAACAATCTCCATAAGTATAAATTTCATTGCTTTTTAAAATTATAGTGATTGGGAAAACAGAGTGATAATATTTCTCATGACTTACTCTGAGCTACTTTCTAAAAAAATTAAGTTTGAGGGATATCTCTTCAGCTTACATCCCTGACACTGGCTCACGTATACACACAGACACACAAGTTAAATTTGAATTTAGATGACAACAACAAAAAACAATGTATGTACTGTGAAATATGCTCAATATATAAATTCATCAGTCGAAAAAACTGAGTCCAAAAATAGACCCAAGTCCAAATAGTAAGCATACAAACAATATTTGCCATTAATTTAAGCAGGGAGGATTTGAGATAATGTACTAACATGATGATGATGATGATGATGATGATGATGATAATGTTAATCAGAAGTGTGTTAATCCAGGTTTGCTCAGCAGGAAAGTCGAGGCAAGAACTTGGCTGCAGGAAGTTTATTTGGAAGTTGGTCTCTGGGTGAAGGGAGAGGGAAGGAAGTTAAGGAAGGAAAGGAGGAAAACCCAACCAAAAGATGCGTCACTGAGGTTGCTGCTTTGGGCAGTTGGACTCAAATTCTCTGGGACTGCTTGGGAAATGCACAGAACAACTCCCAAAATTGTCCCCCTGAAGAATGGGAGGAAGACGGGGCATTTACCCAGCAGTTACTACCCCTCCTTGGCTGAGGATTGTCTCTGGGCATTAAACTCCCCCACAGGTGTGAGTTGCACCTGAGCGCAAGAGGACCACAGAGCAGAGGGCATGTGCCCTTGAGCTAGGTAAGCGTGAGGTCACCTGCAACTGTACAGTGCAGATGCAGCTAAACTCAGAGTTTGACCACGAGAATGCTGATGTGGTGTGAGAACCAGAGCACCTAGCGTGCTGGGAAACACTGAGCATAGCAGCCTATGAATGGTCTTTCTGGAGAAATCACAGCTAAGGGCATTGGAAAGGTAGGTGTCTTTAGTGGTAATGCTGTTGTCTCACTGTACCCCATTATGGTATGGCTTGATTCTATGCACTGAGTCCCACTGGGTCACCTGAAGAACAACACTGGCCACCAATGTAAAGCCCATGTTACATACAACTGATCTCTACGATGGATTTTCTCCTGACTCCCAAAGCTACTTTTACAAGGTGCTTCCAGTGTTCTTGTTTTTTATTTATTGTTGTGAGGGGACATTTTGGGTAAAATACCTTCCAAATTCATAAAAAAATCACTGATGGTCATTTTTGGACTTTCAGCTAAAACATAAGGATTTCTTAATGATCTTAGTATGAGTGAATCACTGCTACAGTCGGGGGGAATTTCATGAGTGGTGGGCCTGGGGTTTGTTCAGCAGCCAAGTATATGTGAGATTAGAAAAACCTAAGAATGACTTAAATGCAACTTGAAGAAAGGAGAAAACAACTTCCCGTGAGCTTTTCAAACATCAGTAATAGCAACTCTCTAGAGAAAAGATGTTTTATGAAAAAGTAAAATTGGCAAAAGAAGCAAGGTGTAGTAAACACTAGAAAATACTAGTATATTAATATTCTCCAGAAAATAGTTGTTATTCGTGTAGTAGTTAATACATTCATCATAATCTGGTTTATCTTCAGTTGTGACTGACTTTTCTAAACGGTTACTATTTCACAGGCTCTGATGCAAATTTCCTTACCTGAAATGTTGGCTCTATTTATCTATATCTATTTAAAACTCCCTCTTGACATTATTCCTTGGAGAAGCTTTGCTGACTACTGCCACCAAAGTAACATATTCCTTTTCTGTAGCACCGAGTGATTTGCATTAATCATCTGGTTCGTGTACCAAATGCAATAACTTTTATGTTCATATGTTTATATTATTATGTATTATCATTCTGAGGCAACTTCCTTTAATGATTGTGCTTCATGACTTCTGTTTGATATTCCACAAAACAAATTTTATGTCTTTGTTTTATGTTGGCCTTTTTATTGTATTGCTTTATATATGATTTGATTTCTAATGTTCTCTTAAAAGAAATATAACTGAAATTATATATCCTTTCCTTTAATTTTAACTTGTCAGACAGTATTTTACTTGGATTTCATAAAAGTTGGATCTGGTTTTGAAGGTTATGAAGTGTTATATTAATGACACAAATAAAACTAGGCTGCTTTTCAAAGATTCAAGGCTAATTTCTTGTGTAACAATGTGACATATCAGATTAAAAATAAAATCTTTTCCTACACAAGATATCTAAATTTGCCTAGAAAAAATGTGCCACCCATATACTATACTGACGTAATAAGAGAACACTCACAATAGTTGTAATTCATGCAACACAGAATCAAAGATAAATTTCTAGAAGATAGTTGTAAGATAGAAAAATAAATGGAAACTGTCTTCAGACATAGAAAAACACTATTCTGTGCTTTCCCCATAAACACTTGTTGTTTCACTATAGGTATATGCTAATTAGAATGTTTTCCAGTATTTATGAGTCAACTAGACAATATACTGTAGTCTGGCATAGAATGTAACAATGTGTCCAAATAAATAATGTTTCTCTTAAGTGAGGGGACTTGAGGACTAGAACTGTCTTAGGATATCTTCACTGTCCTAGAATGTCAGCCAAAGTGTGGTGAATGTTGTGGTTTGCTGGGCAGATCCTCCCTTAAGGGCTAAGGCACTCATTCTTCCAGATGCCAGGGTGTTGGCCACTGACAGCTCACAGATGAGTTCCACTGTGGGCATTGCCCTTTGTAGGTGCAAGCTGCCTTACTCAAGGTTATGCCTGTCCCTGGGCACAGACAGTGTAGACAAGATGGGTATACAAAGTGTCAGCCTACTTGCATGGATTCAGGACAACTCCGAAGGGTCATCTCAACTCCAGAGGATCCTCTGAGGCCTATGTCAAAGCTGAACCATAGTTTAACTGCCCAATCTTGCATCCTTCACTCTTCACAAGTGTTTCTCCCAAGAGCACTGGCTATTAACCACTTGCACACAAATTTCTATCTCAGTCTGTTTCCTGGGGAAGCTGGAGGCCCCAAAACTTTCTTTAATATTATCCAAGTCCTAGCACTCTGGGAGGCCAAGGCGGGAGGATTGCTTGAGGTCAGGAGTTTGAGACCAGTCTGAGCAAGTACGAGACCCCGTCTCCACCCAAAATAGAAAAATTAGCCGGGTATGGTGGAGCGCACCTGTAGTCCCGGCTACACAGGAGGCTGAGGCAGGATTGCCAGAGCCCAGAAATTTGAGGTTGCTGTGAGCTATGATGATGCTACAGCACTGTACTTTAGCCAGGACAACAGAGCAAGACTCTGTCTCAAAAAAAAAAAAAAAAGAATTATCCAAATTATCCAAGTGATAACATTCAATGCTTTCATCATTTTGTGCTTCAGACTTGAAAATAACATTCTGATATATGTTAGATACCAAATCTAGTTGCAGAAGAAGAAAAAGGAAAAAAAAAAAAAGGAAAAGTAAATTGAACCACAGGAAAATTTAATTTACTGAATTGATCAACCTCATTGGCATTATTCATTTTTGTCATAAAAGGTAAAAATTAATCAATGCAAGCATAATTAGCCAACACAACATAGCTACATTATACCAATTATAAAACTAAGTCTATGATTTTGTTATTAATGGAATTTAAATTATTTTGTTTAACTAATGGCTCCTTTTGCTCAAAACTTTCAAGCTATTTATATGCAAAGATAATCAAAATAGTTAATCCATAAGCATCATGGAGATAAGAATTTTAAATTGTATAATCATATCATTTCCTATGAAGAACAGAGGTGAATTACCAGAAATAATGAATTTATTTTTATGTAATGTAGTTATATTTGTAAATATTGACTGTAGTATCTGGACATTGGAGTCTTCCATGTATTGGCAACACATTAGCTTTGTCAGGAGTACTATATTGGTGGAAAGCCACACTAATGTTTGTTTGTTTTTAGTCTAACCCAACAACAGATGTGTACTAGATAGTATCTACTGACTTTTCACATCCATATCCACCTCCTTCTTCTTTCATGCATTTCAGGTTTAAAGACTAAACGCTACATTTCTGAAACTCTCTTGCAACTGGAGAGCTGATTTTCCACCTTGGGTGTGATTTAGGTTCTGCCAACAAGAGCGCTCCCATGAGATGTGGAAGGAGGAAGGGTGGGACAGCTGTCTGTCTGCACCCATCCTGACTGTCAGGAGCTCTAATGGGCCGGGGTGGGTAGGGGCCAGATTCCATGTTCCTCTATCTCCAGCTTTCTGGGTGTGGGCTGAGGTGCCGGCAGCAGTCTCCTGACCACTGGATTGCAGCTGTGCTGGTGCAACTTGAAAACAAGTGTCCAGTTGCTGCCGGACTTGTGCTCCCCAAACGTTTCCACTGATTTTATAAACACCCTGCATTAAACCCCATGCACTTGAACTGCCCCCACTACTTTCTTGCTCCTTTACTGAAATCTGCCTGATACAACATTTTTCGACCTAAAAGAAAAAAATTCAACTTGGTTTTTACTTACACTGTGACTCCTTTTGTCAGCAGAAATGAATAAGTGTATATGTTAACAATTCACTCCCCTTCTTTTGTCATGTAAAAGGTATTTTCTCTCCATCAAATGACTTTTGGGGGGGAGATTTCAATATTTTTCTTTTTGTGAGAAAAGTCCTGCCGAGATAAGTGAGAATTACGGGTCTAGAATAAAGATTGGCCTATAGAAGTCTTTCTATAAGAAAATGCAATCAAACTCAAATCACCCATTCCTATCATCTGAGATAAGAAACCTGAGATCTCCAAGCCATGTCCAATGGCTAAGACTTAACGACTCAGGTAGAAACTGACAAGGATAGATGACAACTGGACCTTCCACACCGAAGTTTCTCCTCCATCAGAGAATGTGGAGTTTTTCCAGGGCTCTGCAATGAGAAACTAGCCAAATGGGTTCTAGCAAACCTAGTCCTGTAAACCTCCAGAGACGAAGGGAGGGAGGTTGCCCAGACTGCCAGATAGCTCTGTTATTTTGAATGCAGAGCCCTTGTCTGGGGCCAGCAGTTGTCTTCTCTGTGTTCCATGCCTGACCCATGCTGGGCAGAGCACACAACAGTCTACCAGACATGTGACTTAGCAAACAGCTCTTCAACTGTGGAAAGACTGGTGTCTAACATGCAAATCTGAGGCTTGTAACAGTGATAATTAACTTGACAATGTTTCTGAAAGATTTATTTAAAATAAAATAAGCTAAGGAAGATTCTTGATTATCCCTACAACACTGACTTTCTTCTAGGTGCGTTTTCCTAAACTTGAATAGGAGAGAAAAACTGGAGTGTGGTTTATCAACAACACAGCCCACCATATTATATCATATGTTATAGCTGATGCCAAATATGATGTGCATTATAGTAGAAAAAAGTTTAAAATTGCCAGTATAGAGCGTAAAAGAAAGATATTTGAGTCAGAGGATCTGCGTTTGAATCTACACTAACTCCACCATTTACAGGATATGTGTCCTTGGTAAGTTATTTAATACTTAACCTTTCTGAGCCTTGGTCTCACCATGTGTAACATGAAGGGGATGTTTAGATGGAATGTGGGCTCCAAAAGGGCAAGGGTTAACTCTGATTTGTTCTCAGCTATATCCCCATAATTAAGCATTTAACCTAGCATAGAATAAGTTTCTATAAATATTGATTGAGGATGAATGCATAAACACCTAGTATAGTTATGATAAGGATTAGACAGAATACAGGTAAAGCACACAGCACATAGAAGTCCCTCAACTGGTAACTATTACTAATATAAAAGGCCCCTAGCCTTCAGTCCTCTTTAATTCTGAATGATCCTTTTAACCTGGACAAACTCTGATGCATTCTCATCACCTAGTGAGGCCATCCATGCCAGTCTCAGCCTGGCCCCAGCCATCTCCAGCCTCAGCTTGATTTACGTGGTAGAAATCAATACTTACTGCTAATATTCACACCAGCTCTTCCTCCTAGGTAATCTGAACACTGCCTCTTCCAAGACTGGTGCCCATTTGACATGGCAAGTGTCTCTGAGCTCAGACCATCCCCAGGGGACGGGGTGGGCAAGGCTCTTCCCTGCCTTGCAGTTGATTAGAGCCCATACTGGAGTTTGGGGAAGCACGGATGGTAGTAGCATGAGTGAGGGATATTCTCTTGACTTTAAGAAGGCAAAGGAGACTACACAGTAAAGAATTCTGGGGCTGAGTCTCAACCCAAGAGTCCAAGGCCTGGATGCCTCAGCCCCAGCCTCCTCAGCCTATTGCTGACTTTAGGCAGCAGCAGGAGAGACACCATCAGCCTCTGCTGCCAGGGGTTGTCTTCGAAGAATCACAGGCATGGCTGCAGCCTCCACATCCTCTCCCCAGACAGGTAAGGAATTAGAGTCTTGCTTAGAGATCCTTCAGGTAAAGGATGGCATGCCTGCTGGCTGTTCCTTCCCCAGAAGAATGTTTTTGCTGCAGTATAGGAACAGCCAAGGCCAAAGTCTGTTCTCACGTCAGCTGCTCTCCAGATTTCTGCCCATCCTACTCGTTGTCTCTTATCCCAGATTTGACGTAACATTCTAGCATCCACTTGGTCTTCTCACAGGGTAGTATTAATTGCTCAAATATCACTGTTTTTTCATATGGGCAGGAAAGCCCATGGTTTAGAGAGGGGATGCAGGTGAGAGCCCGCCCGAATGATTGGCTATTATTAAAGGGGCCCTGCCTCTCTTCTGTTTGTCACTAAGGGGTTGTTTTATATCTCCAGAGGTCAGTGGGAATGTGGCTGAACTCTCCTTCTGGAAATACTCCCATCTCTAAATCTTGCTGCTGCAGGTGGGTGTAATTCTGGAAATTTTATTACTTCTCTTTATAAGGAAGTCACAGAGTAAGAGCAGAGTTGGAAAGAGATGATGATATAAAGGAATTGCAAAAGAAGTTCTCTCCAACTTGTATTTCAAAAGAACTTCCCCTGTCTTGTACTGTTTATTTTCTGTGACTAAAATAATAAAATGTAATAGACAATCAGAGGCACAGGATTTCAAGCAGTATATTTTTTTCCTAATCTCCTTGCACAGTTGACTAAATCATTTTAGAATATTTTTTGCTTACAGTTTCCAAAACTCTTTTGTAATTTTTCTCTCATTTGCCTTGCTCTATTATTATTTCACATTGCACTGTAATTGGTGATAAGGTCCATTATTCCTGGCTTCATGTTTTATTAGATAGAACACCAGCTTCACTGATGACTGGCAATAGTTTATGAAGTAAACTTTCCCCAAAGTTCAAAGCTCTTACATTATTATGTGAAACTGAATTTCTAAAACCTGTGTTCTTGATGTCCCCTCAGTGCAGATGGTGTGCCACAACTGCCCCCTCATCCAAAGTGAGAAAAGTGGCCAGAGATAATACTAGAAAATTCATATTTCCCACTGACCACTGATTTCATAATCTAAATGTATTTTGCCAAGTTGTTTTTGGAAGATTACAATTGTGTTAAATAAGCAAGCTTTTAAAAATATATATACTTAGTTTTATTTGAATCATAATTTTTTATTAAAAATCAAAATAGACAAAAATTCCTAAAGGGAAATTCCTAAATAGCAAATACTTATATACGCCGTCAACTCCATTGTAATGCACTTTTGGACACGAACTGCAAACAAGTGTGTGAACTACAATAGTTCATTAAATTGTTTGCCACTTTACAACAGCAGGCAGGAGAGGGTGGTGGGGAGCGCCACTAGCCCAGAAAAAAGTAAACTGAGGCCATGTAAGTAAAAAGCATAAAGCAAGATTTTATTTGGGTCTTTGTAATTGGAGTGGTTTTGGGGAGGAATAAAATATGCCACCCATCTGCTTTAAAGGAAGGCAATTCAAACATCCTATTCATTAAATAAAATAATAAAAACAAATTTTAGCTTCAAGATATAGTTTAGAGAGTCAAAGAAGAGGGAGGAGAAATAGACACGCAAGAAGACCACACACAGCCACACAGGAGATAAAGAAAGGGGCCCCTGAAGGAGGAGACACACAGCCCTTAGCAAAGAAAGGAGAAAAGCAGAGCAGATTCGCACAGAGAAGTATCTCCTCCATCTCTGGTCTTTGAATTTCTGATCCTCGAAACCCATGAAGTTAGTGCATGCTTTTCACAGAAGGAGCAAACTGCCCTGTCACTTGAGGCTCCTGGACTCCGCGCTGAAATTTAATCAAGAAGCAGATGGCATCCGTGGGCCAGCCCTTCCACTTTCTAATTTGTTTGGCCAGCTTAATAAAGTCTGTCTACTTGCACCAATTTCTATTAGAAAGAATGCTTACTTACTCAGATAATTCCCTTACTTCTAAATTATCAAATAGAAAGCTGAAGTTAATGCTTCAGAAAAACCAAAACGATGAAAAACAATGCTATTTCTCTAAGAATTTGTGTGTTTTTTAAGGAGGAAATGGTGGAAGAAGGGTTTTACCAGTTTCATGCATATCTTATCTTAAACGATCTCATTGAGAATGTAAGCTCTGAAAAAATATCTCAGAAAAAGATGAGCAGGAAAGGATGAGAGAAAAAGGAGCAAGCAGAAGCAGTAGCCGCCTGCACCACCACACGCCTGGGGCCTAGGAGAGCAGCAAGGTGCCTACTGCAGGTTTGTAGACCTGGGCCAGCGAGGGGGACAGTCGCTGCTCCTGGCTGGCTGTGCGCACCCTGTGCTGGGCCTTCCACTTTAAAGCCACATCTAAAACATGCATTTAAAGATAAACCTGTGCTAAGTTTACACCATTCAGAGATTTTAAAAAAGAGCTTTATTGAGATGTCATGGATATGCATAAACTGCACCTATTTAAAGTGTAGAATTTGAACCACCCCTACAAAATAAGGAACGTACTGTAGAGACCAAAGTGCTTGGCCCCCTAAAAGTTCACTGAAAAATTACTGACATGAGGCAGATTGATTAAAAGGAGAAAAGGCATACAAATTGATTTAACGTGTATACATAGGAACCTTCAGAATGAAGACCCAAAGATACCCAAAGGGGAAATTGTCAATTTTAATGCTTAGGTTCAACAAAATATGGACAAATTGTGTACAAATATGATTGGACCAAAAAGGTATGACACAGTATTAATAGACTAAGTGGTGTGAACTAAAATAAAATCTTAGCCCCCCAACAGCCTCTTGGCCAAGGGAACCCCCCCAAAAATACCTTAAAACTGAGTTGCCACCACAAAGAGAAGGGAGGTCATGCCCAGTTATGCCCTGTCCTTTTTGGAGTTATTCTTTGTAACAAAAAGATACAAAATCATTTACAAATCTGAGGCCATGTAAGACAAAGATTAAGCACACCTGCAGGTCATCAATTTACCTAACAGATCATTTGAGTCCCAGTATATGTACAATGGCTTGTCTCTGATTAACAGATTTCCTTATCTTAACTTAAAACATTCCAAGCCTTTTGACAAAGCTTCACTTCTTTAACTAATTACAAATCAAAGTATCTTTAATCCCACCATAACTTGTAGTTCCTTGCTTGCTTCTAGATGTCCTGCCTTTTTGGGCCAAACCAATGTATACCTTTCATGTATTGATTTATGACTTTAACTGTAATTCCTGTCTCCCTGAAATGTATAAAACCAAACTGTAACCCAACCACAGTGGGACCACTTGCTCAAGGCTTCTTGGACGTGGCTGTCCGGACCATGGTCACACATATTCAGCTTGCAATAAACCTCTTTAAATTATTTTCCAGAGTTTGGGTTCTTTTCCATTGACACTAGGGGAAACCCAGCAAGGCCTGTCTGTCTGGATTCTTGTTGGCCTCTCTGAGCAACATTCCTTCCTTCTGGGTGTGAGGCAGGGCCCTCTCTCCAATAGGGGTCTTATGATCTATATAGTCAAACAAGGTAGGTCCAATAATTCCTTATGGCCAGTTTCTACACAGAATAATTTGAGGCTTTTTGGCTGGCCTTGGGGAAAGGGGTTCTGGCTTTTATGACTCACCTTAGGGAAAAGCGGTTCTGTTTTCTATGGCCAGACCTGAGGGAGAATGAGACCGACAGGCATGAGGACAAGAGAGGGTTAGAGAAAAACTTTTGCCTTCAAGGCCCTCATTTTGGGGTGTCTTCTGAGCCCCACAGTACTCATCACTCTCAAAATGTCTTTGTACTGCTTTGTAACTCTTCCCTCTAATACCTCCCCATCTCCCTTCTCTAGGTAACCACCGATCCACTTTCTGTCAGTGTACATTAGTTTGTATTTCTTAAAACTTTATAAAATGAAAATCACACAAGATGTACCTTTTTCTTTCCTGGCTTTTTTCACCTGTGTAATTACTTTGAGATCCATTCATGTTGTAGCATATGTCAATAGTTCACCCATTTTTATTACTGAGTAGCACTCCACTGGATGAATATAGTAAAATTCATTTATGCATTCACCTATCGGTGGGAATTTGAGCTGTTTCCACATTTTGGCTATTGTAAGTTATCTCCCATGTGTATTTGTGTACAGATATTTATACAGACCTGTGCTTTTATCTTGGATAAGCATCTAGTGGAAGGACTAGATCATATGATAGGTATATGTTTAACTTTTTATGAAACTTCCTAATCATTTGCCAAAGTGGTTGTACCATTTTACAATTTCCATCAGCAGTGGGTAAGAGATCCACTTTGCTGCCAATATGTGGTGTGGTCAACATTTTAAATTCTATCCACTTTAATAGGTGTGCAGCAGCATCTCACTGTAATAAGGGGGAGGGGGGATTACCAAATTATTTGAAGAAATGGTACACATGAAAATACTCAAATGGATTTTTTGGTACAACTTATAGAAAAGATGAAATGCATGCACTGCCTTGCTGACCAAGGAAGTCACCCCCATGGCTATGGGGAAACCAATTTCCCCATAGGAAATTGGGGAAACCAATTTCCCAATTAAGGCTTAGCCATCAGCACTACTGTTTCCCAGGGAGGGCTTATCCAAGACATACCCTTCAGTGCTAGATTCCAGGGCCCCCGTCTTATGTAAGTTGATTACAATAGTCACCCAAGTCTTTTTTGGATTTGACTTGCTCATTCAGGTAATGAACCTCAAAGAAATCACACAAGTGGGAGACTGTTTCTGTCAATGGCCATTTTGTACAGTTCTAGTAGTGACTGATTTGCACTTTTTTCCAAATGTACCACCCACTCCATTGCACTGAGCCCACTCTCCCAGTGGTTGTGGTCTGGTTTCTTTATATCCTGTAAGAAGATTTGCCTACTTTGTTGTTTCTGCAGCTTCATCAGTTTCTCAGCTTGTGAAACTCATGAGATGGATGAAGAAAATATTTGTCAAATTTCTTCAAAGCCACATCATTTTGATCAAAGTAGTAAGACGTGAGTAGGTAGATGTGAGAAGCACAGAGCTCCAGATTGATCAGGCAATTGATGGTGAGCTCCAAATCCTGATAGTAGTTCCTGTGCACCTGGGGGTGGGGAGGCAGTCATCATGGCAGGTGGCAGGACCTTGGGGCTGTCCAGGAATCTGTGAAAGATGTCAGAGGGCTGGCTCTGAGTGGTCAGCTATATGGGGGGGCGGGTAGGGTGAGAGGAAAGCCAAGTTCCATGGAAGCACTGTGGAAGCAGGAAGAACCTCTGGTCTATCTCAGTGCAGTTTTTATTTGCATTTCTCTAAGGATATTAAATATCTTTTCTTGTGCTTATTTTCCATGTATTTGCTTAGTGAAGTGTCTGTTCAAAACTTTTGCCCATTTAAAAAATGAGTCCTTTCTTTTTTATTATTGAGTTTTGAGAGTTCTTTATATGTTCTAGATAAATAGACTTTTCCTCAGCTTGGCAAAGATTTTCAGTCTTGGTTTGTCTTTTCATTCTTTAACAGTAATTTTTAAACAACATTTTAAAAAATATTTTTATGAAGTACAATTTATTAATTTGTTTTCTTGATTGTGCTTTTGGTGTTGCAGCTAAGAAATTTTGCCTAACCCAAAATCACAAAGGTTTTCCCCAATGTTTTCTTCTAGAATATGTATAGTTTTAGTTTTACATGTGGGTTCATGACTCATTTTGAGTTAATTTTTACACACGGTGTGACATATGGATCAAAGTTTTATTTATTTATTTATTTGTTTATTGCACATGGAGGCCCAATTGTCTCAGCACCTTTTGTTGAAAAGACTGTCTTTTTACCATTGAATTACCTCTGTATCTTTGTTGAAAATCAGTTGTCATTTTCTAGACTATTTTATTCCATTGTTCTATTCTCTACCTTTGTACCAATACTATACTATCTTAATTACTATAACTTTATAATAAATCTTATAATCATACAGTGTTAGGACTCTAATTTTATTTTTTGTTTTCAAAAGGGGGAGGGAGGAGAGGGAAAGAGAGAGAGGGAGGCAGAGAAGGAAGGAAGGAAGAAAGGAAAAGAAAGATGGAAGGAGGCAGAGAGAAAGGAAGGGAAGAAGAAAATAACAACCAATGTGAAAGAATATCTACAAAATGATTTTAAAAATTAAAACTACCCAATAGAAAAATAGGCCAAGGATAGTAATAAGAAAAACACCTTCAAAGAAGTGCATATAATAAAAAACTTTAAAAATAAAAACTTAAATTTACTACTAACGAGGGAAATGCCACTTAAAGGGTTAGAATGGCAAAAATTTAAAAGACTAATAATATTCAGTGCAATTGAAAATGAGAGGAAGTTAGTACTCTTGTGCATTGGTTTAAGAAATATTTCAAGAAGGGAGTCTGGAAATATCATTAAAATACAAACTGTACATAACCTTTGACCTAGTAATCCCACATTTAATATTTTCTCCTATAGGGGGAAAAAAAAAAGATTGTTGTGTAAGAGCATTTATTGAAACATTGTTTATAGGAGCAAAATATTGGAAATAATTTGAATTTTTATCAATAAGAGCTAATTAAATTATAGAAAATCAATAAGATAGAACATTTGTACTATTAAAAAAATGAGTTAGGGGAAAACCTAGAGAGCTATCTATAATACATGAAGTGGGAAAAGGCAAGTTACAGATTAATAAATAAATACACTTATCATTTTAAAACATGTTTACATCTGTTTATACATGTTTGTGGGAACACAGAGGAATGATACATTAGGTATCTACTGGAGATGGGTTTGGAAAAAGACGGAAGGAGGGATGGAATTGTAAATGGCTTTCTTCTTATATCTTACATTAGTAGTCTAACCAACTACATAATGCTGACTACAGAATCAAAACAAAAACATTTGCTCTTTGGAATCATTACAAAGTCAACACAAAAAAACTGCTTTGAAAACTGAATAAAGAAGAAAATAACGAAAAAGCACAATAAGAAATTGAAAATATGTCTCCCAGACTGAAATTAGAATGGCACATTTGACTATACTAATCAGTGATATTCATATAGCAAAAGAAAAGTTGTGTCAACAGGGATGGAGGATGGATTAGTGATTGGCAAAGGACCACAGGATGATGGTGTTCAAAATTAAGCAACAGAAGCTCAGCTCAATCAAGCTGCCAGCTGACTTCCAAAAATCTGTACCTTATGCAAAAGTGGATTTTTAAGACGAGTTTCCACAGTTCCACTTGCTCTAATCCCACACTTAGAAAATAACCTTCTGAGTTATTGGGTGAACAGCCAGCTTATATTAATATTATCTACTAGAATGTTGATACTTTGTTGATTTTTTTATGCATCCATATCTTGTGAATTTGAAAAATAGGTGTGAGTCAGACTCTGAAGTCCGATCTGCTCCAAGGTGCAAACAGCAGCAAGTTTCTGAATCTGTGAATCCCAGGGCTGGTCCCCGAGTCTTGGTGACTCTTCTCAGCTCATGGCCGGTGTGAGGTGAGGCCTAGGCACCCCCACTCAACAGCACAGTTCCTCATCCCTGCCCGCAGACAGCTCACAAGCAGGCCCTCAGCTTAATGGGTCCAAAAACTTGCTGTTTGTATTTCAGAGTCATGCGGACTCAGAGAGACTGAGTCATGTTTTCCAAATTCACAAGATATTGATAATGGTGTCTCCTGTGCCCTTAACTGGAACTGCCCAATTAAAAAAATACTAACAAGGTATAAATAGAGGAAATTGTGAGATCAGATCTTAAGTGACCGGGGAAAAACAGAACAAGTAGGCTGCCTCATGCAGAAATCAAACCCAAAATGACTTAAAAAGCAATTGATTTTCACTGATATCTCTTGAAAAGGAACCAAAAAAAGACTAACAGAGCATGACACATGTCAAAATTCTTAAAATCCCCTTCACTTATGTCTCTCAAAGTCTGCAACCTCAGGCAATTGCCCTCATATCTTTCTCTGCTCATAAAACTCTCCCCCAAAACTCTGCTTCTGCTTCTGCTAGCTCAAACTCTTAATATCCAGTGTGCTTTCTAGATCCTTCTGGTTCTCCACAAAGGGCTCCTTGCCTTTCCAATGTAAACCAGTCTATAGCCTCCCGCCTTCTTCAGTTCTCTTCCTCACTTAGCACAACAAAAGCTCAGGACCTGAGTAGGACAACACAGGCTGAAAAAGACATATGCATAAAAATATATAACTATACATTAATATCTGTCACAGAGGAAAGTTCCAGGAATGGCAGTGGGAAGTTCATAAGATGAGCCAGCCATTCTTGGGTGGCCAATTTTCATTTAAGTGACATGTTGACATAAATTAAGCATATGTGGGGTTGGGAACTGTCTTGTAAAGAACTTCCTTACCAGTGAAGCTGGACACATTTTAAGGTCATGTGCTTCCCAACACTAAAAGTTCAAAAATAGACAGAAGGACCATCATCAAGGGTGTCGTGGAGGGAATTCCCCAGTGAGAGAGGCAAATGTCACTGACCTAGAAGGTGGCATCCATTTGTCATCCATAAATAATTACAGTAGGTGAGCAGTTTTCTAACTGTTCCACAGGGTTCCAGCATCCCTAAGTGTAAAAAGAGATAGCATCGTGTATTTTGTTGCCTGCCTCAGTTTTGCCCTAGCAGGGGACCGCTGGGGACTGGGGTCAGTAAAATTCTTTAGGAGGCTCGCATCAGTTCAAACATTAAAGGTGTTCTCTCTCCATGCCTTTACGCTCTTGCCTACATAGACGCATGCTGGTTTGGGATGATTCAGGCAGCATTTCACACTGAAGCAGCCTACTCCTCTGTGGGAATTTTCCCTCTGCTCCCATGAAGGGCCACATGAATTATTTTGGAATTCTGCAAGATGCAGCAATAAAAATGACTTTGGCCTAACATGTTTGCCTGTGGAGCTGATATCTAAGCCAGATCAAATAGTTTTTACTCTATAAATAAAGGGTTTGACCTGTTCATTTTAGCCAGCTTGTCTAAACATAGCAGTTCAGAAAAGAAATGATCCAGATTTTAAGTGTCAGGGCCTTACATACATAACACGCATGCACACGTTTGCACACACATGCAGCTCATGTACACACACACACACACATGCAGAGTCAGGAAACATGCTGAATGCCTTCCCCTTTGGAAGAACTTCAGAGCATCGGCCCTAGTTCTCCAGCGGAATCAGTCAGTAAATAATCGGTGTGGGGAGGAAAAACAGGCCCAGGATTTTTTCCAGAGCACCTCTGGTTCAGTAGGCATTACAATAAAAAATGGGGCAAATACCAGTCTTAAAGTGCATTGGCTGTTTGGTTTCCAGCTAGGACAGCAAAGAAGATGAAAAAGGGAAGTACCTGCGGCCAAATGTCTGTGATTACTGCGGTGGCAGGCGTCCAGAGACACCAAGCCTTCACTTGGTTTCATCAGGATACTTCCTAAGTTGCTATTGAGAAGTATTTTCAACAATCTCATTTTTATTAGCCGTTTGTGCCCATTATAGTTTTCTAGTTGCTAGTTTGTTATGGCTTTAACATAAATAAGGTTCTAAAAATGTCTCACATGAGTAGTTGCAGAGCTGGGTATGCTATTTAGACCATATAAAAAGCCTATGTAAAGGATTTCCCTTGTAATGGGACTCTTTTATATTTAATAGAACTGTCATATAAACATATACTGGCATTTAAAATGCAGTTTCTGGGCTATAAAATAAACACCATTTCTAATATTGCTGTTGGCTTTCACATGCACAGAGCTCAGTTCATTAAATGCTCTTTACTTCATTTATGTGAAATGTGTTTTTACCACCAGAGCAGCACATAAAGTGCATTGTCCCTTAAAACGCAGCCATTATCGAGGAAGGAGTAGTGAAAGTCAGACATACCAATTTTTTTTAATGTAGATTCAAGCAAATTATAGTTAATTCTAACACCTCGTACAATGCCACAAACCTGGTAAGCTTCTATCGAATTATTATCAAGGATTATGATAACTGTGTTTGTATGTAGAGATGTAAATGTAAACATGCCACACAGAGAAGATTATAGCTTTATTGGTAGATATATTCATAATGCAATGTTCACCTGAAAGTTATGTAATAGTAATACTTCATTTATTTTACAAATTAAAATAAAGTGTATTTAAATAAAGTGGCTTTGCAATGACTATCTTTATAAACTTCAGTAAAAATTCATTATAGTGTGGCTCTGTTTTCTCATCTGAAAAGTGGAGATAATTGTATTAACCCAACTCATAGTTTTCTCATAAATGAGTTAACACATATAGAGTTCTTAGAACATTGCCAGGCAAAAAGCAGTAATCAATAAATGTTAGCTAGTACTGATATTATTACTTTTCTAAAGCTTCATTTTAGAATCACCAGAAGTCAGTATTTTGAGGTGCATGTTGGAAATTTTGTGCCAGACCAAACAGAAATTATGAGTGTAAATTCTATAATAGATAGAAACTGCTATGTTTTTCATAAATGTATAATATCAATCTAGATCAATATATCCATTAACAAATTTCTTCTTGTATTTAATTGTTTTGAAAATTGAGGAGTTTGGGAGATTGAAAGAACCAGAGAATATGATCACTGCCTTTAAGAAGATTATATGAACATAAAAGAAGAAATTAATACAATTAATAAATTTTAAAATAATACAATTAATTTTAAAAAGAAAACACAGCGGCATTACCAAATGGTTGGGAAATGATTGGCATTTTGAAACATGGTGCTAAAACAATTGGCTATCCCTATGTAATACGACACAGAAAATAAAACCTGGTTAATTAAAGACCTGCATATAAAAATTAAAACTGCAAAAATTTTAAGAGAAAACCTAGGAGAATATCTTTATGACATCAGGATAGAGAAGAATTTATTAAACCAAACACAAAGTCTACGAACTCTAAGGGAAGAGATGTTTGAAATTTATCTATTAAAATTTAAAATTTCCATATGACAAATGGCAACATAAAAAAATTCAAACAAGTCACAGACTAAAAGATATTTGTAGACATATTAAAACCTCCTTTCTCCCAAATAGTATCTGGAGTTCTTCATGTATTATAAACCAAAAGACAACCCAATAAATAGTGGGCAAAGTTTCACAGAGAAGAAAACACAATGGCTAGTAAATATATAAAAATATTCTCAACTTCTTTATAATAAATGGATAAATGGATGCACAAATAAAATAATAATCAGAGGGTTTTTACTTGTAATTACAACTAATTTGCATGAGACTAAGTTTTTTAATGTAAAACAAAAAATCTGTAAAATTAAAAAAGATTGTTTTAAGACTTTAGAGAGCAATCAAAATAGTTAAGATTTTAGGAACCAAGATTGCAAAGAGAAAGGAAAGAAGAGAGGTAAACTCAACATTCACTGTTGCCTGCACTATTGAAATATTTGCCAGTTTATTACTTTTAGCCAAGAGGCTCAGAGTCTAACAAAAACTGGTAACTAACAGATTGAGAAACAATGGAGAGTTTCCAACAGTCTCAAGGGCTGGGTAGAAAGAAACTATAGAGTTCAAGCCTCATCAAAGGAAAAGACCCTGGTAAAATGCCCCAGATAGTCTCTTGAAAACCCAGAAAGTCTGTACTCTTAGGCTAAGGAAACTAGAAATAGAGTACTTCTCACTGTTATGAGATATATGTGTGTGTGTGTGTGTGTGTGTGTGTGTGTGTGTGTGTGTAGAGAGAGAGAGAGAGTGAGAGAGGGCGAGAGAGAGGGAGATAAAGCATACACCTTGAATTAGTTCAACACAAGATAAATTAAGAAGACCTACTTCTATTCTTCTAATTGTCTGTCTGCCAGAAGCAAAAATTTGTCTTCCATGTAGGAAATTAATATCATCAAGAGCCTCAAATCATCTTTAAATCTTTTCATATACAATGTCTGATATCCAGCCAAAATTATCAGTCATATGAGAAACAAAATGAAATTGCTGAAAACAAGGAGAAAAATATTGAAAAAATAGAAATAGTTCTACAGGAGATCCAAATATTAGAGTTATCAGACACAGACTTTAAAATAATTGCAGTTAATATGTTCAAGAAAAAGACATAACATGATAGAGTCTTTCAGCCAAGAACTGGAATACAGAAAAAATCAGATAAAAATTCTATTTTGAAAAAATAGAATAACCAAAATTAGACCTCAATTGATTGGCTTAACAGAGTACTGGACACTGCTAAAAAGAGAATTAATGAAGTGGAAGATATATTAGTAAGAACTAGCTTGAATAAAGCACATGAGAAAAAAAGAGGAAAAGTATGGAATATATCATAAGAAACATGTTGAGCATGATGAAAATGTCTAGCATGTATGAAGGTCTAATATGTGTAAAAAGAGAGAAGAGATAAAGTAAGATGCAAATAGTATTTGAATAAATATGACTGAGAATTTTCATAAATTTGTAGAAAATATCAAGCCATAGACTCAAGAAGTTTTATGAACCACAAAATATATAAATACAAAGAAAGCCCACATAGATACATATCTCAGTAAAACTATTGAAGCACCAAAAATTCAGAGGTACAGATAAAGAGAAAACATCAATGCGTCAGGAGATAAAAGACATTACCTTCAAAAAGGCAAGAAAAAGACTGACAGCCAACTACTCAACACAAATATTAGAAACTAAAAGAAAATATCATATTTTTTCAAATTCTGAAAGAAAATAACTGCTAATCTAGAATTCTGTACACAGCAAGAATATCCATCAAAATTTAATTTCAAAACTTATTTCTAGATTTAAAAAAATTAAGAGTTGATCATCTACAGATCCACAATAAAAATATACTAAAACAATTATTAAATTATTTACGTAGACAAAAATCAGACTAAATAGAAATCCAGGAAGAAAGAATACCAAAAGGATAAATATATGAGTACATTTGAATAAATCCTAATATATTGTCTAATATATTGTGTGGTCTAAAATACTTGAAGAAGTAAAATACATGACAACTAATAGATCAAAAGATGGGAAAAGAATATATGCATTATTGGGGATGTTGTAAAAGTAAGAGTTTATATTAAAAAGAAATAAAGCAAAAATTCATGTTTTAATCTTCAGAGTAATTAGTAAAAAAATAGTAAAATAATAAATTATAAAGTAATAGAGGGTAAGTGTGGAATAATACTTGATTAATAGTTCATTAAAATGCTTGATTAATATTAAGGAAGTCAACAATGGACAAAGAAGAACAAAAAGAAAATAAATAATAAGATGGAAGATTCAAACCCAAATATATGAGTTTACTTTATTAAATGTAAGCAATCTGGATACTATGATTAAAAGACAAAATTTCTTAAATTGAGGTGTTTTTTTTTTTAAAGCCAGCTATTTATAGCATATAAAAGATGCATCTTAAATGTAAGGCTGTAGAAATGGTGAAAGCAAATTTTAAGAAGAAAAAAAAAAGGAATGAAAAAAGGTACACTTGCAAATTTTAACTAAAAGAAAGTTGATATAATAATACTAATATTAGAACAAAGTGTGCCTTTATGCAAGAATCACTGTTAAAGAGGGACATTTCAAAATGGTAAAAGTACCAGGCCAGGTACAGTGGTTCACACCTATAATCCTAGCACTCTAGGAGGCTGAGACGGGAGGATCATCTGAACTCAAGAGCTCGAGACCAGCCTGAGCAAGAGTGAGACTCCGTCTCTATAAGAAAAAATAGACAAATTAGCCGACCATGGTGGCACATGCCTGTAGTCCCAGCTACTCAGGAGGCTGAGGCAGGAGGATCTCTTAAGCCCAGGAGTTTGAGGTTGCAGTGAGCTATGATGACACCACTGTACTCCATCTGGGAAGACAGAGCAAGACTTTCTCTCAAAAAAAAGGTAAAAGTACCAATCCACTAGGCATATGTAACAATTCATAGTTTCAAAATATGTAAACCCATAATTGACAGAATCTTAAGAAGAAATTGACAAACCCACACTCATTGAAACATTTTATTACAAAAACTGATAGGGATATGGAAGATTACAGCAACATGAAATAACATAGTACACTGCACAAACTTTTATAGCAGGCGCATTCTTTTTAAGTGTACTTGGAACATTTATGAAAATTGGCCATATGTTGTTCCATAAAGCAAGTGCTAACTAACCTCATTAGTAATTAGGAAAATGCAAATTAAAATCATGATGAGGTTCTATTATTGAACACTAGAATAGCCAAAATGAAAAATATAGAAAATACCTAGTGCTGAAAAGAATGTGGAACAACTGGAATATACTGTTATTGTCAGTGTAAATTGATACTTTAGAAAAGTTTTTGACTAAAACTACTATAATTGAAAGTACAGAATATGCATGGTAATCATGCTTACAAATATATTAATTATGGGAAAATGTTAACAAATATTTACTCTTAGATACTCATTATTTTAATGTGTGTGTTTTTGTATATTTTAAAAAGTAGGCTGGATGCAGAGGCTCACGCCTGTAATCCTAGCATTCTGGGAGGCTGAGGCAGGAGGATTGTTTGAGCTCAGGAGTTCAAGACCAGCCTAAACAAGAGCAAGACCCCGTCTCTACTAAAAAAATAGAAAGAAATTATCTGGACAACTAAAAATATATAGAAAACATTAGCCAGGCATGGTGGCGCATGCCTATAGTCCCAGCTACTTGGGAGGCTGAGGCAGGAGGATCTCTTGAGCCCAGGAGTTTGAGGTTGCTGTGAGCTAGGCTGACGCCACGGCACTCTAACCCAGGCAACAGAGTGAGACTCTCTCAGAAAAATAAATAAGTAAATAAATAAAAAGTAATTAATGGTGTTTAAAATTTTCTTTTAAGTGCAATGACCATGTGGTGTACATTTCTTGAATAGTTACAATATTAGTCATCCTTTTGATTCTTTAAACTATCAAAATATTCAAGAAATACTGATATCTTATGGACTGCTTCTTACACATAGAACTGACATAAAAATCATCATTCTGATTTTTCATCCAGAGAATATGGTCAGCCTGTGTGTATGGGCTTACTCAGTTGAGAGGAACTATGTATTCATATAAAATATGTAATTTTCCATATTTCTCACCCTGCCATACCTTAAAAACTTCTTTCCTGTTTACCTAAAAATGTTGCAGACTATTTCTAAGTGATCTACCATTTTTAATTATCAGTTGGATCTTCAAGTGGAAAATGTTTCCATGACTAAAAAAACAATATCAACAGACCTTATCGCATTTAGGCTAGACTGAATTTTTAAGTGAAGGAATTTCTTCTTGGACTTGTGTTTGTATAATAAAGCAGAGGCCATTCGTAGCTTTGCTCCTCCTGTCTTTTGGAGGTGGGCATAGGAAAAGGAAAGGGAACTGGAGAGACCTTTTTATACTTGTGCGTTGGAGGGCAGGCTGAGGTGTGGTGTAGAAAGGTTATAGAGTCAAGATTTTTCATTTGGATATCTAGTTATTCTTAAAGCATTATCTATTTCTTGACTGATTTAAATTAAACCCAGACACTCGGCCTTTGTTTAAAACAATTTCTGGAAACACTAAAGCAGAATTATTAACAGCTTCATCATTCTTCTTATCAAATGCTGACATATTCAAGATAGATTTTGAAATTATTGGCACCTAAAAACTCATCTCCTTCATCATTTAAAGTTGATGATTTCCCAAATTAATACTTAGTCCCTTCTTTAGTGAGACAGACAGAAACAAAATGAGGTTAGAGACTTTTCTCTTGCATTTGGGCCAAAATGACTTTATTACTTAGTATAGTTAAAATCACCAAAGACAGCTTCCATGTTTTAACAATGGATTCTCTGCAGTTTATAGGGATATTGTTCTACGGAGGAAAAACAAACTGAGGACTTTTATAAGAGGGCATTCTTGGTTCAGAGTGCATTATAAATGATATGCTATCACTTTCAGACCCAGTAATAAAAGAGATAAGATTTTAATGTTAAAACACTAAAATTGATTTATTGATATTATGCTTGTCAAATCCAGGAGAACCTGTTTTATAATATTGATAAGGTACACATAGAATTTAATTTGGCTATAGATACAGCTTCTCATGAAATTCAACTACAAAAACAATTTTCTAAGGGGTCTCTGAGGGGTGGACAGAGCTGAAGTAACCCACTGTGATCTCACTGGATTCTTAGTAATCTGGACAGTAATACTGACCCCATCTGTTTCAGGCAGCCAAACTTCTCTAGCTCCATACCTAGGGGTTTACACAATAATTACACGACAGCCAAGCCAGCTGAATTTCTTACAGTTCCTTTTGAGGGAAGTGAAATAAAATTTTGATCAATTTCATTCTCCAGCTTTGATCTCTTCTCCAATCTATTCTTGCCTAGACTTCCCCAAAGGGAGCCCCTAAGACAAAGCCTTGCATGCAGATAGTTTATTTGGGGAGTGATCCCAGGGAGAAAGTGAAAGGGACGTGAGGAGTGAGACAGGGAGGAAGAGAAAGGTAATCCAAGGGTGCATGTTGAGTTGGCTTTTGCTATGCAGGACTGGTGGACCACGTCACCTGGACCATCTCAGGAGTCTCATGAATATTTCTCAGAATTGTCCAACTAGGGGACAAAAAAGAGAGAAGAATTTATGAATTGGCTCCAGTTCTCTCATGAGTAAAAAATGGTCCTATAGATCTGTGGTGCTTGTATTTTTGGTTTGCACATTCATGAAGACCAAGTGGGTTCATGCAAGCACCCTGTGCTGCAGCATCAGAGATGTTCTAGGGCAAGAAGTGAGAGCTATGTGGTGCAGTTCTGACCGAAGTGCTGTCAAGAAGCCCCTGAGCAAAGCCAGTGGAAGTCTGAAGAGAGGATATGAAGTGATGCACAAGAAGTATAGGATGTAGCCCACTCTTTGTGCTTTTTAGATCTGCTTGAGACCTCCATTACGTCAAGCCCATCGCAGAGTTTCATGAGCAGCTGCAATATCTATAAAGATTCAGTACAAGGGCTTAGTGCAACAAGCTACATTCCCTGCTGCTGCCATTGGTCCGGAGACTAAAATTGATATTTCTCACCTCACTCCTCTACTACCCATTCTAGAATTCCTGCACCCTTTGTCAGCACCTCTGCTTGTCTAGCGTGGTCACCTAGCCTTTCTTCCCTGAAGAGTCTGAGCCCTTAACTCCTTTCCCTTTTCAAATTGTGGTTGCTATGTGCTCATTCACCATTGTCACTGAGCACAGAAACACCAAGAGACACCCCAGAAATGCCCTGTGGTCTATATATATACACCTGTCTGTTCCTGTCATGTAACAGCAGCCCTAGATCTTCAGGGAAATTGAGTTGATTAATTTAAGTTGCTCCTTTCTTTGCTGACATAAGGAGCCCAAAGTGAACAGGTGGTAGTTAGAGCTTTAAATTTGGAGTCATCTTTACTGTGTGCTCTAGTGGAAGTGTTCCTGCTCCTGGAAACTAGCACTTCTGATTTGGCAGGACAGGAATAGGAAATACAAATTCCAAATGAGGTTTACCATGACTGTGAGGGGGTCCTGTACTTCTGCACTTTGGTTCTCAGACCCAAGTATTCTCATGGCTCAACACTAAATATCAGGTACCAAGTGAGCAAGCATACACATCCTAGACCATGGCAGCTGACCCTGCTGGTGCCTTAGCTGAACTGCTTCTGAGCAATAAGACTTATAGTCTGGTGCCAGTTGTCTCTTGTCACAAAATGAGCACCTTGAGCTGAGTCACTGCTACGTGGGATACTGTAACAATAATTGACATTTTATAATCCCTTGGGTGATGATGCTGGCTGAGACACTGCAGGAAAGAAAGGCAAACCCATATCCGGTGCAGGTGTCAGTTCTGGTCAGGATACGTCACTGTCCCTCCAGGGTCTGCAGCAAGGGATTGTGTCCCATCCTGGGTTTCAACCAGTTCTTCTCTGAATCATAGTCACTGAGGTCCCACAGCAGAAACTCAGGCTCTACAAGGGCTCAAGAACACACCAGGAACTGTTTTGAAACAGCAAGTAGTTGATTCTCTGCTACAACAGGAATGACGGAGCTCTAGAATGCTGGGCATCTGAACTGTGACTCCTCTGGTGGAGCTGGATAGATACCCTGCCCACGTGCTTGCCCACCACGGATACCTCTAGCACTCTCAGATCTGCTAAGACAAAGAGCTCCAGTGCCAGGGCAGCTTTCACTGAGGCTAGATCTGGTGCACAATTCTCCCTTATTCCTGGTCCTACTCAAAACTAGGAGCCTTCTGAGCCACATGATAAGTGAGCTAGAATAGTATTCCCAAATGCAGTAGATACTGCCTCAAAATCCAGAACCCCACGAAGCATTGAGCTTCTTTTGTAGTGAGAAGGGCTGCAATAAACAGCGACTTGCCCTTTATCTGAGAAGGGATGTTCCAGTATGCCCGCAACCACTGGACCCATAAAAACCTCATTAATATGACAGGCCTCTAAAGTAAGTAGACGTTTACTTCCTCTCCTCTGCCATTTATCAGTTTTACCGACTATCCAAAAGTGCTTGCCACCATCTGTTCATCCTATACAATTAGCATGATGTGATCAGTATTGTGGACCAGGGTTGTGGCCAGGCAGAAGATATTAATTGGGCTTTAGATATGGTAAAATGGTTGTAACAACAGATTTCTGTGCAATAATGTCCATCAGGCAACTACAAATGTAATGGTTATGTAGCAAAATAAGAGACGGATGAATATGCATGAAGATATTGATTTGGCAATAAATTGTAATGAGGTGATAAAGTCATCTAGAAATGAATTAGTCCTCAGAGGAAAAAAACACATAAAACAACAGTAAACCAACTCTGTTGTTTTGAGCTGCTGTATATCTTTATGCTGTCTCTAATTTTGAATTAAAAGATTATTTTTAATTCTTTTTGAATTAAACTTAGTGCAGTACACTGGGACTTACATGTTTGGAAAATAAATGTGAATAAATACAATATAGGGATCCAGGAGAGTGGAGAGAGATTGCCAGTTTAAGAGCCATCAGCAGAAGTCTGACTGGGAGAGAGTAGCAAAGCCATCTCCTGAGAAGAAGACTGTCTTGGCTAATTTGATGCAGCATCTTTGGTAAGGGAAGTTAGTTTCCAGGGTATGGCTGTAAAGCTGATGCATGAGAGAAGGTGATTTAAAAAATATATGTGGGAGATTGCAGTAAGCTAGCTAGGGGAGAGGAGAAAAAACATGAGATTGGTGAAGAAAAGAAACATGAAGGGGAATGGGAATCCAAGAAGAGGAGATAAACTGTGAAAATTTTCCAGCAGAAGATTGTGTGGGTGGGGAGAGGATAAAGATATTGACAAAGAGTTGAAGGTTAAGTCCTGTGATCTGCATAACCCTCTCTCCTTGCCACGTTCGCTGTAAATCGTAAGTAAAAGTCTGTGACCTTCATGGGATTTCCGTGAGCATTTTGAGAAGAAATTAAGAAGAGGACGTATTCCACATTAGGATTAACTGACGGTATAAAGAAGAAAATAGCAGGAAGAAAGGGAATAAAAGAATTGGAGATTTTCTCATCAATAGGAAATCAGAGATAGAAGTGTGCATATATTGGAGAAAATGTTTGTTATCCCACCCCACACAGAAAGGAGGGTGGAGGTGGGACTGAGGAAAGGGTAACTGCCGCTGATATCTGGACATAATGTTATCTCTATTCCTAAACAGTTAACAATTTTTTCTATTAAAGAAATAGGTTTTAAAGAAAATGTTTATATTGGCATCTACCGTACATACATCACAGTGCAGAAATCCTAAGAGTACAGCTCCATAAATTATCACAGAGTGGAACATACCTATAAAAATTACCCAGATCAATAAAGAGAAGGTCACCAGATCCGCAGACATCTCCGTCCTGCACATCCAATTACTACTGCCACCTCCTCTCCAAACATAATCGCCATCGTGAGTTTTAAACTCATAGATTAGTTTTGCCTGTTTCGACTTTTGTGTCGATGTCATAGCATACTTTGTTGTGTGCCTGGCTTTTCTTGCTCAATTTTATGCACGTGAGATTCACTCATGTTGTTCTGTGTACCATTAATTTTCATGGCTGTACAACATTCCATTGTATGATTACCACACTTTATCCATTCTACTGTTGATCGTCATTTGAGCAGATTCCAGTTTTTGGCTGTGGCATACTTTTGATGAACATATGTTCCCATTTCTAATAAGTACATACCTAGAAGTGGAATGCTTAGGTCAAATGATGTACTTATGTTACATTCTAGTAGGTAATGCCAAGTAGTTTTTAGGTGATTGCACCTTTTTACGTTCTGGCCAGCAGAATGTAAATAAGAGTATATGTGTATATGCAGTATGTATATGACAGTATGATCTGCATATGCTTCAGTTGATCTGCATCCTCACCCACACATGATCTTGTCTGTCTTTTATGTCTTTTATATTAGCCATTCTGGTGGGTAAATATGGTATTTGCTGTGGTGTTAATTTGCATTCCTTTGATTATTCATGAAATTGAGCACCTTTTCATATATTTTTAGGATTTTTGACATCCTCTTTTGTAAAGTATCTGTTCAAATCTCTTGCCTGTTTTTCTGTTGGTTTGTCTGTCTTTTTCTAACTGATTTGTAGTTTATGCTGGATATGAGTCTTTTGATCTGTATACATGTTGCATTTATTTTCTCTCACACTGTGGCATGCCTTTTCACTCTGTGTTTTCAAGTTTTTATTTGGAAATAATTTTAGACTCACAGAATAATTACAAAAATAGTATAGAGAATTTATATACAACTTCTCCTTATGTTAACAAATTATGTAACTATAGTACAATTATCAATGCCAGGAAATTAGCATTGGTGTAATACCATTAACTAAACTGTAAACCTTATTCTAATTTCATCAGTTTTTCTTCTAATCCCATTTTTAGTTTGTTTGTTTGTTTCAGGATCCAATCTCAGATACCATGTTGTATTTAGTTGTATCTCCTGAGTCTCTTCCAATCAATGGCAGTTCCTCATTCTTTCCTTGTTGTTTATGACCTTGACAATTTTGATGAATACTGATCAGTTCTGTAGAATAGCCCTCAATTTACTTTGTTTGATATTTTCTAATAATTAAATTGAGGTTATGCATTTTTCTGGCATGAATACCACAGAAATTATGTTTAGTCCTCAATGTATCATAGCAAACAGAGAGTGCATGAGCTCAATATGTCCTATTACTGGTGATGTTAACCTTGAACACTTGGTTATGGTGGTGTCTCCTGGGATTCTCCACTATAGTTATTATTTTCCCCTTTTTAATTGATAAGTATCTTGGGAAATTTGAAACTATGAAAATATTCTGTTCCTCCTCAAGCTTTTCCCACTGGTCCATCAGTGCCTCTTGCCTGCAACAATTAGTACTGTGGTATTTGCCTAATGGTCAGTTTGTATTTCCCTCTTCCTCTTACATTTATTAATTTGATTTATATTGTAAGGTGAAGCTATCATTTCTCCTCCATTTATTTAGTTATTTAATTATTTATTTATATCAGCATGGACTCATGGATAAGTTATTTTATTTTATAGGCCATTAACCAATACAATCATTATTTATTTTATTGTTCAAATTATTTTACATTTGGCCACAGGGAGCTCTTTCCTGTGGCCTTTAGCATTGCCCATTGTTTTTTGAGTGTTTCATTATTTCCTGGCATCAAGCTCATCTTGTATTTTTGCTTCCCTACTCTTAGAATTGACCACTTTTCCAAGGATCCCTGGTTCATTTTATTGGAGAATGGTGTTTAGAAACCAATAATTGGGGGCAAAATGTGCTCATTGCTACTGGGATGTCACTGCTCCTAGATCCTCTTAGCAGACAGAGCTGGAAATATAGATATGTGAATTAATCCATTCATGCACACACATCTATATTTATTTCTATGTTTATTTATCTGTGTGTGTGTGTGTATCCCTGAATTCATATGGATATCTCTGATTTCAACTCAATACCAGAACATTCATTCTAGATTTTCCCTTTTCTTTATTTTTAGCTTCTTTCTTCAACAGTGAGAGAGAAACTGTCAGTGAGTGGCTGTCATTATCTATTTATAATATATTCACTTATTTATTCAATTATAGTATGCACATTAGATAACTACAAATTTGCTTACCCAAACCTCTGTGAGAAACAGATTTACTAACTAGAGTCCAGTGTTTTTGTAGTTATTTTTGTTTTTAGCTTTACAGTAACCAGTCAAAATATTGTTTTTCCAAAGTTACCTAGGTGACTTCTTTTCTTCTCCATCTCCTTTAGTGTGACTATTTTGATCATATGTAATACAGTTAGGTTCATGTTAGTGTTTTTATTCCATTTTGGTTCTGCCTCCCTCTCAGTTGATTCAAATCCTTTATTTACTGGGGGAATATGTGAAAAATATTACTATGTTCCTAAGAGACAAAGATATACAAAAAGATATGCTTGGAGAAGTATTGCTCCCTTCTCATCCCCGGCAATCTGTTCTCATCCCTTTCTTCTTTGTACACTTTTTTCACCTACCACCTGTAGGCAAACAATCTCTTTAGTTTCTAGTGTATTGTTTCTTATTTCTTTTGCACAAATGAACAGATACCTGTGTATTTTCTTAAATGCTCTTCTTCTTTTTTAACTAGAAAAGTAGCATACTATAAACACTCCTATGTATTTTTTGTCACTTATCAGTATAACCTGGAAATCACTCAACCAGTTCATAAAGATATCTTCCTCATTCTTTCTTCTTTTTTATAGCAGCAAAGTAATTTCTTTTGTGAATATTTCAAATTTATTCGCCCACTCTCTGTGTTAGTGCATTTCATTTATTTCTAATATTTTTCAATTGCAAACAATACTGCAATGAATTATATATATATAATATATATATATATCCCTCTCATTTATTTCTTTATTTCTGTTTATATCAATCACCACAAGAAGCTCCATGGTCCCAGTTAACTGTTGATCTCCTGATTTTATTCCCCATAAGGCTCAGTGCTCCCCTCATTCTGTCCCTTTCTCCCACCTTCTTCAATCCCCAAAACCATCTCATTGCACCTTCTGAAATTCGTGGTCTATGTGCCAGATTGTCTTTTCCACAATGGCCACAACAAGATCTCCCATCCCTATGCTCCTGCGAATCTTTGCTCAAACGTTGCCTTTTTTATGAGACCTTCCTGACCACCCCATTTAAAAATTGCCACCTGCAAACCCCCATCCCTCACCCTTCACTTCATTATCCCCTGTGTTGGTTAATTTTATGTGTCAACTTGATATTGCTCTGGGGAGCCCTGACAAATACATTCTCCTGACTCTGATCACCATTTTTCCTAAAGCACTTATCACTGGCGATCATTTTATATATTTTACTTCTTTACTACATCTGTTGATTATGGTCTGTTGGCCAATGCATTGCTCTTCCCCACCCTCTCTGGAATATAAGTTCTAAGAGGGTAGAGGCACCTGTCTGTTTCCTTCAGTGATATATCCCAAGTACCTAGAATGGCAACAGGCCAAACTTAGCTGCTCACTTTACTGGGACCAATTATGTAGCCATCTCGATGATCTTGTAAGTGGCATAAATTCTTTTTTAATAATTATTTTTCTGCTTACATTATCCAGTAATAGTTTCTGTTTCTTTCCTAACAACTAAGAACCCCTAGCATCGGTCTTTTGAAAATGGATGAGAAAATTTCTGAAATACCCGTAGGTTCAAAATAATATCACTAAAACTGCAAGAGAAAATTACAGGAGGAGGTGGTCCATCTAATTAACTATCAACATATTAGGCAGATGAGACAACTGGTCCAGAAACTCAGAGCGAAGAAAGCCATAAAATGTTAAGATTTAAGTGCTCTTCACATTTTATCCAACATCACACGGGCAGCCTATTCCTTTACTTTCCTTGGAAGGAATGGCCAGAAAGACACAGCCATGCAAAGACATCTCTTTTTAAAAAGCCATCCCTTGGACTAGCATAATATAAAAGGCCACGCCTGGGACAGCCCCAGCATGGATCCATATGGTTTGTGAGTCTTTCTCCCAGTGACATTTTTATGAAGGTTATGTATATGTCCTGTTCATCTTCATTCTCCTAGTGCTAATTGCTGTCTATTGGACCCTGCTACTGTGTACAGAGACCACATGCTTCCCCTGACACTGTCCCGGCTGCGGTGTGCCACATGGCCCCGCTGTCCTCAGATAAGAACCTGCTGCTGTCTGACCACAACAGCTGGAAATGTTCTGCCTTGAAGAGATTATCGTGTTGGGATTCAAGTTGAGCTATGACACAGTCGACAAGCACACAGAATGAGTGGATTCTCTGGGGGCAGCTAATGGCAAATGAAAGCCTCCCATGTCCTGTTGGACGTGGGCTTCATGTTTGGAGTGGATAGTGAGGATTTGCACGGACACTTCCTGTGAAGAAAGCATTGTGTTGAGGACAGTAAGAGGTTCAAGAGCGACATGACCGCAATTTTTCTCTGGGCCTCTTGTTATTTATTTTTCCTTGATGAGGAGTAGAAAGAAAAGAAAGATGATAACCCTTAAATTCTTCTGTTCTCCTTTATGTCTTGAGTATGATATTTGATATATACCAAAGAATATGTGTGACCTCTTTATGATTTACAAAGTGTCCATGATCCAAGAATCATGACATCGCCAATGACCGACCTCTGTGTGGGTGCTCTTCCCTGGTCCTCCACCTCTGCGTCCCCCACCCTGCCCCAGGCTGACCAGTGTCCAGAATTTTCTGTTTATCATTCCCTTGCTTAAATAGCATAGTGTTTAGTTTCTGAGTTTTATAAAAATGGCATCATACTATCTCTATAGTTTTCTTGGACTTGCCTTGTCTTCACTTAACATTACGATCTAAGGTTCATCCATGCTATTCTGCAGAGTAGAGGTTCATTCACTTTCACTGTTGTATACTAGGCCTTTGTATGACTAAATCAGGGTCTGTTTATTTCTATCCCTGTTGACATCGGGTAGTTTCTTTCTTTTTAGAAATCTGAATAGAGCCACCCTGAACATTCTTGTCCATGGCTCCTGGGGCACTTGGGCTACACTTGGTCTAGCATAACCACGTTAGAATGGACTTGCTGGTTATTTGCATGTTTCACTTCACAAGATAGTGCCAAATTGTTTTTCCAAAGCAATTTTTCTACTTTAGCAACATTGTATGAGGTCCTATTGATGGACATTCTCTCAACATTTGGTATATTTGATTACCTAGAAGATCTATTTTGTGAGGGAGAAGAAATATTCCCTAAGTTGAGAGAATGAGCTAGTTGGTGCCACTCAGGTTGAAAAAGATGCTATTAGCTGTCAGACTTGCACTTTTGGATGCATGACTGCTTTTTCTTTGAATATGCTTTATTCACATTTGTCAGTACAGCTATTGCTTAGAAGTGGGACCCGGCAACACCTGTCAGAAAGGAAAGCATGAATGACTCAGTCAGAGAGAAAACACAGATCTACTTCTCACATGGAGCATCCCGGAGCTCCCCATCTTGGAAGAAAGATGATAATTCTGGTGCTCTCTGACCTTTGTGCTGATGATAGAAAAGACATAAAGCAGGTGATGTTTTTCTAGGCATTTCCTCTGCTCTGATGCTGGTAATTGCTCTGTGCTGGATGCCCCTAACCCTTGTTCCACCATTTGGAACATTCAGACTTGTTTTTCTTTCTTTTTTTCTGGTAGGAGTGTGTATGTTTGGAGGGGGAGACTCGAGAATATAGGCTTCGACTTTCTCTTCTTACTGACATTAGAATATATGTGTGTTACCCTCATGAACAAGGCATCAACTCACTACTGCCCTGGTCTGCTCTGTGCTGATGAAGAGGTTAGCATTCCTGTAAAGGTTACATGTAGGAATTTCACATGGTGAGAATTTCAAGCCAGGTAGGAATGAGGACAAGGTGAGAAGGCAACTGGAAAGGTCATGACACCAGTTGATGGCCAGTTAGTTGACTTAAGCTTGAGGCTAAACCAAATCTCATTTTGAGAAAATTTAGGCAGAGGATCAGGTTTACTGATTCACTTATATGAATTTAATTTTCTCCCATCAAATCTACAAATTCTACTTCTCATCTTTATTAGAGATTTGGATTCTGTCTCTAAAATAAACCTTGAAATTTTAAGATGGAGTCTCAACTTCAAATATTTCTATATTTGGAAAATCCACATTTAGGACTGCAATTCTTAGTGATCAACTAGCTGTTTCATATTACATAAACACAAATTTGAAGTTTACTGAGTTATCTGCCTCCAAATTTTTTCAAAAGTTCTGGAAAATACATGATATATTCAAAGTCACAATTTGCTCTTGGGATTTCTGAAAATATCTGTGCACGCTGATTTATGGCCCAGTAGCCCTTCCCAAGCAGAGAAGATCTTACTCATTGGGTATGCACAGTTGGATATAGATGTCCTTTTTTTTCAAATGGAAGTCTTTTTCTATTGAAAAAGTGGTGTAGAAAAGAAGTAAACAATGACATTTACTAGCTAAGAAAGATTATGAATTATAAAAATTAAATGCTATGGCCAAAAGACACTTCCTCTCTTGTTCCTTGTCATGAGAAGTATGTGTGTATATAATAAATAAGCTATTTGCCATTGCTCTTTATTCCCTTGAAATAGACTTTTTAATTCACTAAATGTTTTCCAAATTAAGCAAAGGAAATTGGAAGATAAATTTATGACTACAGTTTCTGGGGAATAAACTTGGATGTAACTCGAGTGAAATAAAGGTGGTGCAATAGAACAGTGAAATCAGAACATTCCAACTAGCCAATAAGGATGAATCACAGCATAATACAATCTTAGGCTTGGAGGGATTTTAAAGGTCATTTAGCCCAGCAGTATGATTTACACTAAAGAATTTTTTAGCAGCATAAAATTAAAATTGTGAAGTTTGTTTCTAGAACCAATCCAAATTATTCCGGCAAAATCAGATTTGCCTTGAACACGTATTCAAACTTCAAACTCTAACATGTTACTTTTTTGACCTGTAATCAATGGATGGGCCACAAGGGGAGGCCAGGGGCACTTTGAAAGGGAATGCAAAATTTTGTGGGATTGTGTACATTTGTGCTTTATTCTAATACAGTAAATACTGATCAATATAACCCAAATAAACAAAAGCTCTTTGGGAAGTAGAAAAAGAAGAGCAAACCAAACCCAAAGCCAGCAAAAGAAAAAGAAATAACTAAAGGCAGAGCAGAACTAACTGAAATGGAAAAAAAAATTTTTTAAAGGAATCCTGAGATCAAAGAGTTTGAGAACCATTGTTTTATACATTATTGCTATCTTTCATTTATTCCACAAAATGAATACCTGGTACAGTCATGCACTGCACAATGTTTGGTCAACAACAGACCACATATACAACAGTGGTCCTGTAAGACTATAAAGCCATATTTTTACTATGTAGAGTTTAGCTGCATCTGTTGGAATTTTCTCAGAATAACTCGAAGGTTGTTGATTCAATTTAATCAGAGAATCCAACTGTAATGAACATCCAAAAAGCCTGTAGTGGCTGTGGTAGAAGTAATTGTTATGAAGACAGTTTGTCTGGCTGGCTGCAAACAAACATGCTTTGGGAAAGAAGAAAAATGGAAAAGCAGAATGGCAAGGAAATAGAATAAAGGACAGGGGACACTAACCTCAGGAAGCAACAGTATTCTGGATGTTTCTCATTGCCACTGCTTTCTGAAGCAAAGCATTGACAGAAGATTGCTATGGTTTGAATGTTTGCTTCTTCCTAAACTCATGTTGAAATTTAATTGTCATTATAACAATATTTAGAGGTGGGACCATTAAGAAGTGATTAGGTCTTAAGAGCTCTGCCCTCATGAAGGAATTATGTTATTATTGTAGATAAAAGGATAAGTTTAGACCCTATTTTTTCTCTGTCTTGTGTGCTCACTTGCCTTTCTGCCATGTTATAAAGCAGCAAGAAGACCCTCACCAGATGCGGACTCTCAGTGTTGGACTTTCCAGCCTCTAGAACCATAAGCCAAGTAAATATCTTCCCTTTTGTTTTTTTTTCTCAATTTTTTTTTTCTGAAGACAGAGTCTCTCTCTGTTACCTAGGCTAGAGTGACGTGGCATCAGGCTAGTTCACAGCAACTTGAAACTCCTAGGCTCTAGTGATCCTCCTGCCTCAGCCTCCCAAGTAGCTGGGACTACAGTCATGTGCCACCATGCCTGGCTAATTTTTTTCTGTTTTTTAGTTGTCTGGCTAATTTCTTCTATTTTTAGTAGAGACAAGGTTTTGTTCTTGCTCAGGATGGTCTCAAACTCCTGACTTCAAGTGATCCTCCCACCTCGGCCTCCCAGAGTGTTAGGATTACAGGCATGAGCCATCATGCCCAGCCTAATCTCTTCCCTTTATAAATTACCCAGTTTGTGGTATTCTGTTATAGCAGCAGAAAATGGGCTAAGACAAAGACAAAAAAGATCCTTTATGGATTTTTTTTTGTTTTGCTAGAAAATAATATTTTAGAAGATATTTGTTTTGCTATTGACATTGTGAATCTTCTTAAAGTTTGACAGTCACATTTACATAAAATACAATTGTATATTCTATCACATTTTCTTTCACCACTTTTGCAAATGGTTAACTTAAAATTTAAAAAAAAGAGAAAATGAGTAATTTTTGATTTCCTACTATGGCAGCAAATTGGACATTGAATGAGTACTATACTGTATATATAGTAATGTACAGACTGTATCTACTTCTGCTCACATAATCTTAATTCACATATATATATAGTAAGAAAAAATGCGGCCTTTGAAGTCAGACAGATGTATGTTTGAATAAATGTGATCTAGGGAAAGTACTTAATATTTTTTCACCTTCACTTCCTCATCTATAAAATAGAGTTTACAATCTCTCCCTAGCAAGATTGTAGTAGAATTGGAAATAATAGCTATAAAGGGCCTAAGCACCTAAGCATACTGGAAATATGGTATGAACTCAGTAAATGTTTATATATTATTTTAATTGCCATTATTACTGTTTCATTGATATTGCTGATTATTTAATCAAGGACTCATTTTAAAGTATAAACACAGCAGGTTTTCTAATTTTTCTAGGAGTATATTCAAAACAATGTGACACTGAAGCAAGTTACACAAAACCACCGTAATGCTTTTATCAGCAGCAACAATAAACATATGTTGAATATACATTATTCTTAAAAATCTTCTCGGTCTCAAATATACAATAATTTAGAATACAGAAAGTCTGCTCTAAAGGCATTATATAAGCTGCATGTTGAAGAACAATGTGTTAGTGGAGGAAACAGAGAGGCATAACTTCTACAAGACCCCTCAATTTAAAATTATCATCAAAACTTCTGATCCTGGGAAAAAGTGGACTTACTGAGCTATGTGTCGTGAAATGTAATATTCAATTTACTGTTCTTGAGATAGAATCTCTTCAGAATCTCATATAGATAGTATATATGTGAAAGGATACTTAATATTGGATAGAATTCTATTATAAATAAAACCATATTCTGTCTTAAAATTAATTTTAGCAATAGGCACAGTTTGAAATTTTTAGTTTTCATTTCTTACAACAAATTGTTAAAACCTGCATCATTCTCTCTTTTACAGATAATTTTAAATGATACTTTTTAACATTATGAAAATGGTTATTTAAATTCTCTCTTATGAGTCTTGGACAAGAAGTATAATAAATGTTTACATGAAAATACAATAGAAATGTTCCTAGTCTTGGCTGTAATTCTTGGCAAATAGTATGTGTTATGTAAGTATTTGTTGAATCAATTATTAATCTGATTCCACATTGAAATACAACAAAAACATAATATTGACCAATATTAACAATCTGTTAAAGTCTGCTATCAAACTGGTGGTAATACTGAGTTGCATAAATAACATAATTTAACAATAACCATATTTTTGTTCTTCTTTCCTAATGAAAGAAAGATGAGAAAATTGATGTCCTATGAAAATTAAGTGGGAAGTTATAAAAGGTATTCTTTAATTTGATTTATTATTCTAATAATAGGATAATCATATTAAAATAAGGATCTCTTGTGGTTATATTTTTAAAAAGGCTTCTGCAGGATATAAAAGTAGTTAGACATGCTTATAAATCTTGTGAAATTGTCAAAAGAGAATTTTGGGAATTATAGTTGTCCTACCAAATCTAAATTAGAATCAACTCACATATAAATTCAGTAATAATGTTTGAAGATTAAAGTGAGCTATGATTTTTAGTCTTTGATCTAGCCTAATTTTCATTTAGTGACACTAATGCCTAGTAGAGATAATGAAATGATATGATCATGTTTAGAAGTACTCATAATACTTATGCTAATATTTAAAGTACTTTCAGAAAAGATTTTCCTGAAGACAGCGAAGGCAATACCTGAACAACAAAATCTAGTCAGAGTGAAATTTGAAAGAGATTAATATACTGTAGTCCCTTTTCTTTTAGAGAAGACCTATTTTATATTATAGAATGAGTCCTCCTATGAGGAGATGATAGTACGTAATATTAAATATAAGAGATATGACTGTTGGAGTGTAACTAAAGTCCAATGCTACAGCATTTATCAGCTGATAACACCCTTTTGTGCCGTCTAGATTGTAAGGACCTCAGGGCACTGGACATTGACTCTGATTTAGTCATTCTTGAGTCCTCTCCAGTCCACGACAGTGACAAAGAGGTACATAGAGGACAATTAGCATACTTCTAACTGGGCTCAGTATATTTCCATCAGGGCAGCAAGCATGCTTTTCCCACTCCCAAGAGTCATTTGCATGGAGTGTGAAGAAAGGCTGAGGGAAGGCGGAGCCATTACTGCCCCTCTGGCAGGTGGCCTCAGCAGATGGCAGACGTGCAGTCTGTGTGGTTGCAGGCAATTTCCTTCTCACCACTTGCTGATGGGGTGGGCAGCTGAAATCTTGACTGTGGTTTCCTGTGATTTCTGAAAGCTGCTGTGGCTTTCCTCAGCAACTGATTCTCTATATTCTGTTTATTAAGGCTGCTATGCTTACAGTGCTTTCTGTATTACTGATTCATCTTACTTAAAATACTGAATAAAGTATGGAGTGAGGTTACTTCAAATTGACTCTTTAATTAGGGATGAACCAAGAAAATTAACAAGGGGTTCAAGGCAGCCTGGTTTTGCACCCAAATCTGCCACCATATAAACATAAACCAAAGATGCAGATACTTGAAAAATTCTCACTTAATTCATTGATCTTGCATAAGAATGAAAACCATTGAATGGAGGAAAATGTTGTGAAGGCTGGAAATTCCCATGGTCATTATATTGACCTATTTATAAGTCATATTTATAAATTTAGAATGTCTCTGCTGTTTTTCTTCATTTTAAATATTATAGTTATATCTGAGGCTAACTCAGTCAATTCCCTAATAAAATTATTGTGCATCTTTTGAAGAAATATCACTTTAATTAATAAAATTCAATTACATATATCATATAATACTAATCAAAATTCTATAAACCTTAATAGACAGCATATTTCTGTTTATAACAAAAATTTATCATATCCCCAAGTTTCAACTTCAAATTTCATAGCATAAATATAAAATTCATAGTGTATTCTCAAACCCTTCTCCCTTCTCAATTATTCTATAATTATTGGAGGTGTATGATCCATTCTTTAACTATCGCTTATTCCTTTATGGATTTCTCAAACTTCTGTCCTAGTTTTGTTTTGTTTGCTTCTCTGTAAGATTCACAGTAATTGCCTTCATCTTTGAGGATATTTGACACATAATCAGATGTTCATTATCTTCAACTTTATCCTACTTCCTTTAACTTACGACTGTTGTAATCTGCTCACTCTATTCTTTTCTAATTAACTATATGAAATGTACATATTTTAATATAATGTAGTTATAATATTTCTGATACAACACACAGGTTTCATTTTATCCTTGAAACTTTCTATTCAAATCATCTTCCTAGAAGTAGCAGAGCTTGACTATAACAACCCCTAAACCTGAGTTAAAAGACCTGAATTCTAGTCCTGCTGGTGTCACTGTAGATCTTGGGCAAGCTGCCTAATCGCCTTGCCATTTCTAAGCTACTTCCAGTTGTGAATTTTTTAATTTACATATTCATTGAACATCTACTATTGGAAAATTTTGTACTAAGTGCTACAGTAAGTTTTTTTTAAAAAATGCATAAAGTCTACTTAAAGAGTTTATGCTCTGCAATGGGAGGTAAGACAATATCAAAATAGAAGAAAGGAGGAAGAGAGTAGGGGCCTCTTTATTCTTGCTTTTTATTCTGTCTGTAGTGAGTTGCACAAAGCTTGATATAGAGTAATAATCAATAAATATCTATTGAATGAATCAATCAATATAAAGCATAAAATGGGCATGCATAAAAAAGCACTAAGTTGCACTTATATATATTCTTATTGATTATTTAAAATATAATTCAAGTTCTGAGCACCCATTTAGCCATTAATCTCAATTGAATCACTTTATATTATGATCTTAAATTAATTATATGTTCTCCATCAGAGATAGTAGCCGTGCCCAAGAAATGAAAAATCTGAGAAAGAAATATAATCAGATGGGCTCCAAAGTCCATCTGCTTAATAATAATACCAGTCCAGCTGGTATTATCAATTTTTTTAAATTAGTCCATGATAACTCTTTAAAATTTGATCCACATGGCTGACTTAAATCACTACTCTAAAATAAAGATCTTACTTAATATATTATTTGTGTAATATAACTTATTATTCAATAAAATATATTATTTATAATGATTATATTATTTTTAAAACACAATTGCAAGAACCTTTCTTGGGAGAACAAAAAAATATAGGAGCCCTGTAGTTGGACTTTCCCTTATTTTATCTATAGCCATTTGGTTTTACCTTAAAGGCAACTTTAAATATGCTATTTCATACAATATAAAAATTTTTTTCTTTTCTTTTTTTCTTACTTTATTTTATTTTTTATTGTATATATTTAAGGAGTGCCACATGATGTTTTGATATACATACATGTCATGATTAATAGGTATTGCATAGGTATTTGATTAATAGGTATTTGATTAACATGCAAATTAACATACCCATCATCTCATATAATCTTTCTTTTTCTAGTGGTAAGAGTGCCTAAAATATACTCTCTTAGCAAATTTCCAGTGTACAATACAATAGTATTAACTATAGTCCTCATGCTGTACATTAGGTCTCTAGACTTACCCATCCTACATACCTGTGACTTTTTGCCCTTTGAACTTCATCTCTCATTTCCATTCCTCCACCCCCTTCCCTAATAACCATGGTTCAATTCTCTGTTTCTAAGTATTTGATTTTTTTTTTTAAGATTCCACACACAAGTGAAATCATGTAGTATTTTTCTTTCTGTGTCTGGCTTATTTCACTTAGCTTAATGTCCTCTAGTTTCATCCATGCTATTGCAAATGGCAGGATCTTCTTTTTAAGGGCTGAATAATATTCCATTGCATGTGTGGGTGCATGTCTGTGTGTGTATCACAATTTCTTTATCCGTTCATCCATTACTAACAGTTCAGTTATTTCCATATCTTGACTATTGTGAATAATGCTGCAATGAACACGGGAGTGCAGATATCCTTACAAGGTGATGATTTCATTTACTTTGGAATGATACCTAGAAAAGGGATTGCTGGGTCATATGGTAGTTATATTTTTAATTGCTTTAGGTACCTCCATACTGTTTTCCACAATGGCTGCACCAATCTACATTACCACCAACAGTGTACAAGCGTTCCCTTTTCTCCACACCCTTGCCAACAATTATCTCTTGTCTTTTTGGTAAAAAACATCCTAACAGACGTGAGGTGATATCTCATTTTGGTTTTGATTTGCATTTCCCTGAGGATTATTGATGTTGAGGACTTCTTCATATACCTATTGGCTATTTCCATGTCTTCTTTGGAGAAATGGTTATTCAGGTCCTTTTAATCAGTTATTGGGTTGGGTTTGTGTGTGCGTGTGTGTGCGCGCTACTGAGTTGTGTGAACTTTTTATATATTTTGGATACTAACTTGTTATCAGATATATGGTTCACAAATATTTTCTTTCAATCAATAAGGCTGCCTTTCCAAAAGTTTTTTTCAACAAGAATCTCAGGGGGAACAGTTTAGTGCCTTAACTTTAATCTGGTTTCATAATTTCTTCTCCTCCTCTCAAATTTCTTTACATCAAAAAGTAAATTGAATGCATCAATCTTTTCTGCTTCTAATGTATATGCTACATATTTTCTGCAAGTGATTTTTGCTATCCTGAAACAGCAACATTACCTTCTTTTTCTCCTCCAAATTACAGTTTTAGATGACCATTTATCAGGTGTATATTTGAGGATAGTGTGGTTTTTAGAAAATTCCATTTGCTATATGCTGTTTGTGATCTTTGCCCAGAACTTTCATTTGTCACTGGATTTAGCTCTCAGCAGTGTTTAGTTTTTAGGTCTTGAGAAGAAGTCAATCCATATTCAGACACCTAATGACATAATTTATGCAGTGCAAAAGACTTGACTGCCCTCTACCAACCTCTCTATAGACAAGTCCTTTGAATGTTGTAATGGGTAACAATATTAAAAACGTATTTCTTGGCAAACCTCAAAGTTTCATAAAAAATATAATTCTATAACTTAGATTTAAAGACATTTGGCAAAGTATCAGAATCTTCTAAAATATTCATTTATCTAACACTAGCCCAAAATAACCAATGTCCCAATGTGTCTATTGATTTGTTTTGAAATATGTTCAAAACTAAAATGTTAGAGACTGGTAACACTAAATCCTATGAAATGGAAAAAATCCCACAACATGTATGACCAAGGATCAAGACAATGTCTTCCATAGGAAGCTTCTCTCTAGGTATAAAGAGAAAATAATTTATAAAGTAATGAATTATCCCCTGCATCCTTTTTAGAAATATGATTATAAAATCAATAAAAGTTGAATCACCTAGCATTGTTTTAGTATCAAGATTGTTTCTAGTTTATTTGAATAAGTACTGACTAATTTTAAAATTCATATCTTATTTTATCTCATTAAGATTTATCTTGCTGCTTTAAAAACTGAATTTGACACTTCAATCAATCATTTTGCTTGCAAAAGTCACCAAAGTGTTTCAGTCCTATTCAAATAGCATTTTATCATTTCAATTTTATTATATTATTTTGCCTCTATAAAAGAAATCTTTATGCTGTAATTAATTTCTACTTAAGTGATTACAATTAGTATCCTGAGTTATTAATTTCAAATAACTTTCCATTTTTCCATCAAATAAGAAGTAAATATTAATGAATAAACATTAGGCACGCTGAAGTTTGGGATATTTTGCAAATATTTTATATTTCCCAAATGCCTATTTGGGAAGTTCAGTCTTAATGACCTAAAGAAATTTTTCTATCTTTTAGATGAATTAAAAAGCCTTACCAAAATTCATGTGATTTTGGCTACTGGAATCTTTACCATACTTCATTATAAATGAAGTCTGGATACTCATCATAAAACCATATTTGAAGTGTGGATGCATTAATTTGGGAATTATAGTGATTCAAAAATGTACACAAAAGCCTTGGAATACCATCAAAGAAGAACTAACCAAATTATCCATCAAAGTATGCACCTCTCAAATGGATATTAGATACATGATTGTTATTTATGAAATGAATGCTAGGTTATCTAAAGACATACCTCATAAACATGTAGTCTTAGTGAATTTGCCTTATAAATGTCAACTAATAGAGAATTTAAATGGTTATTACCCTTCTGCGAGCCTGAGGTCAGTCTCTGACTTGTGATTTCTGCATTGCCATAGAGTCTGACCCCCACCACCCATAGTATAGAAGGGTGTGTGGACAGATTGATGCCTCTTACATCAGGTTTTTCAAACATTTTGGACAGTGATCTACAAGACATACATTTTTCATTGCAATTCAGTGTGGGCACATGCACACACATACTCAATAAAAATTAAATATTAAGTTCATTAAATATGAAATGCCCAATTTCAAATCAAAAGTGTAGTTTGTTTTATCTCAAACAAGAAGCAGTACAATTAACCAAAGTATGTGCCTAAACTATCGACACAGTTTTGCCATCTTAATGGTAGCTTGTTTATGTCAGCAGCAAAGAAGCCTAGAGAAAGAGTGGCCTGATGAAATCCCAAAAGGCATTTTCCACAACTTGTCAAGAATTGAATATCTTTCCTTGCAAGAAGGGATCCAAAGCCTGGAAGAAGTGGTAGGCAGTTGGTGCAAGGTCTGGTGAATACAGTGGATGACAGAGAGTTTCCAAGTTTAGCTTCTGTAGTTTGAACATCATTGTTTGTGCAACATGTGGTCTTGCAAGAGGATTGGCCTGTCTCTATTGACCAATCTCCACTGCTTAATCGCAAGCATTCTCATCATTTCATCCATTTGGTTGCAGCAGACATCCTCTGTGATCAATTGACCAGGTTTCATGAAACTATAGCGGATAATACTAGAGCAGGACAACCAAACAGACAGCATTAGCTTTTTCTGATCAATACTCAGTTTTGGGCTGTGTTTCAGAAGTTTATCCTCATCCAACCATTGTGCCAAACCTTGTGATTGTCAAAAAGAGTCCATTTTTCATCACATGTAACAATATGGCATAGAAGTGGGTCGCCTTTATGTTGTGACAGCAAAGAAAGGCAAGCTTCCAAATGATTTCTCTTCTGATGGTCGTTTAATTCACACGGAACCCATCTATCCAGCTTCTTGACCTTGCTTATTTGTTTCAAATAGTCCAATATTGGAATAGTAACATCAAACTCTGCTGCTAATTCACAGGTGGGTTGAGATAGATTCACTTCAGTCTCAGGTAGCCCATGTGGCTCATTTTCAAGATTAAAATCACCAGAACAGAACTTCTCAAATCATCAACGTACTATGCGTTCATTAGCCACACCCTTACCAAACACTTCATTGATATTTCAAGCTGTCTATGCTGCACTGGTTCCATGACGAAACTCATATTAAAAAATAACTTGAAGTTTTGACTTATCTATGGTTTCACAAAAAATTCTCTAAAAAAATTTAAAAGATAATCACAAGCCAAACCATGCATTTGAAAGAATGAGGATGGAGCTTCATTATAAATATAAAACAAGAAATGTCAAAGTGAAATGTCAGAGACATCAACTGTCAAACTTAGTACTTAAGGAAATCGGACATTTCATACTTAATAACCTAGGAGTAAGCCTACAGAGGATCTAAGACCACATCCTCTCAGTGCAGCTGCTCTTTTCAAGTCTTCCTGCTTCTTTCCTTCAATAAAACTTTTGCTTGCTTGGCTTAAGTGGTATGTCCTGAAATTCTTTTCTGCAAGGAACACAAAGAACTTGAAAAAAATCTCCACTCAGAGGCTGGTGACAGTAGGAAGGAAATACTAAATGTAAGATGAGAAATCAAATATTTTATATCTCCAAATGCCTATTTGTTCATTCATCAGTGCCTACAGGTTGTTGTTGTTGTTATTGTTGAATATAGCTTTTCAGAGTTCGCAATTGTTATCTGTAAGAGGACATGGTCCAGTAGGAGCTTATTCAACCATACTAGAAGTGGAAATCTGAGATAATGTACTATAAAGTACTATAAAAAAGCACCATATCCCCCTCCCATGAGGCTTGGGTGTTGGTATCAGTAATGGTCACCTGTGCAGGACAGTTCTATATAGCAAAGAGGGAGTTTCCCACGGGCTGATGGCATGGCAGATGAAAAGGAGGGTGGGGCAGAAGAACTTGAAGGGTTTGGTCCTGAGATGCTGGGAGGCAGTGGATTAAAAAACTTCTAATGTTAGTTACAGGATACCTCAACAGGGACTCATTTCTGACAATAAGCCCAGATGGAACTTATTCTGTATTAGTCTAGTTTGTGCATGCAAAAGAAACCATATTCTTATAGATGGGCTGAGACATTTTATTCTTAAAAACAGGAAATATTGAACTTCTACTTAAATTACATGAGAATGAGATTAAAAGGAAGAAAGCAAATGCCAATATGGATGACTATAAATTTAAATAAATATGCAGTATGCAGTATTGTTCTTTCCAACACAACTATAATGCTTTGAAACACTGCAGACCTTTAGCAATTAACATTTACCTGGCTTACAAGCTGAATTTGACATCCCTTTATTCCTGCTGGAAAGATTTTACATAAAAATATTGAAATTGGAATCACTATTAGACCCACAGTTTCCAAATATTTACATATTTAATTAAAGAAGCTGAATTTTGATGTGCCAAAGCTAATTAAATACATAAAGATGTCATAAAAAGTCTACTTATCCTACATGTGAGGAAGTAAGTGCCACTTTCAGATGTACAGATATGGCATTCCTTGTCAACAAGATCTTGTAAAAATGTAAAAGTATAAAATATATAATCTTATAGACATGTTTAATATAAAATATAAACATTGAGGCAGAGTGGCTTGCATATAAAGATCTCAGCTAAGTTTTCCTTGAACTTATTACCTTAGAAATCTAAACATGGGTCTAGGACTCTCACCCAAGCAGAGGCAGTTTATTATTACAAAGCAATACAAAGGTGAAATAGACATTGCAAGTAGCTAAAAGCCCTATTAACCTCACAAATTTTGGAAAAAGCAAAATATCTCAGCATCATGGCTTACCAGTTGAATGGTAATTTTTGAATTATAAAATTACTAATATTCAGTAATATGTGTAATCTGTCACTTTTATAAAAATGCTTTGCAAAGAGAGAAGGCAAGTGAAATTATTCTGAAAACAATGTTTGAGTAGCAGAAATCCCCATACCATCTTCTTTGTTTTTACAAATATATTAAAGAAAGAATAAATAGGAAGCAAAAACAGGATAGAGCAGTAGAGAAAGAGATGGGGTGTCAAAGAGGTTTGGGTATTCCATCATTATTTAAAAGTACAAAGAGATCCAGATTTCCATCCCTTTTATCAAAGCAATACATGCTATCCTGAGGTCAAATCTGAAAATAAAGTGCAGGGACAGTAAGAAAAACTTACTGTTTTCTTACAGAAAGAATTGAAACTATAAGAAAGAAATATTAGAAAGGAGAAATAACACAAAATAAGAAGATATAAGAAAGAATTAGGTAAAAAAGCATGTGTATGCCTGACAGCCACTGCCTTTTTAGACAGAGCATTTTTTAACTTTCCTAGGATACATTCATTGAATGAATGAATTTATATTGAGCTCCTACTGTATGAGACACTAGAGAACGGTAGTCTATAAAAGGTCTCTGCCCTCTTGAAGCTTATATTTCAGTGGAAGATACAGGCAGGCAAAAACAATGTCAATACAACATGATGCCAGTTGGTGGGGAACTGCCTTGCTCCGTGGAAGCACACAGGGGAGCACTTAACCTACACGCAAAAGAAGAGTATTGGAGGAACCCATCACCAAAAATGGTGCTTGAAAGGTCTGTGTTTTAGAAATTCAGGGAAGAATGCAAAAGAGCTGGAGCATAAAGAATAGATATGAGGAGAATGGGGCAAGAGACGGGATTGGAGCAGGCACAGAGGTCAGTGAAGCATCTCGTACACCATGTTATGGAGCCTGGTCTTTAACTTGAGAACAGTGGGGAGCAGAGGAAGCATGATCAGGTTTGCATTTAGGAAGATCACAGTGTGGGGAATACATAGGGGAGGGGAGCAAGGCTTGAGGCAAGGTTCTTCGGATGTTCTTGCTATAAGCCATGGGAGAGAGGCTGCTGGCTTTATCAAGGGTAGGAGCAATGGAGATGCAGGGTGTGGATGGATTTGAGAGGTACCAAGGACATAGAAGTATCAGGATTTGGCGACTAATCAAATATTGGGAGTCTAGAAGACTGATATGTGAAGAATACTGCTGAAAATGCTGTTTTGGGTTACAAGATGAACAATGCACACCATTTACTGAAAAAGAAAACAGAGGGTCAGGTTTGGAATAGGGAACTAACGATAGTAAGATCACTTTTAGGTATGCTCACTTGTGGCTTCTATGGGGTATGTATGTGAAGATGGAATGATGGGTGCATAATGTTAGATAGATAATAGATAGATAGATAGAGCTATGAGATCTACCGGGGAAAACATAATGGCATGAGAAAAACAAAAAACCAAAAACAGATACTGATGTTAAACTACATTTTAGGTATGGGAATAAATTATATTTCAGAGATGGGGAGAGGGTGATGATCTGGCAAAGAAGACTGAGAAGAATTGTCCAGAGGGGAAAAAATCCAGGGAAATGTGATATCACGGAAGTCAGAGGAGGACAGTCTTGTGGGAGCAAGGACGTGTACAACAGCACTCAATATTGCAGAGAGGACAAATAAAATGGAGACTATAAAATATCCATTAAATTTAGTGACATTCACACAAATAATAGGCGTCCTGTGTTGCAGAGCAGCAGATTCCTCCTTTATAGAATGGAAGTAGGCTGTTTTTAGTGTTTCTCTGTGACCTGCCAGCTCTGTGGAATTGTTCAGTCTGCTCAGAGACTCCAGCTGTCAATGGGTTTGCCGCTCAGTGGCATTCACAAACACTAGAGTGTGTGTGCACTCTCTCAGTATCTGACATCGGCAATGATCCCACCTATGGATGGCTACAATAAGCAAATAAAGAAATCCTTCCTTTTGTCAGTTGTTTTCCCTTCTCCTCTGATTAGAATTGGATCACTATTAATTGGAATAAATCCACAGCCAACTGGGATTTATTCCTCCTCCTCTGATTCTCTGCTTTTTAATGAGGATTCAGTACTAAGAGGTCTCAGAAGTACAGATTTGGAAAAGCAAAGCCTCATAAGCAGAATAATTCAACAGCTTCAGGCAAAAAGACCCAGTGTTTGGACATGTTCCTATCTTCTACTGCAGCTCATCTTTTGTACTATTCTAAAAGCATGTCCTGTTGGCCTTATTTTTATAACCTTGCAGCAGAATTATCTCCCCATGGTTTGCCACCAATGAAAAAGACTTAACCACATTTAACAGACCATCAATTATAGTGCTCTTGAAAGAGATGTCATGGGGAGACCAATCCTTACCTCCCTATAGCCACACACACACACACACACACACACACACACACACACATACACACACGTCTTCTTCCACCCATTTTCCACTTCCTCCTCCTCTTTGGTGAATATTCTGTCTTGTGTCATAGGTGACTCTTGACTTGCTTGTCTGTCATTCTTCAGTTAAGCTTCTTCAAAATAGGTACAATCTCTTGTACTGGGATCCCACGAGCACCTGACATTGTGCTTGAGGCACAGTGAATACCTCACATATAGTTGTCAAATTAAAATTTATTGCATTGAATTGATTAAAAGCTTACCAGTGTTCTTTCAGTTCTCAGTTCTTTATGACGATTGGAAAGTGGTATGATTTTTTTTCAATTTATGAAATAATTTTCTATCAGAGGCCTGATGTAAGGACTGAACTTTAATCACACTATTATGTTTAATTAAAGAGTGTTATGACTTAATCAGTAGCTGTTAAAATGTTTAGGCTTTATGTATTACATATTATGAAATATCCACATGATAAGTGCAAGAAGGAAGAAGGCAAAGCAGCACGAGCGGTATCCCGGATGCTTTCCCACTAACATCTGCGAGAACACTGGGGTTTTCCATTATGCTTCATAGGCCTGGCTAGCTTAGATCCTTGCCCTGTAAAAAGAAAAGAATATAGATTTTTGTCTTTTCTAAAGGACTCTACTTTTCTTTGGGTCACCAGAAATACAGTTTGAGGGCATCCGTCAAGGTTTACAGGATTTAAAAGTAACTTTTAAAAAAGATATGATGCTTCGTGCTTTTCCATTGTGGCTCTCCCAGCTCCCTTACCTGAAGGCCATTATCCAGGTTATTCCTGCAATTTTTCTTGACAGGTTCTTCGTGAAGCAGCTGAAGACACGTGAGCCTGGGTGGCTGAGGGGGTGGGCATGTGCACTGGCTTCACGTCTGTCCACAGCACGTGGTGCTTTTCACGTGAGGTCTGATTCCTGTGCTCAGAGTGAGAAGCCTAATCAAATACATCTGATACAATCAAAACGATGATAACAATAAACTGACTTCTACAGTATATCAGAAGCCAAAATTCATTGAGAATGTTTTGCTGCGATCATGGAGAAAAAATGCCTTTCCCTCAGTTGCTTCTACGCTCAAGGTGGGCTCCACGTGTAGGTAGCCATCCCCGAACATGGCTCACGCTGGACACTCCCTAATGTCTGAAGCATCAACATTTGCAGTCAACCACTCCTGTGCGTTAGCATCACCATCTTTGTCACTTTTTCCATTCCTTCCCCTTAAGATAAGAAGCCAAGGGTTCTTCTAAAACTGAGTACCTAGAGATGAGAAGAATGCAGGTGACGAAATATAAGTCTGATCTGGGTGTTGTAAGAACTGAACTGTATGCCATATGAATATTTGAACTGACTCTTGCCACCAGACTCTTGAGTACCTCCAAACTACCTTTGCTCAGTTCACAATGGTACTTAGGGCCAGAGAGCCATTCACAATTTATACAAAATAAAACCACCTGGGATTTTTCTTGCATGATTTTCCAGTCAGTTTTTCAAAGTATTTTTAATAAATTCCACCATTTTTTTCCCAAACCAATGAGGATAGGCAAAGTACTTAAGGCAATTTAATCACCTAACAAAAGTCTTCTCTAACACACTTATTAGTAAATAGTTTGGGCCAGTAAATGCAAAAAATATATATATATATATCAGATCCTGCTCCATCCCAGAATCTCTGGAGCTAAAAGAGGTTGGAGGGGATACTCTGGCTTGGAAGAAGTCAACGACTTTGCAGGGGCAGGGAAAGTGCTACAATGAAAATTGTCCATCCTTTCCATGAAAAAAAAAAAAGCCTAGCCCAGTGAGCTCTGGCTTCGGATGCAGAGGTTGTCTGAGTGACAGCCATTTGGGGAAGGCAGAATGAAAACCACACCTCAGCTGTAGTAGTAGCAGGGAAAAGTCTCTTCCCAAGAGAGTTTATTACTTGTCCATTAGAAGCCTTCAGCCTCAAATCCCACGTGGAGAAATCTAAACAAGGGTTATACGATAGCTAGGTCCCCCTGAGGCAATTCCTAATGTGGGCAGAGACTGCCTAATTAGCACCCAAGCTGCTCCTACGCTGATGACAAGGTGACATGGAAAGAGCAAGGGAGGGGAGGGAGGGACATGTAATATGATATATTATTTTGCAATTAACTAAAGACTCAGCCCTGTCCACTCTTAACACTCACACACGTACACACACACACACACACACACACACTCACACACGACTGAAACTCCAGAAACCCTAAATCGGTTTCTCTTCTGCCTCTCATCCTCAGAGGGGATAGGCCAACCTCTCCTTCTCCTGCATGAAAACCTGGTTCAAAGATGCCTGAGAACCAGGGCACCAGGTTCTCTCACCTGAGAAAAGAAGTCAGCTAAGATGTCATTTGCCCCTATTTGTCTTCTATCACTGCTTCACGAGGCCTGTTCCATGGCATGGGTTTCACCATGCAATTTAAATGCACATGATTAGAAAATTCAAGTATTATATAATAATATTTGCCTTTAATTACAACTACTAATTGGTCAAGATTCCTAGAAAAATACTGCTTGTCATCAATTTTGGAACTTCATCAGAAAGCAATGCTTACTGGTTTGTCCATGGTAGCTAATGAAGTAAAAGCACATTGCTAAAAATCTCAACAGATTAGCATCGCTTGGATATTTTAGATTGTCATTAAGGTGTGGAAAATAAAAACTTTTACAATATTGTAGAAGAAAATACAAGATATCATTATTCTTAAATCTTTACCAGAAAACCCAAAACGATGGTTTTAAAAACTATTAGAACTAATAAATTTCAGAAAGGTGGCTGATCATGAATTAAACACACCAAGAAAAAAATATTAGTATTCTTATATACCTATGGAAGTAATTAAAATATGTATACATTTGACCCTCTATATCTAATGGTTTAGCATCTGTGGATTCAACCTACCAAGAACTGAAAATATTAAAATAACAATACAACAATAAAAAATAATACAAATAAAAAAACAGAATAACAAAACTATTTACATAACATTTAAATTACCTTAGGTATTATAAGTAATCTAGAGATTATTTAAAACATATGAAAGGATGTACATAAGTTATATGTAAATAATACACCATTTTATAAGAGATTTGAGCATCTGTGGATTTTGGTATCTGCAGAGGTCCTAGAACAAATACCCTGCAGATACCAAGGGACAAAAATATACATGTGTATATATATATGTGTGTGTGTGTGTGTCTATATCAGTGTGTGTATCTATAATAGATCGCATATGTTAGTGGAAGGAAGCCTCCAAATTCAGTGGTGCAGTGGTCCTAAAGGAGAAGCTGGGTCTTTTCCTGGTGGATCTAAACATGGACTTGGCTCCAGAGTTGGAGAAGATGAAAGAGGATCCGGCAGGACCAACCAGGTGAACTAACAGATGGACACCAACATGTCTGAGCTGGAACAGCACCTGTTGACCCTGAGCCAAACTTTGGAGCACAACAGACATAGATTCCCTGCTTTACTTACATCTTCCAAATTTCACACAAACTATGTGGGGAATGGAATTGTGTGAAATGTACTTGCAAGTAGTTATGTTGACACAATACAAAATCACCACAATCATAAATGTATAATTTTTTAAAAAAATATCAATCTATACAGCTGTATAGCAGAATTTTTCATGCATGACACCAACACATAAAAGACTGACAGATTTGACTTTATGAAAATTATTTTTAAAGTCTGTTTTAAAAAATGTAAGCAAACCAAAAGAAAAGGAAAAACTTAACAGTAATATTTTCAATATAGTGATAGATAAACAATCTGCTTAATATTTAAAAAAGCTTTCAAAGTCAATAAGAAAGAGATTAAACACCTAATATTTTGGAGGTAGAAAGGATAAGAACAGCTAATTCACAAAAAAAGAATAAAAAAGAAATAAAATGTCCAAAACATACTTTTAAATATAAAATCCTATTGGAAATCAAATAAATGCAAAATGATTTTCCTCAACATGTTGGCAAAGGTGTCAAAATAAATATATACCTTAATTTGAATAGGACATTGGGAAATCAATACTTCAATGTATTCAGGCATTTTTTTACCCAGATTTTAAAATATTTATTAATTTACCAAGAGAAAATAATGGAATGCTTATCACAGGTGCCTAATAAATATTTTGAATGAATGTATAAAATACTTATGCTATAAGAATGTTTATAATAGAAAAAGAATGGAAAAAACTGAAATATCCCAGAATAAGACATTAGTTAAATAAACTGCTATCTTTGTACAATGAAATATTGTGCAGCCATTGGAAATTTTTTATTAAAAGTGTGGAACTATATACATTGTATATCAATAAATAAAACATAAACAGTTTAAAAACAATTTTATCATGTGATCCTATTTTTGTAAAAAGTGTTATATGTCTACACATATACACTCATACACATACATAGCTAAAAGTTATGGAAGGATATCCACTAAATTATTAGTAGAATTACTGTTGTTTTTATTTTCAGTGAGTATATATTATTAATCTAGTACAATGAAACAATAAAAGTTATTTTTAAGTACTCTTAAAAATCTTGAATACATGATAAAACTTTCTTTTCCCCTTCTTTCCTTCCCTGATATGTCTGTACACTTACTGAGTGTGTGAAGTGTGAAAATATTGCAAAGAGAAAGATAAATTTAGCTGGAATGATGGAGGAACCCTTCCCACAAGAGGTGTCATTTGAGGTAAGTCTTAAAGGATGGGTAAATTTTGAGTGGATGTGTAGGGGCAGGCAGAAAGCCCTAGAGTAGGCAGAAGAAGAAGAGATGAACCCAGTCTGAAGAGAGGCAGGTATTGAATTGCAGGTTAGACAGGAAGCTGAAAGGTAGCTTGGGGTAAAAAACCATAGATAGGCTTCTCCATCCTCAGGAGGAATTTCATCTGGAAATGTGTCTGTTGGAGTCCTGTAAAGGGCCCTGAGCCTGGGGTTCTTGGTAGAGTTTCATGGATTGCATGGCTACAGCGGTTGACCCAGGATTTTTTTTAATAAGTACAAAAGTATTATCACTAACTTTTCTCAATATATTTTTTGCCCACAGAAATCATTTTTTAAGAAGGATATCGCTTATCTAAGTCAGAGAAGAGGAGGGTGATGTGCCAAATTCCTTTGCTCTGGCTAATGTTATTGGTAAATAAGTGAGAATTGACACTTTTTTTCTTTTTCATTCAACATATTATTCTTGTAAGATACTTTTCTCTGGAATGTGAACATGTCACTCTTGACAGTTAGCCCAGGCCCATGGGTCTAGGACCTAACTGCCAAGAGATGGATCCTGCAGCTCCAGATCCGTGGGAATCCTTCTCCGCCGGTCTCTATACGTTCTCCCTTCAAAACCTGCCTTCCTAGTTCTATGAGTCTTTGTCTAAATATGCATACTGTTTGCTTATATGGACTAAAATAGCCAGGTATTTCAGGTCGAAAAATAATTGGTGTTGCTTTTTTTTTAATTATACCTGGTATCTACCCAATTTTATAAAATCAATTGATTCAATCCAAATAGTCCAACTAATTTATACCTACCTTCAGAGAGGATTCTTAATTACTCATCAAGGGAAACCACTGTGTACTCACCCTTTTGCAGACATCTCTGTGTGATGAGACAGGCACTGGGGTTTGTTACCATAGCATAGGATTGCCGTTTCATGTTCCATGTATGTTCCTCCAGCTAACTGATGCTTACGTGTGGAAATAAGTCCCCCAAAATGATTACTGAATCTCCACTGATAAAATGGGAAACACTACTACTAGTCATGTTTTACCTTTAGCTTCTAGGAATAATACAAAAAAAATATTCTTATTGTTTTTTTAGGTCATTCTCTATACTCCTGAAATAATGTATCTTCTTCCCACACCCTCCAAGCTTGGCTTATCCATCCTTTGTATCATTTTCTCTAGTGTTTTAGATGATTTGTCAGTTAATGTAAAATGCTAGCTAAAGCTTACATAATAGATAGAGATTATTTGAAATACATCCCTTCTAAATTAAAATACCTCTCCCAAATAGAATTTTCTATTGAACCAAACCACACAGAGCAGTGAATAATGAAAGCATTCTGATCTGGAGACTAATCTAAAGGTAGTCACTTCTGTGGGTCATTGCCCATACTAGCGGCATATAGGCAAATGCTGCTTTCATTTTTGTGTATTCGGGAAAATTTTAGGAAGAGTAAGAAAGTGGGTCATAAATTCAACTATTTGAAAATTTGGTATCATGAGCCATGAATCATGAACCCAGGAAGCCAGAAAAATGACGAATAGTGTTTTTAACATTTAAGAAAGCATTGACTTTAGATCGCCTTGTCCAGATGCACAGCTAATCATCAAAATTCTTACCAAGGCCAGGCGCGATGGTTCACACCTGTAATCAATCCTAGCACTTGGGAGGCCGAGGCGGGTGGATTGTTTGAGCTCAGGAGTTCGAGACCAGCCTGGGCAAGAGCGAGACCCCCCCATCTCTAAAAAAATAGAAAGAAATTAGCTAGACAACTAAAAATATATAGAAAAAATTAGCCGGGCATGGTGGCACATACCTGTAGTCTCAGCTACTCGGGAGGCTGAGGCAGTAGGATCGCTTGAGCCCAGGAGTTTGAGGTTGCTGTGAGCTAGGCTGACACCACGGCACTCTAGCCTGTGTAACAGAGTGAGACTCTGCCTCAAAGGAAAAAAATTCTTACTAAAATTGCTAATAACTGTAAAAAAAAAAAAAACATGCACATACACATTTTCAGTGTGTAAATCCATAAAGGCATTAGAGAGAGTTGTGAAATTATGTGTAATTACTTTATAACTAGGGCTATGAATCAAATTTCCCAGTGTTTTATCCTTTGCTATCTTACTGCCTTCCAGAATTTGATGTTTCTCATTTACAAAAAATGGGATATATTGCATTTACCAAAAAGAGTTGGATTTAACTCTATAATTTGTAAATATTTATGCATATTTCCAAAGAATCCATGAGCTTAACTACATTTTTCCCTGATTACTTATATGCCTAATACATCATGTTAGATCTCACATGTTGCACTTTCACAATAAAATGTTCAGATGAGAAGGCGATAACCCAAACAACCTGACAACCAATCAGTGAACACTCGGAAAAAATAAAACCTGAAGGTAGAGATAATCTATAAAATTGGTGTGGATTTAATTTGAAGGCTGTTTTATACCTAAACTTCAAAAATTTTTTTGTTCAAGGATGAAATTTCTTTTCAGATTTTGCAGAGTTAATAAACGGCCTAAAGAAATGACCAGCTGGTGTCAGTGACCCTACCCATTTCTCTTCCACCTTCACTCACATGGCAAGTGGGATATGGACACATTGTTCTGGGTCGTATTCAGAGATGACACTACTGACAGCGATTGCTCCACTCTCCGTGTGTGACTGAGAAGCCCAATATGGGACCGGGACTCCTTCCTGTAGTTTGCACATATGAAGCTTGTTGGGAAATTTGTGACTACAGCTGCCTTTAACAGAGCTTGTCATTGTTTATATCTCTGCCTCCAAAATACAAAATGGGCCGTTGCTAGGAATGAACCACTTCATTTCCTGACCACTGCAAGCCAGACTGATGTCTCTGTTGTTCTTTCCCAGATGTTTCCAGCACAGCCATGTTGCTTGAAGCTCTGCTTTGCCTCAGACTGGGATGAGCAAGATAAACTAACTTGTATTATCAGTAGCCCTTTGGTTGAGGATTGTAGGCATTGCAGTGATTCAACAATAAAAATTGAGAACCAATCTCAAGTGCCCATGATGCCTTAAATAACTGTGATAAGTGGCAAGCAGAACTCAAAGAAGGTTGAGGCATAGTTCCTGCCATCCAAGTGTTTACAAGGTAGACACACTCCTGAAATAGTGCAAGTCAGTTAATGACAGGGCAAGTCACTGAACAAGGACTTCTAAAGAAGTTACCTAGAGGAAGAGAATATTCCAGGGTTGGGTGTAAAGGAATTCTTCATGGAAGAGAGTATATTTGAAAAAAAGATGATCAGAGAGGGTGCTTTCAGCATGGAAACTGTGAAAAATGATACCAAAGTGGAAAATTGACTGCATGTTTTGGGGATCAGGCTTGGCCCAAGAGAAAGACTATAATATGTAAAAACAAACAAACAAAAAAAAAGTGTTATGGAGCCTGGGTGTAAGGGTTTAAGCCATTATAGAAATTTTACAAAGGCTTTAAAACTATTTATTCAAAGAATCAATAAATCCACGAACCTGATGAGTAGTCTAGATTCTGGCACAAAGTAATGTGATATTGAACAAAGATTTAACCTCTCAAAACCTCAACTTTTGAATATGTATATTGGGAAGGCAAGAATACAAAAATAGTTCTTGACACCTGGGTGCAAAAATGTTTGGAAAATTATAAAGGAACAACTATGGCTCTCACAAAGATTTGAGACAGGGGAGTGATACTAGTATCTAATGGACCTGGCTAGGGATGGTTGATGTCCTGTTATGTACAGAAAAGTCCCACCTGAAAAATGTCCACATAGCTTTCAAATATTTCCCAGGTGCGAGGGGAAAACCTATTTATTATTATCTGAGCCTAGAAGCCAATTCTGTTTTGCATAAAAATATAAAGTATTTTAATCAAATTTTCATACAGTTGCTTTCTCTAGAAATGTGAAACTTCTTCTGGTATTTGAGTTGTCAATAAAATACACTCATATCACTATATTTTACACTGTCACATTCATGGTGAGTCTAAGTATTTAGAACAATATGTTTATGCAGCCCATATTTCAAAATGCCAATATAGAAGAAAGTATTGACAATATGTATTTGAGTATTGTCTTCATTTAAATCCAAACTTATTCATTGTAAGTATCTTCTAGTGTAGTTGCACCTAAGTTGTCACATTTTGAAAAGCATGTTTTAATATAAAGTACCTTTTCTTTTATTGCTCCTTTTTATTATAGTTAGAGTACTTATTAAGGTTTTCTAAATGATGTGTATAAGTGGAAAAACTATATGAATTTTATTTCAGATAGTAAATAGAATGGTAAAAAACATTTATAATTAAAAGGAGCCACAGTGTCTGCCGGGATCAAGAACCACTGGATCAGTGACCTCTGTGGTCCTTCTAGATCCTTCCATTATCCTGCTGAGAGGAGGGTCCAATGCACTCTGAGTGCCTAGTGCACTATGTTTTTAAGCAAATACAGCCATAGGTTAGTAAATGATTCCTTGATGGACTGAAAGAACAATGTCAAGAATAAACTTTCAGTAACAGAATTGTATTTATCCTTAGGATATTAACCCTTGGGATAAATATAAACATGAAATCCTTCAGAACTTTTCACTAAATTCCTCACCAAAAATACAGGGCTTTTTCCTTTACTTTCTGAAGCATGCCTTTGCTACTCTGTGTCTGCTAAACAGTTACTTACTCATCTGATGAATTAAAAATGACATTTGAAATGTCACAATACATATTTTTTCCCTTCTCATTCTCACTCTGTCTCTTGCCTAAAAGTAATCACAGCAACGATATTTTTCCCCATGTCCTCCGTTCAGCTTTACGGCTTTGATTTAATCTATTTAAGGTTTTACACTTTTCAGCATGTCCCGGACTCTGCCCCCAACACAGCGTGAGCAATACCCTGGCTGGCAGTGGGCACAGGCATAATACTTAGCCTCAACTGTCAGAAGACTCTGCTGTCTTTGCCAGCTGTAGGATGTTTGCAGGGGCCCCTGGGAGATTCTCTGCTAATGAGTTACAGGCTGCCTCATCTGTTCAGCGCCTGGACTATCTGCCCAATCTTTCTAAGTTCCTAACCTCATGCTTCCTCCTTCCTCCTACTAGATGGCCTTCTGGGAGACACTGGATACGGGGATGAAACATTCTAATCCTAGGGCCTGCAATCTTGTCAATGTGTACAACCCAGGGGTCTGCTGCTTTGTTTATCTTTCCTACTTGTCTGGTGGGAGGTTTGGCAAAATGGAAAGGCTACAGATTGTGAGTCTTGGAAAAGTATCTGAGCAGTTTGTTGTTGTTTTTAGAATTCCAGTCATTCATAATACAGGGCTAAAACGCTGAAACACTTTTACTTGAAAATGAAATTGTGTGCTGTGAATATAACAATCTTTCCACTTCAACAAGAAGAAAGAGCTTTAAATTCTACCATGTTTTTTTAACACTGAAATTGGGCATCAATTGATGAGTTTCTTGCAATTTAAGGATAGCAGCCCAAAGAGTAAGATATTCTTATGTTAAAGGAGCAAAGATGTTATTTTCAAAGTAAAATCCTGTTGAACCCGGCCGGGTTAAGCCATGCTTTGTTTTTGACAGACTGAACAAATTGAAGGAAGAGGAATTTGGAGATAGAAATTTTATGAATGCTGTCTGTTTTCAAATTATTAAAATTTCATCTCATCTGGGAATCAATGACAAAGAAAACCTTAACCAAGTCAGATGATGTTTTAACATGGAAAATATGAAGGAAACTGAAGCAAAGATAGTCCTCAGTTAAGGATGTGTGTTATTAAACCTGACCATTTGCTGTGCTGGGGTTAGAAGAATTTGTGCATCCAGTTCCCAGGCATAATAAGGTACTAATAGATAATCAGAGTGAGGCTGCCTCCTGACCCTAGATGTGCCCACATACACAGAGGCCCTCAAAGGGGCCTGTCCATGGAGAAGGTTTTTGGCAAGGAAGAGGATGGAACATTGCTTGAATAATTGCAGTTTCAGTAGAGTTGTTCATCACAGCTAAGCTCTGTGAGTGTTGGAATGATGTGTGTGTTATATGCTGGGAGGGTCTGAGCTTCAAAGGCTGTAAAACACAGTATGTGTTATCTTACATCACTTCTCAAATCTGTACAAATTCAGATTTCTCTCTGACAGGCCCTTCCCATTAGAATGGGAAGTTCAAAAGTCCAATGCAGTTTGGATTGACTGTTCAACAATAAACATCCTTGTGAATGAAAAAGTCAAAAGCAATTGATAAATATGCTAGTCCTAAGCATGAGATACACACCTCTGTCATTTATGAGATACCATTTATCCATCAACTATAATGCACCTTCTTCCTTCTTCTTATTTCTTCTTATCCTGTATGATAGATGATTATTATTATTACATCTTTGTTAGCCTGAACCCTAGAATCTGCAATAAAGGTCTTGTGAACTGAAATAGCAACACAATTTGTCATGCATTGGAATTTTCCCGATTCCCAGAGACTTTGAATTAAACACATAATTGAAGTGCTCCTTTGTCTAAACTTAATACACAGCCGTAAAATAGAAAATAGAGATAGGGCTAGAAAAATGTTTCAATTTGAAACCAAAAGACTAAAAGTACTCCATAGTTCAAAAGACTTCTTGAGTAAATAGCCTATCACATCTATGCTAGACAATTACTATGGTTAAATAACTAGTTCTCACTGCTAATCTGTAGGGTCATTTATTAATCACAGAGAGTGTAATCAGTTAACCAAACCAGGAAGTTGGTGTTAGGTATCATTCTTCTGTCATACTGTAATCATTCAGTGTTTTCAGCAGCTCTACCGACACTCAGTCCATGATAGGGTCCTTTCTCATAAGATAAGCATTCTGGAAAGAGGAGATTGAGAGAAAATAAAAAGCATTTGGAAAAATATTTCCACTGACATAACTTTACATTATGTTAAAGAGTTCTTTATTTAAAAATTAAAAGCAAAGGAAGAAAAAGAATAGAAAAAGAAATAATAACCAACAAAAACCAACCATGGTAGTGGGTTTCTAGAAGCAAAAGAAGACACATAAACCATTGATTCTGGAGACCTGGTTTGGAAGACTAGACAAGTCATTGAACCGTTCATTGGTGGTGTGGGATCGGTAGGGTCTAAATTGTTAAGGTCACTTAAAACTAGAAAATTCCATGACTTAAACATCTTCAATTGTCTTGAGCCCCTTCATCTGGAGCCAAGCTATCAATGATGCTTAAGGCTCAGACCAGTTGAAGAAAGACCATGTTTTCTTGCGAACAGTAGTTCAGTGAAGTGAGTCAGAGCCGTACATTGGATAGTAAGAACAACAGTACTTGAGCCTCATCTTTAGGAGTAACAAATACTGTGGATTCTGATGCTTCTATGTGTCCAATAACAAACCTTGATTCTGAGTATTTCACTTTGTTGGTTTAATCCCAGGTCTTACATTTTAATATGGAAACAATAAAAAAAGATAATAATATTGAGAGTCCTTGGAGGTCTAAACTATGGCTCTAGTGACATGTTTGGTGAGTCCATTATTATCTTTGATATGCTACCACTTTGATCATTCTTACCTTTAAAGAAATTGGTTTTCAAAAGAACAAACTTTAGAATTTTATCAACTATAAAACAGAAGCCTCTTGAGATTTATGTGTATTTATTAACTCTTTAGCTAAGAATAGTGATTATTGCCTTGTCTTCTAGTCTTAGTTCTTTCTGATGTACACTACTGATTTTGCCGAAAGCTGGAGAAATCACACACTTTTATGATTAGTCCTATTGGGAAAATAACCTTATAAAAATAAGATTTTACCCTAAATTGATCGTAAAATGACTAGATTTGAGTGGAGTATTATACACAAGTTCTCCCTTAACCGTAATTATATTCCGTGGAATAAAAAATACTTTGAGGCCAGAATGCGATGAGAAAGACAAGAGGCAGAAGTCATGTCATTCTCCCATATTTTTAGTGGCCAAATGACAGGAGGGGAGGAGAATAATTACAAGCAAGCATCTTCCTAACCGTGAGAATTGGTTTGCTTGCTTGGGATGGGATGGAAGCTGTGAGAGACCAAAGACACAATCTTGCAAACTCTTGCCCCATGAGAAACTTATGGTCAAGAAATTTTACTGGACTTTGAGCGACATTCAAAGGGATGTTTTTCAAGTTATTGGGATGAACTCTGAAGGAGTGTGACAATTCTTTAGGGTTTAAGAACACAAGTATTCTCTCCCTTTGTTGTTTCTTTCATCTTTTATTCCATCTGCATCACCTGAGCTTCCTTTCTTTCCAAATATTTAGTAACAATGGGGGGAAAGATAAAAAGCAAATCGACCAACTGCATATTTTTTGATGTTCAGATACTTTGAAACTATGTGTTTTTTTCCCCAAAATGTTTTCAAGGTCAGGGGGCGAAAGGACCCTGGGTGAGCTCAAAGATTTAGAGCGCCCAACTAATTAAACTCCTTCCTTTAACATGTCTTTGAGTCTTTGAGTCTTTAATATAATTTAAAGCAATTGTCCCCGTAGGGAGGTCTAACATTTTGCACAGTTACATTGAAATAGTTGACCTGCCTGAGGAAACTAGAAGAATTTCAAGGGTACATTTCAAGACCCTGTTTCTGTTGATAATAGTGTTCCAGAGTTTATATTTATTAATATTGCTTTATTTTGGTCAAACTCCCACAGGAAATCCTGAGGAGTGCATGTTTCTGGCATATTTTATCTTAGATAGTTCCATCCCTTTGGTCTTGCACCCTGACGGCTAAACTGAAGTGTACCTTTGAAAGCCTCCGCTCTTTAATAGAGCTGAGGATGACAACAAACAGGAACTTCAACACTCTAGGAAGACAATCTATCTACTTTCTCCAGTTATCATTAAAATGTCTTTTAGACATAGGTCATAACTGGAAACCTATAAATGATGTCTGTGTAGTAAGCACTTCCCACAGAGCTGGAGTCCCAAATGATTAAAATTTATCACATTGTTCTTATGGTTACAAATACTGCTGATATGTGTCATTACTTAGAAAGTACTATTCATAACATTTTGATTGCAGTCCAAATAGTTTTTTTTTCTGAATTTCCCATAAAATGCTCTTGATCTTTTTCTTAAAAGGTCTAATCCACTTCTCCTTTGAAACAACAAAGAGAAGGGGTTGATTGTTCTTTAGTTTAAATTTTGTTTAGTGTGATATATTTATTGCCTGGTGGGATGCCTCTAATTTTCCACTGGCTTTTCTGAAAAAGTAATTAGGGTAGAACTTAATCCTCTGCAACATGCAGGCTCTAAGTTCTTCCACGAATTAAAAATTATGTTTCGTATGTAGCTCTATTAAAATGATATGCAACCACAAGACCTCATATTTTAGCAGTGCTTTGTTTTTCAAAAATACATGCTTTGAATGTACAAATTTACTCTTTAATTAGACAACATCAGATGCACTGAAATGCTTTAGAATGAGCCCTTAATACGGTAAGAGTTTATTAGAACAGGATAACAGGGCAGCCTCTGTTTTAGTCTCCTGGACAGCTAAATATCTAAAGTTCTTCCAACATGATTGTCTAACCCTCACACACTTTCCCATGTTCCTGAGAGTTTATATCTTAAGGCAAAAGGTTAGTGCAGGTGGCCCCAGATATTCAGCTTTTACTAGGTATTTTACCTGGAAAGCAGTAGATTGCACTGGCTTGCATTTATTAGAAAATAAAACTGTAAAGGCAGCATGTCACCTGCTTTTCTGCCTAAATATTTATCTCCTGAACTACAATTTGGATGGCTCTGGTTTGAGTTTTTGTAACTGATTTCTAAATTCTGGAACTCAGTGTACCTTGTAATAATATTAAGATATCAAGAGAGGAAAGAAAGCAAGATACTAACGGAATTTAATACCAAGACTTTTTAACTAAGAAATATATCAAAGTCCTTATCATAATTTGGACTCCTGGTTACGAAAAGTTCAATATATATGTCGCATCCTAACCATCTAACCATCTAATTTAACTGACTCATACACACACTGTTGTACTATAATTTAACATTTTACAGTACTTTATGGCGGCTGCTATTTAAAGATGTCCCCCAAATTTTACCTCATAGTTTTAGAAATAAGTGAAAAATAAAAGACAAGTCTTCTTCATTTGAAACTTTGGAGTCAGGAGTATTTGCGGGTTAAGGAGACAAATTTCCAGATCTAGGATTTTTTTTTTATTTTCAAAACAAAATGTACTAGTTCTTTCCATTGCTGACATAGTTGGCTCCATGTAACTTTTGGAACAAATCTCTTTTTGTAGAATTATCTCTCAGTTTAAAGTCATTTTGTGGTGGGAAAAAAAAGCCAGCTGGTGACTAGCAAAAATGAAATAGAGGCAGTGTTGATAGGAAGAAAAAAAGAACCATAGAATTGATTTTATAATCTTATTAAAACAAACTCCAAGGAACTGACTTACTTCTTTTGTCATGTGAATATTCTATAATATCAAATATTCCTGAAAACAAGTGAACCATTGGTTGGGGCTTGACAAGTATTTGCTATCTAGAGATTTTTCACTGTATGTTAAAAGGCTGGGAAGAGACAATTGTGTGTAAATACAAACAATATGAAATTTCTGATTATAATAAAATTTTACAGCTAATGTATTTTAAGAACTGCTTTGGTAAGAGTTGTATGTGTACTTTTTGTAACTCATTTTGCCTTTTTATATTGAATGCTATATTAAAAAGACATGCATGTAGGCAAGATGACCCAATAACCACAAAACAAGCTACATCTAGATACTTGCACATCAAAATGAAATTTCCAATCAATGAGTTGCTTTGTCTACAGGATAATAAAGGGTACTTTGGTGTTTTGGGTTTTTGTTTTTTGGTGTTTTTTTTTTTTTTTTTTTGAGACAGAGTCTCACTCTGTCGCCCCGGGCTAGAGTGAGTGCCGTGGCATCAGCCTAGCTCACAACAATCTCAAACTCCTGGGCTCAAGCTATCCCTCTGCCTCAGCCTCCCAAGTAGCTGGGACTACAGGCATGTACCACCATGCCTGGCTAATTTTTTCTGTATATATTTTTAGTTGTCCAGCTAATTTCTTTCTATTTTTAGTAGAGATGAGGTCTCACTCTTGCTCAGGGTGGTCTCGAACTCCTGAGCTCAAACGATCCACCCGCCTTGGCCTCCCAGAGTGCTAGGATTACAGGCATGAGCCACTGTGCCCGGCCTTATAGTTTTTCTTTTTTTGAAATGGTTTTATATCCTCCCATCAAGTACATCTTTTGTTTTTGAAAGTATACTCTTAAAGTGTGGTGCCTAGATATAAACTCAGGATTTAAAAAAGAAAAAAGTTTTGACCACTGTGGAATATAGGTTGGGGTTGTCACATCTTCTGTAGCCTAGCAAGTTGACTCCAAAATTGACCCTAAATCCTATTAGACTTACAGCAGCCCACCACTCTGTTGACTTATATTGAACTCACTATTACCTAAAATCCCTGGACCATTGCTTTCCACCATTTGCAATATAAACTATTTTTCCAGTTGGTTTTCTGAACCCAGGTAAAGAGCTATGTGATTATTGTTTGTTACTATTAAAACTTTATCCTGTGAGATGCTGCCATTTGTCTAGCTCAAACTCATTTGGAGCCTAATATTGGCATCATCAGATTCGTAAAAACCCAGCTCATTGGGCAAGATGCTTGCCAAATCACTGAAAACAGCATCGAGAAGTCAATCCCTTGCAACGTGTTATACTCTCCCTATCAAAGATATGTTTTCCTAACCCCTAAACCATTCTTACTGATGTTTAAATCCTTTCCCAGCCAAACTAGACTGTGGTTTAAAAATTAATTTGCTCTTTATCAACTCACATTTTTGATTACTCATGGCACTTTATTTTTAAGCAGGAATAGCATGCCTTACCAAAGTAAAAATAATTCAGGAAAACATAACAAATCAAAGTCATTCATTATGACCAACATCTCCTGTGGTTATTTGTCTGGTCTTTATATGAAAGTGTTAATGATGAAACTCAGATTGTGTTTACTACAGTTAAATTTTTGTCTTTCCTTAACCTCATGTAAACTGAAGCAAAGGACAGTGAAATACTCTACTAAATAAAAATGAAACCAAGGCAAATTCTCTAAGTCAAATAGAATTTTTACACCTAAGGGTTTTCAAAATATACATGCTATACTAAGGTTCCCAAAGGATTTGATGCCACTGTTCATTAGATACAATTAAATAATAATAAAATAGTATGTTGGTAAAATATAATGGTTACCATAACTTTCCTCAGAAGCATACACACACTAATTATAAAGAAGTCTTTGCATTTAACTTTGAAATGTACAATCATCAAAATGCTTGAGCGGCCACATGTGTAGGAGTGATAGGTCTCGCATATATTTATGAGCTGCCTTAAATCCTTTCTGGAGCTAGGAGAAAAGTAAACAAAAGACATAGTCACATATTTAATGAGGAGGGAGAGAAAAATCTAAATTGGTATGCATTTGCTACTCTCACCAGCCATTTCATTTTCTAAATGTTGTATTGAAATGTTTAGATGCGTCCTTTCAACCGATACTACAAATGTAGGGAATATCCAACGTCACAGTTACATTGGACATCAGTCAGCAAAAGCACAGTAGCAAAATATTGTTTTAAACAATCTATTACCCTTAAAATTGTAAAGAAATGTAAAAATGCTACCTGCCATCCTTGGGGTAATTTCCAGTTGTCTCCCTGCAGTGAGTGCCTACTTCTGTGACTCTGGAAAGAATTCCATGCTTCTAAGATATCTTGGTTTAGTTTAGACAGGATTTGCACAAGGATAATACAATTTCGTCTGTCTTTTTTGCTCCCACTTAAAAATTAAACAGGAAACACATATATACCGTATATGTGATTTAGATGTATCTGTTTTTTATCCTCCTGCTGGTTTTATTTAACTTTCCCCTCTCTCTACAACATTTCTTGCTTTTCTCATACATTTCCTATAAGTAGAAAAGAATAATCAGACATGAGGAGTTTATTTGGAAGTTTGTTGCAAGTGATTTTATTATACGACTCTGAACAAAAGAGTACTTTTCACTGGAGATGATACATTATTCAAAGTCCTCGTTGTTTTTACCTGGTAAGTGGCATAAATGATCCTAGTCATAGGATACACATATTCATTGCATAGAGTAATGCTGTTTTTAATCCTGTTTACCTGTATATAGCAAAGATCAGGTTCTCCATGTGTAAGCCTCAACCTAACTCTCTCAGCATCCCTCCTGGTGCTGTCAGCCTTACACACTCCACTCCAACTCGGCCTGAATGCATAGTGCAGCCAGATTTAGCAAATTAAATTACAGAATGCCCCACTAAATTTGAATTCCTAATAAACAATAAACAATGGGTCAGTATAAGTATGTTCCAAATATTACATAGGATATACTTATACTAACCCATTATTTGTTGTTTATCTGAAGTTCATCTTCAACTGTGTGCTTTGTATTTTTCCTGGCAATTCTACAATCACATCCTCCATGTGATGTTTCAAGCCATTTTGTGCAGACTTTTCCCTCCACCTTAGATGACCTACTGTTTCTTGTCAACAAGGAAGACCCAGCTCAAATAGGTTTTTCTCCTCCTCCGTAAAATCTTGACTGACCTGCTCCAACCCACCCCCAGCAGAGCTGATCCTTCCCTCCTCTGTGCTGTGACAGTGCCTGGTACAGACTCAATTATCACCTGCATCACAAGCTCTATCTCACCCATTCGTGTGTGTCCGGATGTGAAGTCAGTGGGACACAATGCGCTGTACTCATCCACACCCTCAATACTAGAAGCCAGCAGATACCTTGGGAGAACTTCTGAGTATGGAAAGGGTAGACGGTTGGAATCAGACAAAGCTGGATTCAAACCCTGGATACCATGGGCAACACATTTAGATTCTCAGGGCCTCAAGTTCTTCATCTAAATTTTTAAAAAAAATACAACAACCATGGCTAAGTAATTGTTGAAAATTAAGTGAAGTTGTTTGCATATAATGGACCTTGTCATTAAGCACAGGATGACCAAAAAAGTTACCTTCTAATCCTATGCTCCTTGTTGAACTAAAAAAATCCTTTCAGAGTTATGTTTTTCCTCTTTTTTTTTCTTAATAATCTGGAGAAAACTTCCAATTCGATTTTTAAATTAAGTTTTAGATTCTCTTATTATGGCCTAATACACTAGATAAGAGAGTAATTTCAACTCTTAATAATATTTTTTTTTTTTTTACCAATTTACCCCCAAATTCTGATTCAATTTCTTGCTTGTAGATTTTCTTCCTTTACAATCAAATGGCACTTCCAATGAGACCATATAAAAAGAGCAAAACTCTGCTCCCAAAAGCTTGGAAAGGAAGAGAGTTTCTAAAAATTACTCTTGTCTCATCTGTCTGACTCACATTTATCTAAAAATAAAAGGATAACTAGGAGAAAAAATAAACGAACAGAGGATAACGTGCAGCCTCATGTTTCTGAGTCAGATAACAAGATAATTTTTCTGCATGCTCTATATTTCACTTTACTTTTCAAAATGACCTTTCCACCCTCTAACCCCTATCACTAGAATATAAATCCATTAATGAGGAATCTTTTCTTCCCCTGTCCTTTTTCATATCAATCGCAGCAGGACCCTAGACTGTTCTTTGAGTTCATTCACTTTATAGCTATTAAAAAGAAAATATAGCTGGAGACAGCCTGTCTCCAATTGGTTAAGTACAAAATGAAAAAAATAAATTCCTGACTTTCTTGCTTTCATCGGCCACTGATTTTCTATGTAAAACCTAGGGAAGTTTCCAAATTTCACTTTTTAAAAATCTATAAAATGGGTGAGTCATTAAAAAAAAATACCTGTTTTACATATATTTTTTGGCATAAAATATAAAGCTCTTAAAATATTAGTGTTTTACACAGTCAGTGATTTTTAAAATATGCTTGCTTGACTTTGGCTCCTAAAGAGTTTAATGTCATTGCTCACTAGATGCTATGAAATAATAATAATAATATTAGTAAAATGTAGTAACTACTGTTACTTTCTCCAGAAGTACACACATTCTAATCTAATTTCCAAAGCTAAAGAAGCTAAAGGGATCATTGAGAAAAACATGTAGTAAACTTCAGAATAAATTGACAGACACCTTAAGAGCTATATATAGGGTGGTGCCAATTCATTCAACCATTTATCTATTCATTCATCGAATGTTTAGTGAGCATATACCATGAGCAAAGCTCTATGACAGTCTTTTTCTGAGTTCCATTTCCTCAGTTTCCTGACAATGAAACTGTACTCGTGAATGTACAAAATGTATAACTAGGGTTAATAGCTTAATGTTCCTAAACTAATCATCTAATAATTTTATTAATGCCAGCATTCACTGAGCTCCGATAACATTTGCACTTTTGTAGCAACATGGCTTTCTCCTGAAGATGCAAGTAACCTACAGTCAACACTGTGCATGCCTGGTTGATAGGTAACGTGTGTCAGGGATGTATCTTGAGTCTTCTAACAAGAGCAAAAACAGTAACAATGACAACTGAGTTTTGAGGAAGACTTTTCTACCCAAGTCAGCACCCTAAGAAGTCTTTCACAGACCCTGGGAACTATGCCATGTCCCTCAGCTATCCTTGCTCAAAGTCTCTCTTTGATAACAGATCTCTCTTCCCCCACTAAACTGTCAGAGCCATGAGTGCAGGGACCACGTCCACCTTGTTCGCTCCACATTCTTATGTTAAGCACAGCATCTGGTCCATAGTAAATGGTGAACGAACTTCAACATAGCTTTCTCAACACATTACCCCATTTGATCCACTCCTCCCACACCCCCTTCATAAGAGCAGATCAATTTCAAGATCTGTGACTGTGGTATGCCACGTACCCAGCGTCATCCCACTGCAGGCACGTTGCTCATCATCTCCTTGCTGGGGAAGGTGGCATCACAGCCAGGCAGATAGATCTTAAGGTGGAAGCAAGGAAAAGATGTAGCAAGAGGGCAGAGTTCATATGGAAAAGAAAGATTCAAATGGAAAAGCCAAGTTAGGAGAATATCTTCCCCATGGAGCAGCAGTGAAGAGTAAGTCAGCCCAGAGCATTTCCAAAGTACCAATGATACTGCCTCCTCTACACAGTAAACTATCAGGAGTTACCAAAAACCCCAAGGATCTTCCTGATCTTCAAATTGTCTGATATTAATGGAGTCTGTAAACAAAGGAGGCTAACCAAGGCACCCAGTTTCTAAATAGCTCAAGTGCTTTTGAGTTTTCCATTACATTGGGTTATTATATATGCAGTGACGTATTACATTTCTCCCTCTTCCTGTGTGGGGTATACACATATAAACCCAATGTAATGGAAAACTCAAAAGCTACCCCAATGTCTATTTGATGACACTTAGTGAGACACAATCCATACTAAAAGATGAATAATACTTCGAGATCCAAAGTCTAAGGGTCCCATGGGTATCTTGTGTAATTAAACTTGAGAGCTGTTTCTCTGAATTAGAATATGTATGTAGATTTAAAAGAAAAATAGAAATTATTTATGCAGGAGCATACAGTTCTTTGCACTTTTCTAAAAGTAACTTTTTCAAGATGGCTTAAGAATTCGGTCAGAGAAACCACATCCACCCATTTTTGCTGGAATGACGACTTGTGCCTTCCCTAGGAAGTTCTTACCAGCACAGAGACTCAAAGGACACACCCAGAAGGAGAGGAAGAAAGACCAAGAAAAGCTAATTCAACCCAGAGTGTGGATAATTGTCCTAGCTTCACCATCTAACATTTAGGTACATCTGTTCCAATGGAAAAAGGGCGAGATCTTGAGAGAACAAAACCTTACTGTGAAGATCTCAGCAGGGCACTTTAAAGACCCAGCACCAGGCAAACCTGTTAAACGGAGAAGCCTCTGATGCCAACCTGGATGACCCTGTCACAAGTGTCATCACTTATATTGCATGTAGGAGCCACATACATAAGACCTCAAATCCTAATCCTAAAAGGGTGATCCTGATGAAAATCAGAAAGGCAATCAGAAGGAGGTAAAATATACTATTAGTGCACTTCCTTAATTGTTTTGAAATAAGCATGCATTATTTTTACAAAAACAGCAAAAACATTCCTAAATAGAAAAAAAGAAGGAAGGAGAGAAGGTGGGGAGAGTTAGAGCGAGGGAAGGAGTGGAGTGGGGAGGGACAGACGGAGGAAGGAAGAATATATGCTTTGACGTTTTGTAACTGGTACTCATAGAAGGCTGGGGACTGCATGATTAGAGGATGTACCCGTGCCTTTAACCACATGTCTCACTCGAACACGTCATCATTTCTGAACCCAGATGCTGAATCTCTGAACGCTGCAGCTCTGGAGGTTAGTGTAGAGCCTTGGATCAGTTCTCGTCTTCCCTTAGTTCCTCAGAAATTCACTTTGGGTCCTGCAACATAGAGCACTGGTAAGAGGAAAAAGAACTCCCTACAGCTTCAGAGAAAAAGATGAGAGGACTCTCAGTACTTTCTTCATTAATGGGAAATAATTCTTGACTTCTTTCTCTCTCCCTCCAGAGGTTCATGGTTCTTTGCAGACATAACTAAAGACATTGAACTGTTTCTCCCATATTTCCAGGTCAAGAGGGCAAGGCTAGCATTACTCAGGTATTTTCTGAAAGCCTACTAAGCACAAAACTTGGCACTACAGGGATCCAAAGAAATTAAAGATATGGTTGGTTAACAATGTAGCAAGAAGAAATACATAAGCAGAAATTAGATGACAAAGAAACAGCAAAACATGAGATTTAACAAGGTTCTTGCCAAAGGAAAATGTACACACCACGAAAGCTCTCCTGCACAATGCAATGTATTGACTATGCACTACTTTCTTTAAAATTAATTTATCAACATCTGTTAAATGCACACATGCAAACACACACACACACACACACACACACACACACACACACAATCACCAGTCTGTTAACGTTCAAAAAAGTAATCAGGAGTCATAAAAACATAGGAAGTTTAAAAATGGAGAAAGCAGAGATTAAAAACAGACAGCATTTACTGAGCATTTTTACTATGTTCCAGGTGCTGTGCTAAGTGCTCTAATTGCATTTTCTCAATAAATTCTTGCAACAAATTAATGAGCTAGGGATTATTACCATTTTATAGCTGATTTAGAAAGGCTTAGAAAGGTTTAAGTAATTAGTCTTAGGTATCTAAGATGTCACAGCTAACCTTATATTCCTGAAGCATTGAACACTATGGCTAAAGACTAGAAATAACAGAGAAAAAATGTTGAGGGATTTGAACATTGGAAGCAATTTGTAAAGAAAGCATATGAACAGTTCATTCATAGCTTCTCACTAAACTCGTATTGAATACCTAATATGTGCAAGTTCATCTCCCTACGACAGTAGAAATAGAAATAAAACAGGTGGGATTCCTGCCTTCAAGGAGCTAATGATGATGTCCTATGAAATGATGGGATGGCGGGAAGGCGAGGAGGAAGGAGGCAGACAATACAATGGGTAGTCAGTCCTGTTATTGAGATGTAGACAAAGGAATGTGGAAGAACAGGGTGGAACCACAAAGTCCACCCCAAGTAGAGTTGGGAATGGCTTCACTGAGGAGGTCATAGCTGATCTGGGCCTATATAGATTGGCAAAACTTTGCCTAAATAATAAGAGGTAGAGCACATTTCTGACAGAGAAGGAAGTAGCTACAAATGCATGAACTTTATGAAGCGAAGTTGTCCATATGAGAAAAGTTCATTACCTCTGAAATGGAACAAAGCCAGGATCCATTTTAGGGAAATTTGACCACAGCCTGCAAAAAACCAGAAAAATGGGGGAAAGGCAAGACCAGTTAAGTTGACGATAGGGAAAAAGGAAAGAATTGTGAAGAAATTGTGGCTGATCACAGGGAACTAGAACCCAATGCTTTTCCTTTGCCAGCTCAGAAAAGATGTTATGATTCATCTAGTTGCTCAACCAGACAGAGGTTTTGTGCATTTCTCCTTCTACTCCCTCGTTCCCTACATCTCACCAATCACTGAATCCACCAATTTCACCTCCTACACCTCTCTCCTGCCCACTCATCCCTCTGCAGCCTCAGTGCTACCCAACCAAGACAGGCCTCTGAGGCCTCCTAACTGCCCCACAGTGTGATCATTTTAGAAACACAAATCCAATTATGTCACTCTTCCAGGGGCTTTCCAATACCTTCAAGGTAAAGTTCAAACTGAGCCCTGTGATTCACAAAGCCCTCTCCAGTCTTTACTTATGCTGTTTCCCACCCACCTCCCAGACCCACCAAAACCTCATAAACACACACACACTATGATCCACTAATATTAAATTCCTTTCCTTTCCTCAGATACAGCATGCCCTCTATTCCCTAGACTTGTACTTATCCTGAAACACTCTTTTCTCTATTCCAGGCACTCTTTTCTCCAAGTTTCACTTGGCTGACTCCAGCTCATCCTATAGGTCTCAACTTACATGCCACCTTTTCCAGGAAGCCTTCCCTGATGTTCACAGCCAGATTACACATCCTTCCTCGGTGACTACATAACACATTGTGCTTCTTTCTCAGCACTTAGAGATGTGTAATTGCTCATTTACTGATCTGTACTCCCAAATAGACCTTAAGTTCCAAAGAGCAAGAACACATCCAACTCATTAATTTTATATTCCTTAGCAGCTGGTGCATATTAGACCAGGAAGTAAATGACTGAATCAGTCTTACCCTGGGCCAATACTGAAAGGGGATAAAAGATTGTTAAATAACAGAAAATGAATCAAATGAGGTTCAGCTACCAACTCCATGACCAAACCATGAGGGCAACTCAGGTTTAACCAGTATGGATCCAGCAGTTTCCAAGCAAAGGAATCAAGGTGTTTTGCCTACCTGGATCTGGCTGTGTAGTTTAGTGGAAGCCAAAAAAACTGAGCATCTCTCAGGACTAGGGAAGATTCTCTTCCCAGCTGGGGTCAAGAATGTGAGAGTCATACAAATAAAAAAGCTTGAATGTGAGGCTTGGGCCAAGGTGGGAGTAAGGAAATGATCTGATGCAGTAGATTGGAGAAATATCAGAAATTGGTTTTAAGTTCTCTACTGTAAGCAAATACCCAAAATATGGGACATCCTTGTATAAGCAGTACAGTAGATAACAACTTCCAATGTATTCCATAAAATAATACGTACTATGTATTTCAAAGAAATGCAAAAACCTAGTTTGTTGTCTTTTAAATTCAAATAATCTTTTTCCCTCTCTTCTACTTTGCACCTGAACTTTATTTCACTCACTCACTGTAATAATCTTTCCTGATGTTTTTCAGAGTCCTCATACTGGTTTGAATAAAGCAGCAAACAAGGCCATTGAACCATAGCTACCTTCCCTTCATGAGTAAAGATTAAGGCTGTGCATTTGGCTTCATAAAAATTCCAATGAATATCTGGATATTTGGAAAGGCCAGAGGAGAGGGCAGGAAATGACATGAGACAGAGGAGGGCCACAGCACCCGGTGAAGGCACCAGGCATGTATGTTGCACTTCTGTGTTTTAGATCTCTATCTTGTCTGTGCAGTTGTTGATTGGTCTCTTTGTAGCAGCATTTGTCTAGAGGTAAGAAAAGCTGGTCATTATCTGGGCTTCAAATTGTGTACAAAGTCTGATAACACATTCTGGTTTCTAAGAATAATTTAAGCTTTTCTGAACTTTTTCGGGTAAAAGCACACTTAATCATCATGCAGCAAAGCTGGAAGCTGGCCAAATGCAGGACAATCAAAGAGAGGGCTTTCTCTCAAAAAGCCCAGAGCCGGATCCCTCAGCTTTGGATAAGTACTAGTGGGAGAAATGCAAGGAACCCGGCTCTGGAAATCTTCAAAACCCTTCTGAGTAAAAGCAGATCCTTCCACCCTTTGGAGTAAAACTGAAGATGAGAGCATGTAAAGGAGTGAATAGTCCATGAATTAATAATTTCTTATTTAATAAATAGAGACTATAGAACAGTTTACAATTACAAGCCATAAAGATAATTCTTACGCAAGAATTTCTCCCTTAATTGACTTGTCTGAATGTCCGCCCTCTCTTCCCCCCCAAAGTAAACCAAAGTATTACTAGCTCTGGCAGTTTTATACTAAAACGCTAGGTTATATAAGACCTAAGATAAGCACATCCTTCCTAATTGCCTCTTTCTAAGTTATGTTTCTTGTAAATCCTCGTGTTAGAGGCTCAATCCGCATCTTCAGGATATTTATCACATTTTATGCCTCTAACTCTGCAGTGTTAGTGCTCACGGGGCCCATTCTAGGGAAGGTGATGGAAACACAATCTAAGTGAATCCCTTATTCCTTAACAAACCACACCAGCTGCCCATGCTCTGATGTCATCAGCTAAATGGCTTTGTTCCTCCATTGAAAATGAAGCGCTCATTTCAGAACTCTATTTGGGTGATGGGCACACCTATAGCCAGGACTAGAGCATTACAAAAGCGATCCATGTAACCTAAAACATTTGTACCCCCTAAATATGTTGAAATAAAAAACAAAATTAAAATAATAATAATAATGGAAATAAAAAGAAAGCAAGACTTGGAAATGTGTTGGGTGATGGCACCGGCTCTAATCTCGCTGTATCTATGATCCACGGTCAATCACTCACCTTCTTTGCCTCTCTTTGCTCACTTTACAACTGCATGTTTGGATTAGAATGTTCTCAAAACCCCACACTAAAATTCCAGGAGTTCTTGGCCTATTTTAGAGATATCCTATTTTAAAAAGCCATAAAATTTATCCTGCATGATAAATATCACCTATTTGCCTTCAAGTTTCATGTTTAGTTTGTATTTCTTTTTTCTTAAATATTCACCTGTGTTTTCATACTTCCATAGTTTAATTTTTTAAAATTTTGATCCACTTGGAACTTTGTAATGTTACTATTTAATGCAAAGCAAAATTATATAAATCTCAAATATTAGTTGAGTAAACATTAATACATAGTTATTTTAAAAAATATTAAGGCTGTAAGAGATTTCCAACTTCTTTTTTTTAAATTTCTAGAAATACATTAGAATAAACATTCCTACTTACAAGACTTTGAAGGGTTTGACTGAATTGTGAAATATTCATAATGTGTTAAGATAGACTGAGGAGGCAAAAACCAAAATCATATGATTTTGTTTTTATCATACTGGGAAATGATGTCAACTTGGAAAAATATAAATTATTGAGTGTCTTACTGTGTTCATAGTTCGCATTTGTTACATTATCGGGTGGCACAACCCACAAATATTATATGCAGAGAGCAATCCTTTTCTAATCTTTATGTCCACATATTCCTACGAGTATCAACATTAAAGTGTTACTGCCTTGAGCCCAAATTATTCCATTTCCTTTTTAAAAAAATATTTTCTCCCTCTACCTCTATTCCTACTTCCTATGCTGTATTACAATAACCCCCATTATTCTGAGAACTTTTGTTACAGATTTTTGCCTCTTTGTAGCTGCTGCTTTAATGGAATAGCCTTTCATTCTTCTTCCTTCTATAGATATTTATTGAATGCTTTCTATTAGCCAGTGAGTTAGGTGCTGAGGGGTATAGAGCTAAATAGTTACAGTTCCTGCACTCAGTAAACTGGCATTCTCAAGCAGTTACCCATCCCTCTAAAGCCCCGTTTCTCCATTTATAAAATAGGATAGTAGTAATTACTACACGAGCTATTGTGATGACTACATGAAATAATAATTTTTAAACACTCGGCAAAATGCTTTGGCAAATACCTAACATTCTGTAAATATTGTTTATTCCCCTTTATTCCCTAGGTGCTATATAATAGGAAAAAACTCAACAAAAGGTAATGTTTGAACCATATTTTGTAAAGGGTTGTTTTTCAGAGGAAGAAGGAAGAAAAACATTCCAGATATTGGGAATACTCTGTACATAGGCAACATGAAAGAGCATGTCATATGCCATTTTAAAGAAGTGAAAAGCTATCCCACAAAGCTACGAAGAACAAGTAGGACGTGAAACTGGAAAGCTGGGCTGTTTTAATAGACTCAATCCTGCAGAAAATAAAGAACCACCAAGGACTTTAGAAAAATAAAATAACATGATTCTACTTGTATTGTAGAAAGATCATTATAGCTTCACTATGGAGGATGGGTTTGTGGTGCAAAAGACCAAAGGCAGTGAAATCAGGTAAGAGAGTCCCAAGATCAAATGAGAGAAGATGATGTCTAAACGAAGACAATGGCAGGTATTGAGTGATGGAGAATGAATTGAGGAATATTTTAGAGTTAGCATCTATCATATGTGGTCACTGACTGAACCTTGGGATAAGGGTTGACCTTGAGGTTTTCAGTTTGGTGGTCAAATACACCACTAACTAAAATAAGAACTATAGAAAAGAAGTAACTGTACTGGGGGAACTGGGGGTAAGGGGATGGAGAAAGTTGGAGATTATGGACATGGTTTTAGATGTCCATGGAAAATCCCAAGAGAATACCACTCCTGGGAGGGCAGGGCAAAGGGCAGTACAGGAAGCCTATGAAGAAAGGGTACTACCCCAGAGAATGATGTATTGAGAACCAAGAGAAGAAAGAGATTCGAGAGGAGGAATTAAAGATTCATACCAATGTCAAAGAGAGGAAAACAAGGGAGCTAGGAGAGAGTGGTTCAATCCTCTAACCCCAGGATTGGGGGAAAGGAAGGCACAGGCTCCCCTCCAGTTGGATTTGAGGAAGGCAGTATCATCAGAGCAAAGTAATATTTCAATTAAGTTGGGGAGGCAAAGGGAGTTAAGCTCTATTAAACTCTACAGAAAGTTTAATAGTGTGGGGAAAAATTAAAACACCCAGTATTCCAATGAAAATGATTTTGCAAGGAAAGTCAGCAGGCAGAGGATGGGGAGGTCCCCAGACCACCAGGGAAGGACAGGACTGGCCTGGACAGAGATAAGAGTATGAGAAGATTAATGATGAGGGGACTGTGATTCTTTTTATCTTTGTCTTAAGTGAAATAATTTTTAGTGCTTTGAATTCCTGTCTGATATCACATTAATTCAATAA
>CM052441.1:24493983-24518951 GCA_028533085.1 Varecia variegata | reverse complement strand
CATGAGAGAAAGGTCATATTTTTACATATTTTTATAAGATGTGTGGCTGTATTCAAAAACCATCGAGACACATGCCAAAAACTTCATAAAACCTCCCCTAGAAAAGAGGATGAAAGGCGAGGGAGTTGGAATTTTTATCCTTTATTTCATTCTGAATTGTTTGATTTTTTATCAAGAGTTTCTAAAAAAAAGACTTTAAAAATAATCTTACAAATGAAAGCAATCTTATAAGGAATAACATTGCCAGTGGTTTAACTGCAATACTCTGCTTTCTCTTAAACACCAAAAATTTAAAAAATTTTTACACTGAAATGGTATGATGTAGTAAGGTATTAATAGCCTTCATCATTCAGTAGTATTCAATGATACAGCCATTGCCACAACTTAATTTTTGACTTTGCAAAAAGTCTTGCCATTCAGGCATCTCATTCATCATACTGACAGCTCTTCATACACACGTTGAACGTGTGCTGAAATCACACGTCACGAGTCCTTTTTGTTACTTAAAAGTAATGTTCTCTTCACTCTCAAACTCCCTTAGGATGCATTTTATGGTGGAAAATTTAACTCAATTTCCTCAATGGAAAATTTGTTTTTAACATTTACTGTTGGTTTTAAATAAAAGAAAACGGTTAACATATACAGAAGTTTATGTCAAAATTTGGGAATCTAAACCTAAAATTCCTAATTTTAAATAGTCACAGGTCAAATTTGAAATTCCAGATGCTTAAAAAATTATTTAAGGTGGAAAATATTTTTTATCTCTAAAGGGTTTATTTTTAAGTCTATTTTTCAACTTCACCGAGTTTGGTTGCAAGCCAATTTGGACTAAATTAAAGTCAGAAAGAGAGTGGGAAAAAATCAGTAATTCAAAGTCATTTCAAACTTGGACATGTGACCTAGCATGACTCAGATGGAGGGAAAAATGTCCAAATGTCCAGGGCCTTACGTGACTCTAAATTTTCAATCTTGGCAAATCCTAATGATTTATACTTGATTTAAAAATATAAGCACACAGATGATTTCTAAGCCCACACCCAATGTGAAACTAAACTTTTCAACTATTACGTTGGTTCATATGCAAGTTACATTTTCACTCTTTTAAACTAAAATAGATTAATATATTTGACCTAGAATTTCTTCCAAATTCACTTTCCACCAATATGGAGTGAAATGCTGCCAGATAAAGAACATTATTCAAGTGCCTGAACACAAGATCTATATTAGAACTGACTGGTGTTTGCAGTAATATCAAACATATATTTATACAGCTAAGTGTTTCAACAATACCACTGTAAGTAATAAAAAAAACATTGTTTGGATTTTTGGCATTGCTTTCCTACCTCAAATGCAGGACCAAGTATAACATAATTATAACATTTAATTTTATTATACTTTTTACCTGTAGTATAGTGTCCTCAAGCCTGTATCCAGAATAACTAAAGATTTTGTTAGAGATAAAAATACAAGTTCAAACCCTAGATGAATAAAACGGTAAAGAAATGCGTAGTAGAAACACTTACAAATATATCACACATTATTTTATGAGGTAAGTAATATAGGCAAGTAATGCATTAGAGACCAATATGCTTTATTATTAAAGAAATTAAGTAGAATTTGTTTGTGGTTGCTGAATGCCAGAATTTGTAATATATCAAAACACTGCTGTGTGCAGTGGAAAACAGAGCATGAAAGATAAGATTATTTCTTTCAAAAAACTCTACATCTGTTTGACAAAGTGCCACATATACTCAGGATAAATTGAATTACTTAATTTGCTTATACTCAATCTTGTCCACAAGGGATCCTAGAAAAATCTAACTAAAATTTAGCTATTAATAAATATAAATTAAAGTGTTATTTATATCCCCTATTCCCTAAAGTATTTGAGAAAAGGAAAGTTAATAAATAATAGAGCCATGCTTATAATACAGGTAAGAAATAATACAAGAGAAAATGCTATAAATTTTAAATGAATAGAATATATAATACTGTAAGAGGAAAAGAGATAACAGTGAGATTGACAAAATATATTTAAATTCTTAAAATATATTGACAAAATATATATTAAGTTCATGATAACAATTAGCACTTTACATTCATTATTTTCATTAATGGTCTCATCAATCACAACCTTGGGAGAGCTTATAATTACCCATGTTCCAGAAATGAGGTCAAGGAGGCTCAGAGAAGATTAAGTGGCATAGCCAGAAAGTCAACCCAGGTCGTCTTTCTAGGTTCACAGTCTGCGTTCCACGCATCAATCAAGCTGCTACACAACTACATCTATTTTATGCCCATCTCTGGTTTGGCCTGGCCTTAACACATTCAGAATCTCACAAGTACTTTCCCCCCTGTGGCAGGGCTAACCACCAGAAAGCAACTGTTCAGATGAACTCAAATAATTTTTTCCAGAGATCACTAAAACGAATAGTATGAAGCCATGTTGAAAATCAGAGTCAGATGGGCATTTTATGTTTCTTAGGAAAAACTAAAACAAGCTCCTGGACACCTAGATTGATTCCATATCTTTGCAATTGTGAATTGTGCTGCCATAAACATTCAGCTGCACCGAAACTCCTGGAATGAAGGCTCCTATAACCACACTGAAATTTTGTAATACTTTTTTATGTGAATAAAAGTTTATGATAAAGAAAAATTTATAATAAATAGTATAAACATACTGAAAAATAAGAAAAAAACAGTTTTTGGTAACAGTTTTAATGTTGACCATTTGTCAAGTAGCATCATCTCATCAATTATGTTCAATAACAGACAATACTATACGTGAGAGCTGCTGCCTTTCTTCAAAAGAAAATGATGTTGTCATTGATACTTCAAGACACCATCCTGGTGGAACTGTTTTCCACTGGGATACAGGCCACCAGGAAATAAGGCATTGAGTATAACCAAGGTTGTCAATGACTGTGGGAAAGGTTCTCAGTGCTGGGGAAATTAATTTTTATGAGAGAACTGATATATATACATTATTTCAAGGCAAGTTAAATATTCCTTTTAAGGATTCTGGATTCATTCCTTTCATCCCTGAGAATATGAACTCATTTCTGGTATTCAGAAGAAGTGAAACTTTCCACCTGAAACTACATATTTTCTTGTCTAGTTTTTCTTTTTTAAATAATAACTGAATACCATGCTAAGAAATTCAGTGCTCTTATGTTATAATTGAAAATTACAGATAATCACAATAAAACACTTCTTCAGTTAACAGTGATGCCTAAATTTAGACTAATTCTAGACGTTAAAGTGGTTCTCCAAGAACATCTGCTTATGATGAAATTTAGGTTTTATTTAATTTTCCTTTATTTTGAAAAATAACATTTAAGAAATAGAAAAGTACTGATTTGTACTAGTATACTGCAAGAATTTTTTATGTATGCACTCTTAAAATATGATATGCATAATATAAGTCTATATCAGAAGAAAGGAAGGAAGAGAAGAATGATTGGAGAAAGGGAAGAAGTGGAGGGGAAGAGGAAAGAAAAGAAAGCTGAAAAAGGGAAGGAAAGAGGAAAGGAGAAAACAGAGGAAAGGAGTTGGGGAAAGAAGGAGGGAAGAAGAAAGGGAAGCGTTTGGGGGGAACAAGCTAAAGAGAAAGAGAGACTGTTAAAGAATTACAGATAAAATTAAACACCAACTGCTTGATCACAACTGCAGTCCCACCTCCACCTCCCCTGACAAAATATGTCCACTCTCCTGAGTTTGATGTGTATCCTTCCAGTCCACGCTGAAGTTTTATGCTTGGGACTTATTCCATTATACTGATAACATACGTAATACCATTTGACCAATTGCTTTGCCATTCTGCCTCATGATTTGAGTTCCAATTTAGGTAGATTGTATACATCTAGGAATTTATCCATTTCTTCTAGGTTATCCAATTTGTAGATATATAATTGTTCATAGTAGTCTCTTATGATCTTTTGTATTTCTGTTGTATCACTTGTAAGGTCTCCTCTTTCATTTCTGATTTTGTTTTATGAGTCTTTTTTTTTTCCTTTGGTCTGGCTAAAGGTTTGTCAATTTTGTTTATCTTTCAGAAAACCAACTCTTAGTTTCATTGATCTTTTCTATTTTTCTAGTATCTATTTCTGCTCTGATCTTTATTATTTACTTCCTTCTACTGGTTTTGGGGTTAATTTGTTCTTCCTTTTCTAGTTCCTTCATGAGTAGATTTAAGACATTTATTGGAGATCTTCCTTCTTTTTTAACGTAGGCATTTATTGTTATAAACTTCCCTCTTAGAACTGCTTTTGCTGCATCTCTTCAGTTTTGGTAGGTTGCTTCCATTTTCTATTTGTCTCAAGATATTTTTAAATTTCTCTTTTACTTTCTTCCTTGACCCATTGGTTGTTCAGGAGCATGCTGTTTAATTTCTATGTTCAGTTGTCCCTCAGCATCCATCATGGACTTGTTGCAAGACCTCCTGCAGATACCAAAATCCATGGATGCCCAAGCCTCTGATATAAATGGTGTAGTATTTGCATATAACTTATTCACTTCTGCTGTATATTTTAAATCATCTTCAGATCACTTCTAATACCTAATACAACATAAATGCTATTAAATAATTGTTATACTGTATTTTTATTTATATTATTTTTATTGTTATATTGTTATTTTATATTGGTCTTGTCAAATATTTTTGATCTGTAGTTTGTTGAATCTGCTTGGTGCGGAACCCCAGGATATGGAGGGCCGGCTGTATTTGTGAACTTTTTAAAATTCTTCCTTTCATTGTTTTATAGTTTCATTCCATTCTGGCCAGAAAAGATAATTGATATGATTTCAATTTTCTCAAATTTGTCAATACTTGTTCTGTGCCCTAACATATGATCTATCCTGGAGAATGTTCCATGTGCACTTGAGAATTTGTAATCTGCTGCTGTTGGATGGAATGTTCTGTATGTGTCTGTAAGGTCCACTGTGGTTACCACTGTTTTAATTAGCAGCTTTACGTCTATGTTCTTTTTTCTGTTCTGCACTATCCTGATCCAGTTTTGAAGTCAGCTTATACTAACCTCATTTCAAAAACCAAACAGTTATTTTTCTATTTTCTGGAACAACTCAAGAAGATTGTTAAACCTCATATAGAAGCTTTCTGGGCCTAGGGCTTATAATTAAGAATCTGTGGGATATTTTCCTTCTTTCTACCTTGATTTCTTTAATGCTTATTAATGTACTCAAGTTTTTTTATTTCTTCTAGTGTCATTTTTGGCATTTTATAGTTACATAATTTAAAAAATGTGTTAGCATATAACCATTTTCTCTTTTATTTCAGAATATTACAGGAGTGCAAAGGTTTTGGTTACATGGATTGCTTTTGTACTGCTTGAGTCAAAGTTATAAGTGTGCCCATCACCCAGGTAGTGTGCATTGTACCCATTAGGTGTGATTTCACCCATCCCCTCTTCCCCCATCCCACCTGTTAACATATAATCTTATAAAGTCTTTTATTTATATTTTACCTATAGTTATTTATTTTATGTTTAACAGCATCTCCTCTCTCTCCTCTCTCTCTCTTGTTCAATCACTCTCACCAATGCTTTGCATATCTTATAATCTTTTGATTACATAACTCTATTGTTTACTGACAGTTTTGTTCTCTAGATCCTTGATATTTACGTGTATCTTTAGTATATTAATATTTTTCTCTGTTTACTTTTTAAGACATTATTTAGGAAAGCATAAAGAATAATCCTATGAACATGTTTATATCACTGCCCAATTAAGAAAGTAAACTTCACTAATAGAATTCAGGTCCCTATCTATCTGCTCTTCCTCAAAGAAATTTCCTAGGCACCGCCACTAGAACTAGGTATAGAATTTCATGTGGACCATTCCCTTAAATTCCCTTACACTGTTACTATATACGTAGATATCCCTAAGCAATGTACAGTGCTATTTTGCCTATTGGTATAATTTGTATAAATGGTATAATATATATGTATGCATGTATGCATGTTTACTCAACCTATGTCTGCGAAATTCATCCATGTTTCCTGAAATCACCTCCCAAATACTGGAGCCACTGGATTCTCTGCCTCAGTATCCACTGATAGGAGAAACCAAACTAGGACACTTTCCATTACCAGTGTATTAAGGGATTTTTTACACTGTTAATCATAAAAAAGTGTTTAGTATTTTAATATTTCTGCTTCCTGTAAGGAATTAAACTATGAGATTCTTTCATTTTCAATAATCCTTTTATTCCTGAGAAAACCCACTTTAAACTTGACCTAATTTTTTATTTAGTTTGATAATATTTTGTTTAACATTTTATATCTATGATTATAAATGAGATTAGTCCATCATTTTAATTTATAATATTTTCCTTATCTGATCTGGGTAGCAAGGTTATACTAACTTCATAAAAAACAATTGAGGGGTGTTCCTCTTTTGCATTCTCCAGAAAAAATTGGGATAAAATGAAATTATAGGTTTGTTGACTCTTTGATTTAAATTACCTTTGAAACCATGTGGAACTGGCTTTTTTGTGAGTAAATATCTAATTTTGATTAAATTTATATAATGAATAGAAGAAAATTCAGGCATTTTGTTTCTCCTTGAATCAGTTGTTAAGTTGTAGCTTTCCTAAGAAATTTTCATTTTATCCAAGTTTTTGTGTGTTCATGAAAAGTTTATTTCAGAGTTTTCTCTCATCTTTTTAGTCTCAGCAGTGTCTATAGTTGTCTTCTTTTTCATTTCTAATATTGTTTATTTGTGCTGTTTCGTATTTTCAGAGCACTCAGAAATGTCTTTTATTAGTTTTTTTTCAAAAAATGAACTTTTGCCTTCGTTGATTCTCTCTACTGTATATTTGTTTTCCATTTGATTAATTTCCCCTCTTATCTTTATAGTTTCCTTCCTTCTACTTTCTTTGTGTTTATTTTGTTGTTCTTCTAACTTCTTAAGTTGCTTAGCTCATTTATTTGAAGCTTTCTTCTTTTCTAACATAAGCATTTAGAGCTATAAATTCACCATAAAGTATGCTTCAGTTGTATCTCACAATTTGAACATATTATTCATCTTTAGCTATGAGTTATTTAGAAAGGCTTTTTAAAATTAATTTTCTAAGGTATGGATTTTTTCCACATATCCATTTATTACTGATTTCTAACTTATTGAAAAATGGTCCAGATGATAAAAATTCTATGAAATTGTGGCTTAAATTGGGGTTGATTTTGACAGCTGTTTTTGTGTGATGGAGAATAAAGTTTATTCTTTCACTGGGGGCTATTTATCTCTCATCTCAAGCTTGTTAATGATGTTATACAAACTTTTCATACACTTATAAAAAAATTTTGTTGCTTGATTCATCAGTTAATCAGAGAAATATATAAGTTCTTACACTCTTATTTCAGATTTGTCTTTTATGGCCTTATACATTTTGAGACTATGCTACAAAGTTGATAGATTATAATTAAATGTTTATCATCATATAGCAATCCTCTTTATGATCAATGAATTTTTTTGCCTCAAAAACTATTCTGACTGGCATATGTCTCTATATATCCATCATGACTTTGGTGGATTTGGGCATAGTATATTTTTTCCCCTTTCTTTACTTGTGATCTTTCTGTGTATTAATATTTTAGATGTTTCTTTTCATCCCATTTAACAATCTATGGTTTTCAACTGTCAAGTCTATTGAATTTATGGTAATTACTATTACTGAAAGATCTGGATTTATTTCTGCAATTCTGTTTTGTGCTACACCTCCTGATTTTGCAATTCTTTTCTTTTTTCCTCTTTTTGCTTTCTTTGGGTCTAAGTTTTGTCTTTTTACTCCAATGCTCCAACACAATGTATGTAGGTATTGATTTTTTTAATGTATCCTATTGGGGATGTCCTGATAACCACATCTTTCATTGATTCAGAAAGTTCACTTTGAACATTGCCATTCCATCGTTCTCTCTATTTCTGGAATTCTAATGAGACATCTGTTAGAACTTGCCCTTCTATGATCCAAGAATGTTAACCAACTTTTACATTTCCTATGAGTATTTTGCTCTTGATTGTATTCTGCATAATTTCTTTAGATCCTTCTATTCTACTAATTCTCTCTCCATTATGCAAAAGAAGAAAGAAATCCAGAGAACCAAGCCCAGCATTTAAGTCAACGTTCCTCTAGGGACATCAGGCAATTCCAAAGTGAGACCACCAGAAGTCTGAGAAGCAGGACAGGGGTTTCAGCAAAGTCACCAGGCGGGGGACAAAAATTAGAGGTCAGGGATACCAAAGAGGGAGAACACTGATAAACCCCTAAGGCTTGGCATTGGAACCATAATGCTCTGACAGCTTCAAATTATCTAAATCCCAGTGCTTGGATGGAGGTGATTTTAGATTACAAGTGCCTAGCAAACCTCGAGAAACAAATGTGAATTCTCTAAACATTGCCGTAGTCCTGAAATGTGGGAGGGCGAGTCCACCTTCCCCAACCTTCATGAGTAAAGGCTTTTAGGCCTGATTATTCATGTTCTAGCACAGTTGTGACACTATGATAAGAAAAGTCATAGACCAGAAGGGATCCATGGAGAAATGGATTTAAGGTTTGTTAGGCATTTTGAGGAACTACACTGTCTCCCACAGCTTTTCTGTATGGAAAGAAAAAGATCACTACCCTCAAAGTGACCTGTTTGCCACAACCACCATTAATTATATGGTGACAAATTTAAGTGATTCTATGAAGGAAACAAGGATGCTTCATGTTCGATAGTAAGTGTCAAGGACATGTGATGACATCCATGGTCTGTCACAGACTGGGAACTAAGAGATGTGGGTTTTTAGGGTGTGCTTCTGTCACACATTACAACCTCACCTGGGCCCCTTAAAGTACCTTCTTGGCATCTGTGAAATGTGTCATCACTGTATTTGGAAGGTTAATAGATTTGTAGATTCATAGCTAAGAAGTAGGTTGGAAAAACCTCCGGAGGGCATTTATAATGTGGAACAGCATATTCATTATTATAATATTACTCTATGATTGCATATTGTTTTCATAACACAAACCAGAGAGGGTGGATTTGCCAAGTTCCTCTCCCATGGTGAGGAGAGGTAGCAATATCCTGGCTAATAATCAGAATTATGTGAGAAAGTTCTTATAAATAATCTGTAATGAATCTCACTCCAGGCTTTAAACATCATCCCTCCTCCACTTCAGGGCGAACCCTCTCCAGTTACTCCACTTTAGTGTATTTTCTTCCTCACCCTTTCCACAATCGGTAGTTAGATAATTAGATTTTTGTTTGTTTTTGTTTCTTTTAGGTCAGTCTCCTCCAGTGGACTATGAGGCCCATGAAGACAGACATGCTGCCTGTTATCATCTTTATCCTGGACATAAAGCTTACCCCAAGACCTAGTACCAAGTGGGTGTTCAATAAATACGTAAAGGAAAGAATGAGTAAACCAACCAAAGTAGCTGCAGAATCTTTATTTGTAAAGCATTCTAGAGAAGATTTTGATGACCAACCCATTGAAGAGCACACTAGTTTATGACAAAGTTATTTTCAACTAAGGAGAATACGAGACAAATTTGGGTGGTGTGGAGGCAGGGCCAGCTTCATGAGAGTTCAACTAGGACCTTCTCAGAAGGGCTCCCTTCCCTCACCCTCCTGCACTTAGGGCTCAGTGCTCTGCAGTCACCATTCAATGTTCTTAATAACTTTATCTTTGAAATTATGTTTTGTAAGGGAAATCTGATGGGATGATGGAGTGTGAGCCAGGGGCTTGGAACCTCTGATCAGAGGCATCCTGCTTCCCACCACCTCCCCACTGCAGCCTCAAACTACTGGGCTCAAGTGGTCCTCCTGCCTCAACCTCCCAAGTAGCTGGGATTACAGGCACACACCATCATGTCTGGATGATTTTTCTATTTTTTTGTAGAGACAGAGGTCTTGCTATGTTGCTCAGGCTGGTCTCGAACTCCTGGCCTCAAGCAATCCTCCTCCCTCAGCCTCCAAAGTGCTAGGATTACAGGCGTGAGCCACTACGCCTGGCCCTCATTTCTTAATTCTTATCTCAGTTTATAATTATATGTTTGTGTGTATGCATGTATGTGATCAAATTCTGTCTCTTCCACTTATCTGTAAGCTCCAGGAAAGTATTTTTTCTGTATTTTTTATTGATATATCATAGTTATACATATTTTGGGGATACATGGTATATTTTGATGCATGTATACAATGTGTAATGATCAAATCAAGGTCATTGGGATAGCCATCACCTCAAACGTTTATCTTTTCTTTGTGTTGGAAACATTTCAATTCTTCTCAGCTAATTTGAAATATATTATACAATAAATTATTGTTAACTATAATTTCCCTACTACACTGTCCAGTACTAGAACTTATTCCTTCTATCCAACTGTATTTTTGTACTCATTAACCAATTTCTCTTTATCACCTCTCCCCTTTCTTTCCCAGCTTTTGGGAACTACCATTCTATTTTCTATGTCCATGAGATATATTTTTTTAGCTCCCACATATGAGTGAGAACATGTGATATTTGTCTTTCTGTACCTGGCTTATTTCACTTAACATAATGTCCTCCAGTTCCATCTATGTTGCTGCAAATGACAGGATTTTTTTTATGGCTGAATAATATTCCATTGTGTGTATGTACATATATTTATATATATATTTTATATATATATATATATATATCACATATCCTTTAACCATTCATCCATTGAGGACACTTAGATTGATTCCATATATTGGATATTGTGAATAGTGCTGCAATAAATATGAGAGTGCAGATATCTCTGTGATATACTGATTTCCTTTCTTTTGGATACATACCCGGCAGTGGGGCTGCTGAATCATATGGCAGCCCCATTTTTAGTTCTTTGAAGAATGCCCATACTACATTCCATGATGGCTTTACTACTTTATGTCCCTATCAACAGTGCATTCTGTTTTCTCTACATCCTAACCAGCATTTGTTATTTTTTGTCTTTTTGATAATAGCTATTCTAATTGGGATGAGATGACAGCTCACTGTGGTTTTGATTTGCATTGTCGTTTCCCTGATGAAATGCAAAAATATTGAGCATTTTTTCATATACCTGCTGGCCGCTTGTATGTCTTCTTTTGAGAAATGTCTATTCAGGTCTTTTATCAGTTTTTAAATCAGATTATTTATTCTTTTGCTATTGAGTTGTCTGAGTACCTTATATATTCTGGTTATTGTTCCCCTGTCAATGGATAGTTCAAAATATTTTCTCCCATTCTGTGGGTTGTCTCTTCACTTTGTTAATTATTTCTTTGCTTTGCAGAAGCTTTTTAGGTTGATGTAATCACATTTGTCTATTTTTGCTTTTGTTGCCTGTGCTTTAGAGGTTTTACCCGAAAAATCTTTTTCCAGGCCAGTGACCTGCAGCATTTCTCCAATGTTTTCTTCTAGTAGTTTCAGTTTCAGGTTTTACATTTAAATCTTTAAACTATTTTGAGTTGTTTTTGTACATGGTAAAAGATGATGATCTGGCTTCATTCTTCTGCTTATGGATATCCAGTTTTCCCAGCACAATTTATTAAAGAGACTGTCTTTTCCTCCAATGTATGTTCTTGGTGCCTTTGTCAAAAATGAATTGGCTGTAAGTGTGTAGAGTTATTTCTCAGTTCTCTATTCTGTTCCATTGGTCTAATTGTTTTTATGCCAGTACTGTGGTGGTTGGGTACTACACTATAGCTTTGTAGTATAATTTGAAATCATGTAGGGTGATGCCTTCACCTTATTTTGGTAAGGATTGCTTTAACTATTTGGGGTATTTTGTGATTTCATATGAATTTTAGGATTTTTTTTATTTCTGTGAAGAATGTCATTGGTGTTTTGATAAGAATTGCATTGAATCTGTAGATCACCTTGGGTAGTATGGACATTTTAATTTTAATTTTTCTAATTTTTCCAATATTAATTTTTCTAATCCATGAGCATGGGATATGTTTCCATTTTCTGCATGTCCTCTTCAGTTTCTTCCATCAGTGTTTTATAGTTTTCCTTGTAGAGACCTTTCACTTCCTTTATTAAATTTATTCCTAGGCATTTTTGTAGCTATTTTAAATTAGATTGTTTTCTTGATTTCTTTTTCAAATTGATCACTGTCAGTGCACAGAAATGCTACTGATTTTTGTACGTTGATTTTGTATCCTGCAACTTTACTAAATTCATTTATCAGTTCTAAGAGTTTTTTGGTGGAGTCTTTAGGTTTTTCTAAATATAAGATCATGTCATCTGCAAACAAGAATAATTTTACTTCTTCCTTTCCAATTTGGATGCCTTTTGTTTCTTTCTCTTGGCTAATTGCTCTGGGTGGGACTTCCAGTGCTATGTTGAATAAAAGGGGTGCAAGTGGGCATCCTTATCTTGTTCCACATCTCAGAAGAAAGGTTTTCAATTTTTCCCTGTTAAATATGAGATTAACTGTGGACTTATAATATATGACCTTTATATTGAGGTATGTTCCTAACAGAATCAAGGATAAACACATATTATCATTTCAAGATATGCTGAAAAAACATTCAGTAGAATTCAGGAAAGTCTATTTTTCCCACCATTTTATCCTCTGGTTCTTGCATAAAAAATCCCATCGTATACATTCTATCCTCTGATGAGTTACTGCTACTGACTTCTTAAAATCAGACCTTATGAAGTACAAGGGCAAACAACATAAGGGAAGATCCTCACCTACCCCTAGAGTATGTTGTTGTTCAGATCAAGAAGGATTGCTCCAGTGCATGGCTGGGAAAGTCTGAGACACTCCATTTTAAAACCAACACTAATGTCCAATTTTGTTGTTTCTCTAGGAAAACTCCCAGCTGCAACTTTGACCTGAGGTTGGCCCCAGAATAGCTGTGTAGACCTTAAACTTTCCTGATAGCCCCTCTGACTTCTTCTGAACAGTCTAAATATTTCCCAAGTTTTTCAGGCTAGTATCTCCCTATTCCTTGGCCCTGTACCATTCTGCTGGAGTTATGCAATGGGAAGTCTGAAGTTGGGTTGGGAAAGAGGTAAGCAATACCAAGAAAGTGGCGTCCCAGATACCAAGAAAAGAAAATGTTTTAAGGAGAGTGTACTGCAAATATAACAGTGAATAGACATTTTATTGAAAGAGACAAAAATAAATCACCAAAATTAAATAAATAACAAAGTCAAATGGTGATAAGGGCTATGAAGAAAATAAAACAGGGATGAGGAGAGAGGACAACTAGAGAGGAAGATGGTGATATTTTCAATCCTGCAGTCAGGGAATCCCTCTTTGAAGAGGTGATAATGAGCAGAGACCCAAGTCCTGGGAAGCAGTGGGAGACAAGCTTCCACACTGAGTGGGGAGCTGTGGAAAGGTGCTAAGGCAGGAAGAAGCCCAGATGGTTTGAAGAATGTCAAGAAGGCTAGTATGACTCAAGTGGAGGGAGTCACAAAGATAGTGGTAGGAGAGTTTTGCAATACCAGATAATGTAGGATAATGAGTTTTATTCCAAATGCAATGGGAACCAATGAGGAATTGATAGAGATGGCACAGAGGAAGCATGAAGCTCACTTAAGAGGCTGTGGTGGGAGTCCAGACATGGCATGACAGGCAATTGTTCCAGAAAGGGTGGGAGCAGTGACAATGGTGGGAACTGGTCAAATGCAAGATGTATGGGGAAGACAGATACAACAGCACTTGCTAATGCATTGGGTATGGAAGGCAGGGGAAAAGAAAAATCCATTACACTTCCTAGTTTGAGGACCTGAACAAAATATAATGCCTCTTATTCAGTTGGAGAACCTTGGGATAGGATATGTTTTGGGTGAGTTATGTTTTCGGCACGTTAACATTTGACATGCCTATTAAGCATTAAAGTGGAAACTGAAAATCATCAGTTATAGAGACAAGTCTGAATCTCAGGAGAGAAGACATGGCAGAATATAAACTTGAGCATATTGAAGGTGTTTAAAACTATTATGCAGAATAAGGGCAGCTAAGAAAACTGTATAAATGGAAGAAAAAACAGAGCTGAGGCCTGAAACCCACGGTGTGCCAACATTGAATGGTCAGGGTGGGCACAGAGGAGCGAGTCCAAGGGAAGGAGCAGTCAGTGTGGTAACAAATCCCAAGAGTGTGGTGGTGGCATCTCAGATGCTGAAGGAAGAAAGTGTTAAAGAAGGAAAGAGTGATCCACAGTGCCAAATGTTACTCAGAGCACAGCAAGGAGGCGACAGAGAACTGACCATTTGGCTTGGCAAGTGGGAGACAAGTGGGTCCATGAACAAGAGCAGTTTCCTTGGAGTAGTGTGGGTGAAAGTCTGACTGGAGCAGGTTCAAAATAAACAAATCATGCTGGGAATTTTACTAAAGAAGAGCAAAGATATGGGCTAGAGGTGGGTGTGGGGTCATGGGAGGGCTTGTTTTTATTTAAGACAAGGGATTTTATGCATGAAACCTGATGGGAATAATTTGGTTAGAAAGATAAAATAATGATGCAAGAGAGAGATTATAGTTGTGCAAGAAGGGATGGGACCAGTGTGCTCCTTAGAGGAGTGCAGAGCTCATTATCTTAAAAGGAGAAAAGTTGATGTACAAACATATGTAAAGCTTGGTCAATTTGCTGATGCAAAGATGGGGCATTCTCTTTTGGATGCTTCTGATTTCTCAGTGAAATAATAGTGAGGTCACCAGCTGATAGTGAAGGATGGGAAGGTGGGGTTGAAAGTTTGATGACAGAGGAGGTGACATAGATTTGTCTCCTCAGAGATGAGGAAAGGAAGCATACCAGGGAAATGGAGTAAGGCTCATTGAGGTCATTTTCCCTAATTCCTTCCATTGCTCATGGCCAATCCCGGACACAAACTGCTCACTTCTGCAAAAACAGGATTGTTTTAGGAAATCTATAGAATCATTATTCAGAACTGAGATATGCTTTGTGTAAATGGTGACAAGCTTCAATGCACTCATTTGTACCATGTGCATAGAAAACTTGCTTCTTCCTACTTGATGAACAGACACACTGATGATATGGATAATGAATGTGAACTCCTTTCAGAGGAGAATCAAGGCAGAGGTAGGATCAGCCAAATACCGTTTCTACAGGAGGAGTATCCTCCTTCTGAATAGAATTGACTAGAGATGTAAAGTGGACAAAAAAGTAATCTCCCTTATATTAACACCAGTGTGTTAAATTTTTATTTTTCTTATTTATCATTTCACACTTATCGAAGAAGTTTCACTGATGAGGCACGTCATGACTCAATTTCCAGCTGTCAACATTAATGAGAGTAAGATGCATTTGAAACAATTTAGGGAACTCCATAAAGAGCAGCTTAGACCCCGGGACTATGTTTTACTAGCCTTCCAGGCCTACTAAAGAATTATAATGCAGCAGTTATTATATTAAATTTAGTTAGAATCAAAGTAAGTTTTTACGCAGAGTGCCATTCAGCCAAGTAAATCTAAATAATGGGGAATAATATGGTTAATACCTCTTACATTCTTTTACTTGTGCTTAGGTTTGGCAGGTTTGAAATAAACCAGTATCCATTATTTCAGTGAAGATATGTGAGAACGTAGTCTTTAGAAGAAATCTGCCTGATTTGAATAATAAACCGACATGATCTTCATCTGTTAGGAAACAAAATGAGTTCAGGAGCAGCCATGAAGATGGTGGCTAAAGCCAAAGGCCCATAGACACGTTCTGAGTTGTTTGTAAATATGTTGTTTACTTGTCCGATCCCTCTGTAACTTAGCAGTGTTCTACGAGGAAATGGCCCAAATTCCTAGGAACTATGTTACATATTGACATAGCCTGAAGCTAACAAATCTTACAATCCCCTTGGCAAACCCTTCATGTTTTCCCTTTGGAAATATGATAAACTTGTTTATTCTATTTGTCAGTTTTTCCGTTTCTGAGTTTCTTCATTGAATTTGTTATCTTCTTTGTGTAACCACGCTGTCCCAAGCGTCGTATGGCCACAACTGCAAAGAGAAATTAAGGATATGAGTAATAATAAGGAATAAAAGTTTGTACAGCCCAAGGTTTCGTTAATTATAAATAAGATGGAGGAGTCACTTTAGCTCTAAACCATACTATAGATTACTAAAAATATGTCTTCTGAATTGCCTTTAAGAAATTAAGCACATTTTCTCTGTTTCTGTGTAACAAGATAGAGTTTTTTCCTCTGCATTGAATGCCACATGCTGGTGCTGAGAGGACTGGTATAGCATGTCACCAAGGCTGGAAACCCTTCAGACCCAGTTCTTTTGGCCTCTTAGGTCCTCCAGAGAGAAAATGACCGTGTAAGCATGCAGCCAGGGCAGGTGATGGTAGCACAGGAGGGCAGACTTCCTTTCTTGCCCTTACACCTGGAGAAAACATGTGTCTGCTACCTGTGGTGGGGCGACTCAGTCATTGCAGGATTTTTCTTCAGTAGGCAATGGAGATATCCCTAGAAAGACCAAAACATCTGTGTTTCAATGGCAGTCATAGGAACGAGACTCCTAAGCTCTCCTGTTCTCTCACTGGGACAACAGTAAATAGGATACGCCTGCTGGACTGTGTAAAAATCTCAGGATTGATCTTGGAGTTAACTTTGGAAGACCCCTACAAAAAAGGTAGAACATTCTCTTATAAGTAGACTGAATGCTCACAGTCATTTAATTTAAATACTATATACTCTAAGGTAAAATAAGAGATATCAGTTATATTTGCTACCCTAAAAACACAGGGAAAATAAATTCCTTTAGTATAGGAATTCAGTAAGTATTTGGTAAATAGATTCTGCCTAAATTTTGTAATACATCAAAAAAGAAGTAGCCTGACCTCCTGAATCATGGTATTAAATAGACTTACATCTTTCCTCTTAAGGAAAAACATAATTCTTTGCATATCATGACCACTCAACCTTTCTGAATTGAATTAAATAATTCTGAGGTTTTAAAGAAATTGTTGACATATGCTGCATGATCCCTGATTAATCATCTCTTCAGTTATAAAACAGTCAGTTATCTGGTTGGACAAGGATATTGTTGTATAAGTCTGTAGTCCCTTGAGAAACACTTTTTTGGTGTTGAAGCTGTACACTTACAGCCATATACAATTCTAAGTTCAAAATACTTAATGGACTCATTAAGTGTATACATTTTCTCAACTACAAAAATTAGAAAATCTTTCGATTAAGCTAACAAATTATTTTCAAAAGATAATAATTAATATGTGCTCAGCATTTTAGGAAGTGCTTTCACATACATGATCTCATTTGTTATTCACTACAACCTCATGAGTTGGGAATTTCCCTATTTGATAAATAAGTTAACAAAGGCTCCAAGAAGATAATTAACTTAGACATTAGTAAGAGGCCAAGATGTGATTCCTTTGTATCCAGATTCCATGTCTTTCTCACGCTAATGCATAGGCTGACATAACTTAATACTGTAAATGTGTGGCAAAATAAAAAGTAGCCTTCTTGGAATTCCAGGGTTTATCCGTTAGTCTAGCCTACCTTGATTTTAGGTTACACATGAGTCCTTTCTCTACATGACATTTCACGAGTGATCTGCCCTTGCAGTGGATCTGGATCTTCATAGTCAACATCTAACAGGATTATCTCCCCTGCCATATTTCTCTGGACTCCCTCCCACATGTTTAATACACCTTGTGGACCTACTCCAGGGGTCATAGCTTATTGTCCTGGAGGTAAATAGCTCCTCTAAGTTGAGCCCATCAGATTCCTTCTGACAGAAGTTTGGAATCAGGACAATGAAAGAAATAGTGTCTCCTGTACTCGACCTAAATCGTGTATATCCTGAACCACATGGTGACCAAGTTCCTCCTTCTGGACCAGAGGAAGAAAGAAGCACACACATGAAAAGGAGGAGAAAAGATAAATTCTTGGCCATGAATTTCATGAACTACCCTTATCCTCCTAATAAATACCTATTTTTTGCTTAAACCAGAGCTACTGGGATTTTATTATTCACAACTAAAATCCCAAATAATATGTCTAATAATCCCTAAACTCATCCAACTCACTTCAATGCCAACCTTTGAGCAGAACTTCCAAAATTCATTTAGATAGATAAATATAAAACTAGATAGATAACTAGGAAAAATTAAGTTACTATAAATATTGACAATTTTTAAATTGAAAATATTATAGATGAATTTTTTTAGTAAAGAATTGCCCAAAGAGAGGTCTGGTCTTGCCCTTGGCTACTTGAAGAGAATCTCTAAGCCCCTGGAATGTCATGCCCAGTAGAAGTGTCTTTGTTTGCCTGGGGGACTTGAGTCACATTGGATAGTCTAACAATGTGGGTTAGAGTGGGGGGCTGGCCACACCAGATAGGCCATTGATTGAGTTGATAGTAACAGTGTAATTTAGGGTGGGGACTTTGGGTCCTGTAGTATCAGCTGACCCCTGGAGAGACTACAGGCAATCAATCATGTCTACGTGATGGATCCCCAGTTAGAACTCTGAACACCAACATCAGGTGAGCTTCCCTGATTGACTGCACTCCACACTTATTGTCACACGTTAATACTGGGGAAGTAACGCTGTCCTGATTCCACTGGAGGGGACAACTGGAAGCTCCATGTTTGGTATGCTCCTGGACTCTCCCTATGTGTCTCTTCCTTTGGCTGATTTGAATATGTAACTTTTCCCTGTAATAAACCATAACTGTGAGTATAACAGCTTTTAGTGAGTTCTATGAACCCTTCTAGACAATTATCAAAACTGAAGGTGGTTTTGTGAATCCACTGAATTTGCAATTGGTGTCAGAAATGAGGGTGGCCTCTGGGACTGTTTCCTCTAACATCACAGTTGACTTAACTTGCACAATGGGTGGTCCTATTTTGTTTTTATTTTATTAGATAAGGCAAGTTCCCTTCTATCAGTTCCGTTAAAGACTATAAATAGTCCTCAATTCTACTAGAAGCCCAAAAATCCAAGAATAGTTTGAATGGAATACATGCTTCTATAATTAACTTGGTAACTGTTTGTCTTTGACCTCTTGACTATGATATTCTTGAGGAGAGAAACCATGTCTTCTTACTCATTATAGCTACAGTCCCTAGCATAATATAGATTCATAGGTGGCACTTAAATGTCAAGTGGCCTATGGATGGATGGGTGGATGGAAGGAAGGATGGATAAGTGGGCATACAGATGGATGGCTGGTTTGATTAAAATCACAGTTTTGCAGAGTTACAGTGGGAGGTGCAATGGCCTAGTGAAATTCCCATGAGTGAGCATGAGAATGAGAGCCCTTCTCTTTCCCTCCAACCTTCCCTATGTCTGGGCAGCTGGGTTTATATAGCGACTTACCAGGGAGTGTTAGGGAAACGCTGTCCTATAGGTCTATGCTTCCCCAGGCTCAGAACCAACCTGAATAGTGTGAGGAAAGTGAGAGTTCAAAGCAAAACTACTTAATGGACACCAGCCCCAGGCATGCCCATAAAGAGGTGATGCAGTCTCGGACTTTCAGGCAAGTGCCTACATCAGCATTGAGAAATATTTGTGTTGATTTTTTTAAAGGCCTGATATTTAACTGTTTTCATTATTACTTCTAGGCACTCCCATTAATTGCACCTACAATTTGCTCAATATTTTATATGTTCTTTCTTACTCCTCATGTCAACCCAATGGAGTCAATATTATTAGCACTATTTTTTCAGACAAATAAACTAAAGCTCAGAGAGATTATGCTGTATGTACAAGGTCAACAGCTGCAAGTGATATAGCTAGAATGTGGAAATAACTCTATAGTCCATGTTATTTCCACTGCACCGTATCACTGGGCTTCTTTTCTTTCTTCCTTTTCATGTACGTTTAGCACATTTAGCAGCATGTAAGTGATTGTGCTAGAAATTATGAGCAATCATAAAATAAATAAGTTCTTGCCCCAGAGAGCATATGCTCCAATATGGGAGAGGAGGAGGGTACACAGACAATGATTCAAAGCAGGCTGTGAAAACAGCTGATCAGCAAGAGAAAGTATTACGGGGTCCATAAAGGATCCCTGGTTAATGTGGTCAGAGAAGTTTCCTGAAGGTAATGGTATCTAAACTCATGCTTGAGGAAAGGGCAAGGATTTCATGGAAAGAAATGAGGGATATTTTATGCAGAATAAGCAGGATGAGGAGAATCAGTGTGGAACAAAGCATATTAGCCCAGTTTGCATAAGTACACAAGCGTACATTGTGAACCAGCTCTCTTTCTCTCTATAGTTATGTACTCTTGGGTAAGTCTTTTCACTTCCCTGAGCCCAGGTTTTCTCATATCTAAAGTCATAAAAATAACTCCTAGCTCAGATGGTTGTTGCATGGGTTAAATGAGAAAACAACAAAGTGGTGCAGAATCAATAAATACGTGCTATTTTTTGTTGGTGGTATAGTCATAAGCGTTCCCAACCAGGGGCATACTCTTCCCCCCTGTCCAAAATTTGTGGACATGTTTGTTGCTGTTATAATGCCCAAGGGTTCTCCTGGCATTTGATGGATAAGATAAGTGTGGCTAAATATTCTGTAATTCTTGGGACATTATGTTTAAACAAATGATGTTCCCTTCCAAAAGGCCAATATTGTTTGCATTGAGAAACCTAGGTACGAAAAATAGAAGAAATGGCTGGAGAAGTGAGATGAGGCTTAGATTCCAGTGCACTTTGAATACAAAGCTACAGAGTTCACTCTGAGCCACTGAGCCTAAGCAGGAAGTAGCAACATCAGTGCTTTCAGAAGATTATTATAACAGGGGCTGGCAGGATGGATTGAAAGTGAGGGAGGCTGGTGGGAACGTTACACTTTGGCGGGTGCTCACCATTGCCCAGGCATGAAGTACAAGAGGCTTGACAAGTGCGTCAGCCACAGGCCTCTCTAGTCCTCAAGCGGCTTGTGATAAATTAGAAAGCAAGCACTTCCTTTGGCATCTTTATGCAAATTACCAAAATTTCCCCTTCTTTCAGGCAGACACAACACTCTGCCAGGGTGTATGACTTGAATTTTAGCTCCTTTGCCCCTCGAGTTAGATACCTTTTTTAGTGGTTCTGATGGTACAAGAGGGGATGGAAAGGAAGGGTCAGATTCCAGAAGGATCACAGAGGAAGAGGTGCAGAAATGAGGAGGAGTGGAGCTGACTCCTCTGTCTAGAGCCTGAGTAGCTGCCGCAATGTGATACCATCATTAGGAAAAGAGTGGTCAGAAAAATGTTTTGGAGGTGAGATTTTAAGCTCCATTTTAGACATTCTGAGACTGAGGTGTCTCTGGACACCAAAAGAGAAATGTCTTGCAGGTTATTGATTCCAGCAGAGCAAGAAGATTGGGACTGTGGAGGTATATACTGTCGCTAACTGCTGTGACAAACACAAAAATGTCTAGCGACTCAAACACAATAGAAGTTATTTTTGTTATTGGTGTTCATGAAACAGTCCAAATCCAGTCTTCCTGAGCAGGAAAAGGCTCTCTTCCAAATGATAAATCGGGGATCTAGGAACTTTCCATCTTTTGGCTTTACCTTTTTCCTGGGATCTTTCATTATCATCTGCATTCACCCAGCAAAAGAGAAAGGAAGTAGAGGAAGCACACCCATGTCTTTAAAATTTTGGCCCGGAAATGACTCCCATATCACTTCTGCTCACATTTCAATAAGGAGTCTCATGGTGACACCTAACTGCAAGGGAGGCTGGGAAATGTACCCTCCCATGTGTCCAGGAAAAAAAAAGGACTCGGATTTTTGGTGAACCACCAGCAGTCTCTGCCACAGGGTAGACATAGCTGTCCTCTCTTTGAAGTAAAAAGTCTCTGAGGACAGAGACTATGTTGGTCTTCTCCACTTCATCTTCACCACCTTCTATGGTGTCTAGCACCTAACAAGTACGCAACCTTTGTCAGATAAAGGTATAGCTGAAGCTATGGGTATCAAAAAAGTGATCTCAAAAGGAAAAACTATATAAAAGAAAGATGTGAAAGAAAAGGGTATTTAAACAATAAAAATTATATTACTTATCATTGTTATTATTGGTGTTGCTACCTACCATTTCTTCACAACAACCCTGTAAGGTTGTAGACAATTTTTTTTCTTCTTTCCTTTTCTTCTTGCACTTGCAGCTGAGGAATAACGTTGGAGATTTTATTAATCACATTTTAAATATGAGAGAGACTATGCCTCTAAAATTGACACCACTAAAAAAAGTCCAAAGCTAGCATTTAGCCCCAGATCTTCTGACTCCTCACTCCAAAATCTTTCTAGAACACCAACTTCCATTTAGTGGGAGAAAGATAAAGAACCTTGATATTGTGTTGCAGCTTAGAAAGAGAAAGAGATCTTTCCAGAACATATCTAACGGCCACAAAGGTAAGTCAGGTGGCTTGGCAGGTTTAGCTTTCTTGGGTTACTTTGGGGAATGAGCAGAGCTGCCTGGGAATCACCAGCCACCCCATATATAATCAGCATTGAATGTCAAACTTTGTTGCTTCATTCAACAAGCCTTCCCAGGAGAGCTCCCAGCTGTTGCTGCCGGCCTGAGCGTGGCCACAATCTTGCGGTAACTTTGGCTTTCCTGTTTCTGATTGAAACTTTTACCACCTGATGGCCTATTACTTGTCTACCTTCTTCAGCAGCCACCTCTGCTGGTGTCACATAAATGCCACCTGCCCCTCAGCAGTGGGGAAGATGCATGCCTCATCAGCTTAGGCTTTGGCCCATGCTTGTAAGGTTCACTCGGTGAACCTCTCTACTCTGTCTCTCTCTCTCTCCACCACTACTATTACCAATTCTTCCTCACTACTTTAATATTTCCCTGTCTGGCCTTCCTTCATCTACACTTATCTCACTAATTTATCCTCCACAATACAGCAAGGGTGATTTTTTTTTTAAATGTCCATATAGTCTTGTCACCTTTTTTCTTAAAATATTTCAAAAAATTACTTTGGCTTAGTATAAAAATTTAAAAAAAAATTTTTTTTGAGACAAGGTCTCAGTTTATCACCCAGGCTGGAGTGCAGTGGCACGATCATAACTCAGCCTCCCAAGTAGCTCAGACTACAAGCACGCGCCACTACTCCCAGCTAATTTTTTTTCTATTTTTTGTAGAGACAGGGTCTTGCTATGTTGCCCACGCCAGTCTTGAACTCCTGGCCTCAAGCCATCCTCCTGCCTTGGCCTCCCAAAGTGCTAGGAAAAAGTCAAAATGGTTAACAAGCCTTTATGTCCAGCAAGATCCAGACCTGGCCAAACTCGAGGGACATGTCCTCCTCCCCTGGACGCACCAGTCTTCCTTCAGGTGCTCACACGTTGCTGTGCTCCGTCTCATCCCGGGACCACCACACATTCTGTCCTGGCTCACTCAGTTCCTGGCGGATTCCCAGTCCTCGTTCACATCATAGAACTTCTTCACCTTCAGTCAGGTCGCTCAAGGCTTCCTATGTTTTCCCCTCATCGTATGGATCCCAATCTGTGATTATATAGTTGTGTGTGATTATCGGATTAATGCCTCCCTCCTCCGCTGTTGTTTCCTCCGCTAGTTTCCCAGAACTAGCACAGTGTCGCCTGGCACTCAACAAGTATTTGGTGAACAAGCCAATGAATGAATTTACAATCTCAGAAAACAGAATGTGCTTCCTTAAGAGAACATCCACACCATGTGGAATGCTTGGGAAAGGACTTTCAATTTTGAGTGACTTCATAATATTACTTCTTGTTGGCTACTCAATAACTAATTTTATTTTAAATAAAAAAATATTCTGTGGTTGAAAAATCAATAAATTAATATGAATCACAAGAGGAACAACAAGTATTTAACCCTCTTGATATTGCTGAGGTTCTTTTCTGAGTATTTAAATTTAAGCTACTTTCTATTTATTAGCAAAAAGATCATTTAATGTGCTTTCCTGCTTATCTAGATTTACAATATTTAAAAATCTTTGCTCTTCAAGTTTCGTTTAAGGCTTTTCAATCCAAAAGTTTAGTAAATGAAGTATATATACAGTTCATGAACATATTTTAAGACTTTTGGGAAACACTCAAAAGTTATTTTGAGGATTAGGAAATAGCTTGTCTGAATATTGCCAAGTGAATTTAGAATAACCTTTTTGTGGGACGCAATGAAAAAGAAAGACCAGAACTTCAACATTCTCAGTTCAAGGTTACAAGGGAATGTGAACAAAAAGTGTTTCTCATCCTGTTAACACTTGGACACACAGAACATAAAAACAGTGTCTTCTTTCATTTAAAAACATTTTAAACACACCCAGGGAAACCTTGACCTTTTTGCCTTTTGCTTCTCTGGGAGGGTCTCACATAGATTTTGACCTTTTTTTCTCCTTCCCAACTTTTTACTGTGTATTTAATGAGCCTTGGATACCTGTGCACCCCACTATAACCATTTTAAATTAATTGGCAGTGGGAGAGAAAGAAAGAACCTGCAGATGTTGCCTGTACAATGGGTAACATCGTTGCAATGTCAGGACTTTCCTCCCAGCTGCAAATGGAAAGAGAAAGGAAAATGCTTCTTTTATAACACATGAAATACAAATACTCTTTTTAAAAATAGAGTGGATGGGGGCTGGCAGAGTCAGACCAAACAGTTGGTCAGGGCAACAGCAAATTCTTAGGCAAGGATGACTCCAGCTCTTAAGAATTAGGATTCTTATTCTAAAGGGTCCATATTTTAAATCAAGTGTTTTGCTTCATAATTCATAACTCAAATCCCTGAGTACCATTTTGTTTATATGAAATCTGCTAACTAATGTAAAAGTGTTATAAGGATTTAAAATAAGTAGGATTTAAAATAAAATAAAAATGCATTTAAGAACTGACTGCATATATAATAGGAATAACTTATTACACAATCTGAACCCTAGACCCAAAGAGAATTCAGGTCAAACCAAACAAAGTGTGTCCTGCGCCCCTACTGGACAAGTGGGGCACTGCACACTCAGTCTGTTGGACCTTGTCCATACCTACCTACGTGGGGAAAT
>CM052441.1:24469935-24493483 GCA_028533085.1 Varecia variegata | reverse complement strand
GGATTTAAAATAAAATAAAAATGCATTTAAGAACTGACTGCATATATAATAGGAATAACTTATTACACAATCTGAACCCTAGACCCAAAGAGAATTCAGGTCAAACCAAACAAAGTGTGTCCTGCGCCCCTACTGGACAAGTGGGGCACTGCACACTCAGTCTGTTGGACCTTGTCCATACCTACCTACGTGGGGAAATAAAGATTTGCCAGGGATGGGACCCTAGCGTCAGGGTATCTCTTAGAACCACAGTGCCAGCATGGTCTAGTGGAACAGGATGGTTGCAGAGAGAAAAACTGAGAGGGAAGAAGAAATCGAAAAATTGTTGCTACATACTGGGTAAAAAGGAATTATCCTATGAAAGCAAAGCCTCCCAGCCTGTGGAAGTCTCGGAGCTGACTAACCTGTCACCTCTTCTTTGCCTAAGGCTTAATTTTAGAACACGTGGGTAAACTTCCTCCTGTCATAATACATCTCAGGTTTTAGAAAACAATCTCAGAGAGCATATAATCCAACTCATTCATTATGACCTAGACCCAGACATGGGGAAAATACATTTATTCAATATGGCACTAGATATTATTAAATTTATTCAATATGATACTGAATAAAAATAAATGGATTTATTCACCATACTATTAAATGTACAAATCAATACATTTATTCCATGCACTACTAATTTTGTGCATTGAAAAATAATATACTAAAGCAGGAGGCTGAAAGAAAGCTAAGTAATTTTGTTTTGAGAAAATCTAATGAAATACTACTTATAATTTACAAAGCATGAACATTGAATACAGCAACAGAGGCAAGCTATGACAGAACAAAGATAATTAAAAACCACTAACATTCTCAAATTGGTGGAAAAGCTCCAGCAACTTGTCTCAAAAAAGGGGATCTCTTCCCTAAATTCAGCCTCTTCACAAGTCGTAGGAGCCTAATCTTCATCTGATGAGAAAACTATAGTCCAGGCTCTTGAGATCACACAGGTATTTGAGCAGCAAAATCAGGACTAGAACTCTGATCATTTTAAGGCTCCAGAAATCCAGACCTTTATTCAAGATACAGTGTCCTGTGAGTCTGCCCCCCAAATCTCATTTTTCTAACATGCTTCCCTTCTTTGAAAGTGGTCATCATATCAGCTCCTTTTCATACTTGTGTATTACCTAGAATATATGTTTCTACTTTAAGTATTTATTATTATTTTGATGGTTGAATAATTAATTTTTAATCATTAAATAAATAACTAAATTAAAAATTGTACTGGTTAAGCTAAATGGCCATAACAAATACACTGGCATATTTTAGTGAGTTGAAAGCAATAGAGATTTATTTCTCACATACGTAACAGCAGAGAGCTGGTCTTCACACTGGTGGTCCTCTCTCCCCAGCCCATCATGTGGCTCTGCTGTCTTAGGGATGAATCCTCACCTGTATTCAGTTGGCAGAGGCTGAAGAGTAGCGTAGAAAACCCCACACTCGCATTTACGAAAAGCCTCAGCCAGCCCAGATGTGACACAAGCCACCTTCACTGAAAGCCAAGAAGAATGGACAATGAATTCTGGGCATTTGCCTGGCTGTAGTCACACTAAAGCAGAGGAGAGCTGGGACCTAGGCAGGTAGCTCACATCCACAGTTACTCTCTCCAACCCAGTACGTAAGTCTTAAGTCTTGACCAATGGGGGGGAAAGTCAAATACCCAGAAAAATGCTGAGTTTTTTTCCTTATATTTCTTTAATTCATTCATTATTTATTAAGAACCTACACTGAACACCATAGTAATAAATCCCTGACTTCAAGGCGCTTATATTAACTAGCAAAGAGTATAAGACTGTGTACAAATAAATATAAATTGCACAAATAAGAATTTTTAAAAAAATAAAAGGCATACTTGAAGTTAAACTGAAATTAACTTTCAGTATCACCCAAGCACAACGTTTCTACTTATTGTTTGAAGTTAGCCAATAATACACACTCCGTGAGCATATGCTTTGCACAAGGCACCATGGTCAGCAACGCTCTGGATACAAATAGGATAATGTTTGCATCCTGACCTCAAAGAGTTTCTTCCATGGTTGGGGAACTAATCATTCAAGGCAGCATATGATTTCTTTTTCAATTTTAAAATCTGCAATGCTGCTGCTACACTGGCTAAGGTCATGTCCTTGTTTTACGTATTCCTGATCCCTTTTTGGCTTTTGTTTTGTTTTCTGTTCTGATGGTTTTTATTTATAAACAGTTTCCCTGTCCCCGACACACTACTTCTGCATCACATATATCAGGTATATACGATTGGGTTTTTGTCTCTTCTATCACCACGTCTTGTTGTAGACAAAGCAAGAAATGCCACAGTCTTGGTCTAATTACAGCTTAGCCAAATGAGTACATACTGAGCAGTAGTCTGCCCAAATCAACAGGCCACCCACTAAGAGAGTGAAAAAGAATACACTGGTTCCTCCCACATAGAACTGGAAGAGCTTTCGATAGAAACAGGAGATAATTGTGTGTTTTGCCATTGGCAAGCACAAATAGTGCCTAGCACACACATATGCCACAGTGTTTAGTAAATATTACTGAGAGTGTGATAATAAAAAGAAAACTACTCGCATATTACTTCCCCTCCCACTCCCTCCCCATATTTCTGAAGTAGAAATTCTAGGAAGAACCTAGTAGAGAAAAAAAATGTATAGTTGCTTATGGATATATGACTTGGCTTTTCAAATTAAGATTCAAAATATGTTTAGTTCCAAATGAGGTCATAGAAAAAAAATTTTAAAATAAGTTTAAAGGAAAAGGTAATGAGACGCTAAACTGATTTCAAAATATTTAAAATATAATATCTCTTTTCTACTACCTTCTAGCACTCTAGACAGTTTTTCACTTAGCAAAATTCCTAATTAGTTTGTAACTATCATTTTAAATTTTGCCAATTGGAAGCAAGTAAAAACTTGCGGATGTGCTATAGATAAGTGATTCTCAAATGGGAGTTGATAGGAGAATATCAGAATCTCTGCAGAGATAATGGAGCTAGGAATGTGCAGTTTGGAAAAACTCCCCAAACCGATTCTGCGACTCCCCCACCCTCATCCTCATTTAGACCTAGTGTTTGAGCTGCTGCTTCATAACATGAGATCAGACTGCTGTCACAGATATGGAAGACCAAGACAAATGGCTAGAAACCTTGTGAATGAAAACAATGGTCCACACAAACTTTTTCTTCCTAGGAAGTTACAGAGAAACGAGGTATCAGAAGAGTAGTCAATAAAGAAAAATTTCTTAGAAAGACATATAGGTGGGATGAAAATGAATGATTCTTACTTTATTAGGAATTGAATTTTGTTGCAATTAAGAGATGCCTGGAAGGCCGGGCACCGTGGCTCACACCTGTAATCCTAGCACTCTGGGAGGCCGAGGTGGGAGGATTGCTTGAGGTCAGGAGTTCGAGACCAACCTGAGCAAGAGCAAGACCCCATCTCTATAGAAAAAAATCAGCAAGGTGTGGTGGTGTGCGCCTGTAGTCCCAGCTACTCGGGAGGCTGAGGCAGGAGGATCACTTGAGCCTAAGAGTTAGAGGTTGCTGTGAGCTAGGCTGACACCAGGGCACTCTAGCCCGGGCAACAGAGAAAGATTCTGTTTCAAAAAAAAATGGAGAGAGATGCTTGGAAAATAGTGATTTACACCAACAAGATTTTTATTCTGTCAAGAAAACAGGAAGTCAGCAGTGCAGGCTTACAGAGTGGCTACATTCACTCTTCATCGACCCAGGCACCTTCCAGTTCTTTGCCAATCCTAGTGCTACTAATGGCCGTCATCTCATCATCTAATGTGGCTGCTACAGCCCTAGACATCACATGTGAGTTCTAGGACACCAGAAAGAGGGAGAAAGAAAGAGCATGCACATTCACTTTAAAGAAGACTTCTAGGAAGAACCACCTAAAATTTCCCAGCCTAGTCAAGTGACTCACCTGGCTGCAATTGACCCTGAAAAATGCAGTATTTAAGCTGCAAAGTGTTAGCATCTGTGTTAAAGAAGGGGCGAAGGGTAGGTGGGAGATAAATAGTAGTTTCTGCCACAGGGACCTACAATAACCTCAAAATCAGTACATAAAATTAAATTTATATGACATAAACTATAAATTATAAATATATATGGATTTGTGTTAATTGAAAATCATTTGAAAAAAACTAATCCAAAATTTGGGATTGTATGAGATTTATATGAATTAAATGTCAATTTAAAAGATTGACATGAAGTCAGTTAGGTTAGGATCGATAACCATATTTTCTACTTAGCATAAGGCTTATGTTTAATCTCAGACTTTAAATTGTTTGTGATTGTTTTTTCAGATAAATTCAGTGATTATGACCAGCTTTTTCTAAGCATTCAAAATTGACTTGCAGCCCTGATGTTTCAAAGTTAACTTATATTTCTAACATTTCTCAAGTATAAAACAGGACTTTCTCCAATATTTAAGATAAATAACACATTCACCTTTTTTGATAATTAAGTATCTGTCTGATTTCCACAACACAATAATTAGTGGCTGCAACACCATTAATCAATATCTTAAGAATATCAATAATTTAATAGATGATGATGAAGGGGGGGACTCCCAAGATAATAATTTATAAAGAGAGCATTAGGCCAAATATTGAACAAATAACCAATTTTTAATCATCGAATATATTTAGGGATTTTAACGAATGATTAGGTCATCTTTGATATGAACACATCTTAATTATTGAAGTAATGCCCCACAAACTCCCTTTTTCAATTTGACTTGGTAAATTTTCATTTTGTATAAATCTAATATAAGTCAAGGTGATTCCTCATTATGCTTCAATCATTTATCTAACTAAATTGTGAGATCTGCTATTATACCTTGAAAGCCACTATATGTGAGTTTAATTGAGGAGTTTCAGTAAGAGGAAATGCTTAAGAAAAGAATTTGAATTAACTAGACCAACTTCAGAGTCAAAAACTTCCAAACTCTTGTCCTACACCCTAGACCTTGCCATTGCCGATTATTGCAGCCTTTCTAGAATCTCAGTTTTAAGCAGCCCATTCTCTGATCAACAGCTTCTGGTTTTGCAGTTTATTCCTTCTACTACTGACTTCTCCAATCCAATCACAGTACCACCTTTCCACTGCCTCTCGGTGTCCTCAGGTCCTCACATCTCTCCTTACCCAGATAAAAAAAAATTCCATGTCTGTACATTGTAATTACTCCCCTGAATATGCCCTCAAACGCTCCATCTGCCTTTGTCTTGTTGGATTTGCTAGGAAAATCTCTAACCATGCCTAAATGCATCTTTCCATCACCCCACACCTACTCCACATCCAATTGAACATGGGTGGAGAAAAATACACGACTATGTCAAATCTCCAGCAGCCCTTTCCCCAACCTCACTCTCAGTGGGTGACCTCCGTTTTAATGGAAAAAAACAGGAGCAATCAGAAGTTCCACAAGTTCTCACCCCACACCCATGTGCCTGCATCTATATCCACATATTAATGCTATTTCCCCCTATGCTTTTCCTGTAAATGAACTGTATGTGGTCCTATCAAAGACCAACATTTCCATTTGGCTACCACATCCTATCCCTGCTGGCCTATTAGACGACATCTCTCCAGCAGTTCTCCCCTCTCTGTTCTGCCTCATCAATCGTTTTCATCCATTTTGGATCATTCCATTAGCAAACTTTTATTTCACCCATATTGCCCACCCACCAAAAAACAAAACAAAACAAAGAGAACCCACAACTTTTCAGCCCCATTTCTCTCCTCAGCTATCATTTCTCTGCTCCTCATTACAGGAAAACTCCTTGAAAGAGTTACCTACCACTTGTCTCACTCCTATCCTACCATTCTCTCTTGAACCCATTTCATTCAGGCTTTCCTACTGACCACTCCACCTAACCTGCTCTTGTCAAGGTCATCAGTGACTTCCACATTGCTGCATCCCAAGGTCGGTTCTCAGTCCTGACCTCACTTGATTTATCAGTAGCACAAGACACAGATGCTCATCCTTGAGATACTTTGTTCACTCAGCTTCCAGGACAGCACACTCTCCTAGTTTCCCTCCTGACTCACTGCCTGCTCCTTCCCAGTCTTATTTGTTAGTTGCTAGAATACTCCAGAGCTCAGTTCCTGGGCCTCGTATACATCTACTCACTCCCTTGGTAATTTTGTTCAATCTCAGGCTGATTGATATACTCACAAATGTATATCTTTACCCTAAACCTTTTCTTTCAACTCCAGCCCTTTATATCCAACTAACTACTTGACAGCTGCACTTGGATGTCTAACAGACATCTCATGTCTCATTTTTCTAAACTGAACTCCTGGTCTCTCCATACACATCCAAAGCCTGCTCTTCTAGCAGACATCTCCATCTAAGTTAATGCAAACTACATCTGTATTAGTCAGGCCAAGCTGGGTTCTGCTGCAGTAATAAACAACCTGAATATCATACCAGCTTCCAATAACAAAGTTTCTTTCTTGCTACATATCCTCTGCATGTCGTCCACATCAGCTTTACTCCAGGAACCAGGCTGACAGAGCATCCTGTATCTGGAACGTCGCTGGCTTTGGGGCAGAAGGAAAAAGGACACACAAACTAAGTGCTGCCTCTTAAAGCTTCTGATTGCATTTTATTGGTTAAGCAAGTCACATGGCCTCCCATTTTCAATAGGGCAGAGGTGTATTGTCCTCTCACAGAAAGGGACTCTACATTGAGGGAAACTAAAATATTTAAAACTATCTACCATGCTGGTCCCCTGGTGGCTCTGCTCTCTTTCTTAAATCCAATCCATCAATAGATCTGACCACTTCTCTGTGTGAGCACGCTGGCCCAGACCCCATATACAGATTCCTGTCTGTTCTCCCTGTTTCTCCTTTTGCCCTGCTAGACGATTCTCTTGGTAGTGTCAAAAAATGATCATTTTAAAATGCAAGTCAGATCCTGTCATGCTTCTGTTCAAAACTCTGTAATGGTTCCCCCTCTCACTCAGAGTAAAAGCCAACATCATTCCAACAGACTTGTAACATCTGACACGACCCTCTCACCCATCACCTCTCTGACTCTGTTGTCTCTTTTTCATCTCTAACTCACTCTCTTCCAGCCACGTGGACTGCTCTGCTCTCTTCAAATGGACCAAGCACATTTCAGCCTCAGGACCTTTGCACTTGTAGTTTCCTCTTCCCAGGATAAACTTTTTCCAGAGACCAGCATGGCTCACTCTCTCATCTTCTTCATGTGTTTGCTCAAATGTTACATTTTCAATGAATGTTTCCCTGCCAATCAACTTAAAATTTCACCCCTGCCCCTGACCTTGACAATCCCTCTTCCCTTCCTTGCTTCCTTGCTTCCATAGCGTTTGTAGCTATGTAATTTTCTGGTACATTTTTGTTTATTGTCTTTATCATTCCACTAGAATATACACTTCTTAACTGCATGGATTTTTGTCTATTTCTTCCTTATTGTAGCCCTAACATATAGAACAATGTCTGGATCAATCAACATTCAATAAACACATTGATTTAATGAATAAATTAATGAATGACAAACTATGGAAAGTGTTGAGGAACTCAAACATAGAAAGATATACTTAAAGATATGCAGAAAAATATAATAAGCATTAATAAATGTTGTACATTCACACAAACCCAAGAAGCTTGCTAGGTTATTCTCAAACTAGAGAAAATAAAAAGAATCTGAGTGAAAAAATTGCACTAAAAGTGTTATTTCTAAAACCATAATATTAACGATCAAGGCAAAACTCTAAAGTTACCTATTTATTACAGAGTGCTTAACTTAAATCCAAATTTGAAAGTGTACATATTTAACACTTTATCTCTGCCAAAACAAAAAAATGTAGTAGACCATTTCATAAATAGCTGTACTCCTCTTGGTAGAAAATCAAAATTCACTTTACTTCTGACTCCAGATTAAAAGGAGAGCCTTTTGGCCAGATTAATTGCCTGCATCCTAGGTTGGTATTGCCCTAGAGCAGGGTTTCTCAATCTTAGCACTATTCACATTTGGGCCGAGTAGTCCTTGTTGTAGGAAGCTGCTTGTTGCATTACACAAAGCTGAGCAGCATCCCTGGCCTCTATCCACTAGATGACAGTAGCACTCCCCATTTGTGACAACCAAAAATGTTTACAGACATTGCCAAATATCTCGGGGGTGGAGGAGGGCAAGAGACGTCATCCTCCATTGAGAAGCACTGCCCCAGAGTACGACAATGCCTATAAAGTCTGCACTCCTGTACGGCTTCAAGCCGTGACCCAGAAAACGCAGTGTGGAATTACTATGGAAACACAATACCAAACCAAGCAAGCACATCCTAAGTGTATGATTTAGGGAAATAATGAAAAGGCTCCCCTTGAGAAAAAGCACCCCTAATTTCTTTTCCTTAGAATCCCTTTTGTCTGGCGGTGTAGAAAGATGTTACCTGGAAAGTAGAACTTATTACTAATATTAAAGCAGATTGTCCATTAATGCTTTAATGATAGTCTGGGAGCAGAGTTCAAGACTAAAAGGAAAGACAAAAAAAAAAAAAAAAAAAGCAGGGAGAATGAAAGAAAACTTCAAAACATGGGACAGAGGCTTCTCAGTGGGAAAACTTATTTATTTGAGGAATTACGTGAAGTCTCTGGCCGTGGTGAGAAGGGGAGGATGAACCTCTGAGGGAAAATTCCACTTGTCACCAATTTATTTAGGATTGGTTCTGCCTGATAGCCTCAACTGAGGGGAAAAAAAAACCCAAAATGATCAATTAAAAATAATAATACAGTTTTTAACCAATACTAAATAAATAAATAATACTAAATATTATTATAGTCTGTACTAACATTTCAAGCTTAAAAGAATTGAAAATGAGATTATTCAAAACCAACAAAAACTCAGACATAAGAAAGAGCATTCGTCACATCGGAAATACTTTCAAAATCTACTTTTAAATGAACTCAAAAAGAAGTAGTAAGATAACTGATCACGCCAGAGAGGAACCCTTCCTGTGTGAGCAGAACAACAAGCAATGCTGGCTCAATTCTTCTTTTGGAAACCACAAATAAGAGGATTTAGACAGATATCTAAAGCATTTGGTGATTTTAAATAAATAGACTTCATAAAGTATATTATCAAATTATTATATTTTATATTTCTTTTTCTCCAGTAAAGACATTCTAGCATTGAAATATGTATGGCTCCTATAATTAAAATCCATTTTTCAAATATACATAATAATTGGAAGAGCCCTGCATAAATAAATCTAAATGCACATATCATTAGAAACTTTATTGCAGTTTATAGAGTAATTTAAATCTTCTCAACTCCATCTAACTTTGTACTAGAGCTACATTCAAGGAGCAAAACTGATTAATTTGAATTTCACTTTTCTATTCTTATCCTGAAAAATACACAAATAAATTACAACAGGACAAAAAGTAAGAAGTTAACAAAAATTTTAAAAAATTCATGGATCCCTTAGGTCCACAAATTGGTTAAATGTTCTCTAAAATTAAATACTAGTAATAATTATTTGTACTTTAAAACACTCTTAGACTAACATCTAAATATAAATTGACAAACCAAAAGAATATTTGACTTCATCTGTTTCAAAAACTCTTGAAATATGTTTTTGTTTAATATATGTCACCTTTATATGTTTACGTTTTACAGTATAAGAAAAAATAGCTCATCCATCAGTAATGTGAATTAAGGCTTTGAGTTTAAGAAGAAAATAATGAACACAGCTCAAGTTCTCAAGTATCCAATAATAGAGGATCTCCATTTGTCTAACAAAGCTGATTTTTAAGGAAACTCTATTAAGAAATAGAGCAAAAAAAAAAAAAAAAAAAAAACATGCAGGAGTTTCCTGCCAAATGGCTTACAATGTGCATTTTCTTGAGTGATTTTAAAAGTCTCAGCTTTTATTTAGTTGTATTTCCAACTGTTTAGTTAATCTTTATTGACTTGTGCATAACTCTCACGAATAGGAATGTATCTGTGACTTGAGAGAAGTTTCCTGGTGTGCTAAACTGGACTGTTTACTTTTTGTCTGCTAATTCTTGTGCCTGGTTAGGGATCTGGAAGTTTCTAAGGCCCCAAACAGTCACCTGGAACACTGTACCCAGGGGAATGGGTTACATTGTACTATTTGAATCATAGAAAGAGCTTTTTTTGCTTTATTTTAGTTGGTGCGAGTCAATTCTATTGCTTGTCACTCGTGTTAAAAACCAAGAGACCTAAAGAAGGTATACAACATTCCATGGGAGAGGGAAAAATGAATCAAGGAAGGCTCGAGATGCATAGCACAATGCAAATACAAGCTAAGAGGATGCTGTGAATAGCTGAACACCAGAGATAGTGGAGCAAAGGTAGTTTGGATTGCACAGTGACAAAATATTCAAACTCAAAATATCTCATTCTGAACTAGCAATAGACACATCGTTGCCGAACAAAAGCAAAGCAAAAAACAAAAATAAACTTGTGCTGTGTCCTCTATCCCAGGTAATGACAAAAATGACAAAAAATCCAAGCCACATCATCTCCAATTTCTAGCTCCCTAAACCTTCACAGCCATTAGTCACCAAGTCTTGTTGATCATACCTCAAAATGTTTATCCAATAAACCCTCTCCTGTCCATTTTCATTGTCATTGCCTTGTGTTAGGCTTTATCCTTTTTCCAGCCACATATCATGGCAGTATCCAGCACATAACCTCTGCTCTTGCTTCAACAGACTATGTACGTGTACCAGAAACACCAAGTGCTCTCCGGCTGCTCTTTGAGTTGGGGCTGTGCTATCTCTAATTCACCCTTCAAGACCATCACACCCCATACTTCCAGAGGAATTAACCCTCTCTTTTTTAGCATCTTCCTAGTCCTATCTTTGTACTGCTAACATACCATTACCACAGGCATTATAATTCAGTGAAAACTATTTGTGTCCCTCCTAGTAGACAATGGTTTTTATTGAGGGCAGGACTTGTCTAATTCAACTTTCTACATCCAGCCCCTTTAACAGAGTCCAATATCTGATTTTTAAAATCAATAATTTTTTTTAGTTTAAATAATCAGTTGACCACAGAACAACTGATTAAAGACTACAGCACTCAAAATTAGCAATCTGAGGTAAATTTATTCATTGATAACTTATATAGGATTTAGTTTGGTTTCAATGTTTTCCACAATCATTATCCATGCTTTTGCAATCCCCTCATAAGCTAAGTGTCAACGCATGTTAGGAGAAATTCAAGGGAGAAAGTGACTTAGAGTAAAATCTTCATCCTGAATAGTGTGTAGGTCTTGGAGGTCACAGAACTTACACCATCTCAGCATACAAATAGGTGCTATGCAAAAAAACAACTTCACTCAACATTTGAACAATTGTCACAAGGAAAACTGATAATAGGAAAAACTAATGGACTTCACTTCCTGAATGTTGATACTGTTCTTATTTTATATTGACTTTTATTTCCCTAAATAGAAGAGTTTTTCATATGCCACACACATTTACATCTTTCATCAAGAACAAGAAACAACAATTGGCTATAACTATAATTAAAATATATTTTCTTTTCCTCAATGTGATAAAAAAAATTGAAGTACCTCCCTATGTGTTCTTTCCTCAGTGCTGTATAAAATAGGTTAAGAAACCAGTTTCCGACCCCCTTTGGACTTAACAATAATGAGCCGCCAACATTAGGCTCCCAATAAACACAAAACATTGAAGAATTTATAGTGTCTGTAAATAATAGTAATATTTAACATTTAGTACTATTCTAAACATGTTATGTATATTTACTCAATTAAAAATTACAAAAGCCCTTTTAATTAAGAATTACATTTGGACTCATTTTACAGATGAGGAAAATTGAGGAACACAAAGGCTGAATAATTCGGGCACTCTGTTACACAGCTAGTAAGTAGCAGAGCCTGATTTAAATGCAGCTGTGAGGTTCAAAGTCCATGCACTTAATTGCTACCTAAACTTTGTGGGGTAAGGGAAGGGGGGTGCCAGGAAGAAGGAGAAGGGTAGACATTCTACCAAGCAGCTCCACCAAATTATATTATCCAGTAACAATATGTGTCACCTTTCAATGTTTTTATTCTATGTTTAAACCCTCCGGTGTAGTATATGTATATGAGAATAAGCATATATGCATATATATACACACATATGTATGTTTTACTCTGAACTATCTAGGATCTTTTTTCTAGGAAGGAGAAATATACAAATACACAAATTGTACAAATATGTTTTGAAGAGGAAAACAGTTTTTTAAAACTTCTTTGAAATAGTCTAGAAATCTTAGAAATGACTAGTTTAGATATCATGAGATTAAAGAAAAATAACCACAATTTTTAAAACTACCCTGAGAACAAAAGAGGTGGGACTTCAATGCATTTAAATTTTCAGCTTCAGGAGAAATTGAGCTTTAATTCGTGCTCTGAACCCTTTTCCATTAGCGGAGAAGCCTGAGCACCCCCTTGCCTTTTCTTGCGCCCTCAAGTGAGAACTGAGTTATGACTGGCTGTCTTGGGAAGAGAATAGCTATTCCAGGACTTAAGATGGGCTGGGTGGGGGAGGGCTGAGGGCTGGCCAGCCATTTAGCTTGTAAAGTGCAGCAGCTGTGGCCTGTTTTCACTAATATCTGACATGTTTCTTTGGCCACTCGCCAAATTGAGCTGTACCCAACACTTCTCCCATCCTTCCTGTGCCTCCAGGATCCTTTGTAACTGCTACTTGAGACTCCAGTCCCCTCCAAATCAATCCCCTCGGTTCCTTCCTCCCCTTAACATGCAGGCATCCCGGCCTAATTAATTAACCCAACACCAGCTTCATCCAGGACCTTCCCACACTGTGCCCCTTCACGCAGCCCAGAAACTCAGCACATTCCTGACTTCATCACTTGTCAACTCCCTTTCTGGTAAAGACCAGTGTCCCCTTTCCCTGACCTGGCCTCTGATTTGATCTCACTTTAAAGTATCCCACTTTAAGAGACAGTAACAAATGCTGCCTTTTTCCTGTTTGGTTTGTTTATTCATGTTCACCCGGCCTGTTATAATTAAAGACCAAGAGAGTTAGAAGAAGAGCCTAAGAAGATGGTTTATGCATTTGATATGTGGCTAAACCCAATACTGGATTTGTTAGGAAGGTCACTTTACCTATTACTAACTGTGGGATCTTGGGTGAGTTTCTTAAGCTCTTGTCATTCATTCACATACCTATTGAGTGTCTATTACAATGCCTTGTTCTGCTGTAAATGCTAGTGCTGCAAGTTAAATAAATAAATAAGCAAAAATCCCTGCCCTCCATGAAGTTTATATTTCAGAGAGGGGAGATGGCTATTAATAAATAGATAGATTTAAAAATATAAATAGACATTGAAAAAAAGTATAAGAGATGAGGGAAAAAGGATAGGGAGTGTCATGATTGGGAGTAGGAGAGAAGGTGACAACTTGGAACAGAATAATCAGGAATCTCTTGATGTGATGTTTGACTAGACTGAGGAGTTACTAGAGTAAGCCATGCAGATATCTGGGGGAAGAAGCATTCCTAACAGAGGAAACAGCAAGTGCAAAGGCCCTGAGGCAGGAGAGTCTTGCCTGGTGTGCTGAAGGATCAGCAAAGAGACAGCGATGGCTGGTGGAGAGCAAGAATAGGCGGTGACACTGGAGTAACAGGGAACTAGAATTCAGAGGGCCTTGTACATGATAATAGAGAATGTAGATTTTGCTTTGATTGAAATGGGAAGTCACTAGAGGGTGTTGATTGGAAGAGTAACATGATTTGATTTACCTCTGAAAAACCTCAACTAGCTCCTCTGCAAAATGGGATAATAATAAGAGTGGTTAAGATCAGCCTGGCTGCTCAAATGCTAGTGCCACCATTTACTAGCAGTGTGACTTTAAGCTAATTATTTAATCTTCCTAAGCTTCGGTTTTCTCATTTTTAAAGTGGAATTGATAGTAGTTCCTCTTTCGTAAGGTTGTTAAGAAAAATAAATTAAATAAATAGTGCACGTCAAAGTGCTTACTTAGCACGGTGCCTAGCACATGGAAACGCCTGAGACATGCTACAATAATACTGTCAGGCTGGTGAGACTCCAGTGAGATAATGTATTTACAGTACTTGCTAAGTCGTCCAGCACAGTGAGCACTCATATGTCAGCTGCTATTATTTTAGCATTACCAACCACTAACCCACTGGCTGTTTTGAACTAACCACACATTTCAAAATTTTATATCACTTAAAAAAGGATAAGAGTAGCAAAAGTTCACAGACAATTTTCAGATGTCTCAGAGGGTTGATTCAGGATTCACTGGGCACTGCTCTGCAAAGCACTCTGCTAGGCATTAGAAAGCCATATGCACTCCGGTGAAAAAGAGAGTGTGTGTACACACTTTCTTATCATATATAGAGATAATTTTTTAAAGAAGGGCAAAGAGTTAGTTGAGACAAGTTTCTGTGTGTTGCTGACCCCTGTTGGGTGGAAAAATAAGAACTGGTCTCCTAAAAGAAAAAAATGTGAATTCTCAGCTCCCTGGTCACAGTCCTGCTGTGGATCCTACCCTTGTCCACTGCGTCGATTGCACATCTTTGGCTGTCGATGGCGGATGTGAAGGCCTGGTGGTTCCTCACAGGCCTGCTTCCTTACCCAGATGTTATGAGACTCATATGTCATTTCTTTGCTGGGACGTGGGCTACCTTAGTCTAAGCGGGTAGATCCCGTCTTCCTCTCCCTTGCCCACCCTCCTACACACACACACACAAACACACACACACACTCCCAAAACAAGTACACATCCCTCAAGCATAGGTCTCTTTGGAAACTCAACCATATATCCTAATATGAGTCTAATAGCCTGCTCACAAGAACAAAGGAGCGAAAGACTAATGTAGAAACTTACAGTGGAGTAAATTTTGGTTCTTTCCTTTCTGTAAAGACAGACAAAATTTAATGTTTTTATTCTCATTTTACCTAATTAAAAAAACCTAAAGCTGTCCTCTTAAAATCAAGTGAGAAATTATCCTTGTCTTATTGTCACTTTTTAAAACTTGTGCTATTCTGCACAAGGCCGGGTAATACTTTCAGATGACATCAGCACTAAAAAGATTAAGTTGCCTTTCGGATATAATTTAAAATAAAACATGGTTAAACTCTAAGGATGGTTTAATCATTCAAACAATACAAAAGTTACACATATGATGAAATTAAAATAGCTCCTTGTTATACTTTCTGGCTCCCCATTATTTATTTTCTTCCTTTCTTGTCTGCTTATTTTGGTGCCCTGCTTAGCTGGTGCCTGACAAGCCTTTATCTGTTGAAGAATCCAGTCCTAATTCTATCTAACCAAAGCCAGTTCTCTAGAATGCTCCCTTGCTGACTTTTCCTCTAACAGTGACCAGTTATACTGAAAATCAGTTATACTCTTTTGCTTTATTTTAATGGGAACCATTAAACCATCAAAAGAGGTAGATAAAGGTGGAGAGAAGTGAAATTGAGGCCTTTACTAGACAAAGTTGCATGGTCAGAATAATAAAATGCAAAACGTCAAGAACTTGGATGTGCCCTTTAAAAAAAAAGTACAATCTTAGGAAGAGCACAGTTAGAAATCTTAATTTCAGAAATACTTTACTCCTAAACCTGTTGTATTTCATTAATGCAGAGGGTTGTGCCAGCAGGGACAATTGGAAAATAGAAATGAAAACATTTCTAAGGCAAGCACCTGACAATCTTTATCCTCCCAGTTGATTTAAGAACACTTGCAAAGAAAATGTGGCCTGTTTAGATCTCATGTAAGGGATCCATCCGTCTGCCCTATTTTTCCTAATATTATCTTCACCCTGCAGGGTAGCTAAGAGTGAGGTGTGCTGAGAAGGGACAGGGTAGCGGCTTTAATTTGGCAAGACACAGCTTCTCTCTGCTTCTATTTGAAGTGGTCTCTTTGGGATAAATATTCAGGTGGGTTTGGTTTTGTCTCTTCCAGTTCTACCCCTCTCCCCAATTCCTCCATAGGCACCTTTTCTATGGGGCTCACTGTTCACTGCTGAGGTTTTGACTTGGTTTGGCTGGAAGGAGCTGTGTCTCGTGCCTTGGTCCCGCGTCTGGCCCCTTGTGCCCTGGCCATCCGCTTCCGAATGAAATCGGGAGGCTCCGTGGGAGCGCTCTCCTCCCCACTGGGGCTCTCGCTGTCCCCGAGCTGCCCCTCGCTCCCCGCCAGGTGCCCAGGAGCCCCCAGTGGTGCACAGGGGAGCCTGTCCCGATGCTGACACCACACCCGCCCCACCCTCTTGTTACCAGCTCTCCCTGGACGTGTAGAAAGGCCTCGGACCTGGGATTTCTACCCAGGGAGAGAAGGTTGAGGCGCTGGTGTCCTGTCCCCTTGCATCCTCTATCCGCTCCTCCTCTGTTACCCTCAGAGGATGGAAGTGGCGAACTTTTCCTTTCTTGTGGCAGTCTGACCATTAAAATAGGCAGGGAGAGAAAAATTAGCTAGCCAGTAAGGAAACATTAATTGGTGGGTATTCTGAAGCATCACACCTGTTACTGTCATTAGAGTACTTATGGCCTATAATACGGTGTCGCTGGTTACAGGTTTTTTGTTTTGTTGCTTTGTTTTTTAGAGACAGGGTCTCACTATGTTGCCCAGGCTGATCTCTGTAGCTCTTTTCCCTGCACTGTGCCCGGAGCACCTTGAGAAACAAGGCTACTTTTATTCTGCCATTGAATCCTCAAAAGGTACAGCCCAGTACTTGGCACAGAGTCGATTTACGATTGATAAAAAAATAATCTATTAATAGGTCAGGATTTGAGTGAAGAGTTTCATTTTTTGTTCTTTCTTTTATTTGAATTTGATCTTATGCTTGGACATGCAGCAGACAAATATCTACTACCTTGTTGAGAATCTTGATACTGTAACCCCACTTATACATACAAACATTACTGAGATTCTGCTAGCTAGAACATCTATTTCTTGATTGTTATTAGGAACATGGTGGAGTATTTTTGCTTTTTAAAAAGTTTAAAACTTTTCCTGGAAGAAGTGGTAAAGGGGGGAAAAAAGGGCTTAAAACTTCCCAGAGAAATCTGTCAAAATAATTATCATCACATCCTAACATCTTTTTTTTTCTTTTTGTCCTAAAACATCATAAATTTATTGTCTTGCAGTTGTATAGATTAGAAGTCTGAAATCAAGGTGTCAGCAAGGCCATGCTCTCTTAAAAACACTAGGGAAGTATCCTTCCTTACCTCTTAGAGCTTCGGATGATTGCTGGTAATTCTTGGCATTCTTTGGCTATAACTCCAATCTCCACCTCCCTCTTCACATGGCTTTCTTCCCTCTGTGTCTGCATCCAAATTTCTCTAGTCTTGCAAGGGCACCAATCATTGAGTTAAGGCACATCCTAACCCAGTACAACCTCATCTTAACTTGATTATACCTACAAAGACTATTTTTAAATAAGGTCACATTCACAAGTCCTGGGTAGACACGGATTTTGGAGGGACACTATTCAACCTAGTACAACAACTATATTTGGAGGTTGTAACACTCCAGTCTCAGTATTTGTCAGAAGAGTAGACAAAAATCAGGAAGAGCATACGGCCAACTTGATCTAGCTGACATAACACTATAACTAACAGTGGCAGAGAACATATTCTTTTGAGTGCACCTAAAATATTCACCAAAATGAGCCCTATAAAAACCAAATTACAATCAATTCCAAAGTATTGAAATCATACACACTATATTTTCTGACAATAACAGAATTAAAGGAGAAACCAATAACAAAAAGAAATACATGAAAACCCAAAATACTTGAAAATTATTTAAATGCTCTTTAAGAACACATTTCTAAGTAATTTTTGAATTATACAGCAAGCTTACAAATTTCTTCTTTATCCAAAGAAGTAATCAGAAGGAAAAAATATAAACATTATGTTATCAAAGACATAATGGGCCTAATATCTGTTTTTTACAGAAATACCTAGAAAATTGCCATCTCATGAACATTTAAAGTCAAAAACTTTAAAGGGATAAGAGTAAGATGGTCTCATCCAGCTGCAGTTAGATAAAATATCTTCAGTTCAGTTGCTAGTTTAAAACATATTCTTTTATTTCATTAAAATATTGATTCCTAAAATTCAGTACATTTACCTTTATCCCATGGAACTAAACAACTCCATGGAAGCAACCAAGATTTTCAAGCTTTCAACTACTTGGGGAGATTTTAGGGGAAGTTTTTAAGAAATCAAATATATGTATAACCTATAGCATATATAGGAACATACATATGTATCCAGGTACATATATCCATACTGTATATCAATTTACCACAGGGTTTTGTAACCTGTGATATATAAACCCAGAGGCATGATGAGAGCCTTACTAAATATTCAAATTTTTAGTTGTACGTGCATTTCTCTGGAGAGGGATATGCAGCTTTCATTAGATTCTCAGAGGTATTCATGAACCCAAAACTCCAAAAACCCATTTTAGCTAGGTGTGGTGGCTCATGCCTGCAATCCTAGCACTCTGGGAGGCTGAGGCAAGAGAATCGCTGGACCTCAGGAGTTTGAGACCAGCCTGAGCAAGAGCAAGACCCCATCTCTACTAAAAATAGAAAAAATTAGCCTGGTGTGGTGGCATGTGCCTGTAGTCCCAGCTGCTTGGGAGGCTGAGCTCAGGAATTTGAGGTTGAAGTGACCTATGATGATGCCACTGCACTCTAGCCCAGCAACAGAGTGAGACTCTGTCTCAAAAAAACAAAAACAATTTTAAAGATAAAAATGTATTTCAATGGTGTTCTTTCCTCGCTGCATTCTTGTCTCTCTAATAGGGATCTATTAAGGTCTGGTTTGTTATTGACATTTTGGATGCCCAAGTTAGTGAACATTGCCAAACATTGGAAATAATCCTTTTAACACAAAGAATGACCAGATGTGATAACACAACACAGCCTTGTTTAGACCCTTGACTTGTTTAAAATTTAAGTAGCATTACATCTCTTTACAGAAGTAGCTGAGAATAATTATGGAAACAGCTTTTATGCTGTCCCTGAGGCCAAAAATATAAATGCAACTCTGCACATTTTTTATTTGAAAGCATTCACAAACGACATGCAAGGCATAAACGTTGGCCAAAATCCATAGCTAAGCATTGTGTTAAAAAATACTGTATGTTCTTAAGCCAAATACTATTTAGGAATCAGTTCTGCATTTCCTAATTATTAATTAGGAATAAAACCAGGAATGGTTTAAAGGGATATGTTTTAAGAATTCCCTTTAGGCTTCATGTCCCTAACAACTTTTAAAAATCCAAATACAATTGATCAACAACCTATGTAAACAGTCATGCAGGACTGAGGAGGACCCCTCTATTTAGATTAACAAAAAAAAAAATGGCGCTGGAGGCAGCTTGGCGAGATGCTGAGAACTAAAATTAACAGCACAAATGTGTACTAGGAAAAATGATTCTACACATATGTTCTGAATGCTTCTGCTTAGATTAATTTTTTCCTTCAAATAAAACTGGTTCAGGTCAAATAATGCAGCTATAAAGATGAATCTATAGCAAACAAGGTATTCGGTCATTCAGAGCCAAAATATGAGAGTTATTCTAGAAAACTATTAAATGATCAAAAATACTTTGGAATCTCTAACTATAGCACATATAAATGTTTTAGCCTTTATGACAATGGATAATGAAACGTCAAAACAAATCCAAATTTGCGATGTCTTCAAGATGTAAGTATCAGCATCATATACCATAGCATACAAAAAACAAGTACAGCATTTGGCATTCCGTTTAAGCCATGTTCTACCACTTGCCCTTAAGTATGATGCTAACATCCATCTTGGAATCCACTTTTATCTTAGAAAAGGGTTAGTAAGATATACATGAGTAGGTATCTCTAACAAATCTTGATAATTTGCTTTCAGAAGGGAATAATCTGGAAATGACATCACAACTAAAAAATTGTCTTTGAACTCAAGTCAAGATTTAGCAATGCATTTTTCACATTATGGTATTAAACATGTGCTTTGCTCCAGGGTGCCCCCAGAGGTACAGATAATGTGTTAATAGCTGTATAAATGAATGTAAGTAGAAGATTCATGAGTCCAGGGAAGAAGACACTTAGCAGGCAGCGTCACCTTCTCCTGCTGTCTAAAATTGGTCTCAGGAAAGCCCAGTGGACCATCCTCTCTGCTGCTTTCTCTTCCCTGACTATCCATGTATCATGGAATTGACAAACCCGCATTCTTAAGCTGTGTTTCCTAACTTAGTCTGACACTAAGTACTCCAAGCTGCAGTTTAGGTGCATTTGCTTTTTTCCAGTCCCCAGTAGTGATTCCCAAATGACACAGAAGTATAAGAAAGGAAACTGAGGCATTCTAAGAAATAGTGCTTGGTGATCCTAATTACTATTGATGAAGAGTCCTACTCTCTCCCAGCTTCACCATTTTGGGCCGGTTTACAAAAGTTGCAAACTCAAAGGCCTGCAGAGCTGGGTGGTCCAATGTGAGTGAGGTCAATGAGGAACAAAAGTGTGTACCTCTCATAAAATGGGCAGTCACTGTTCCATTCCACCTGTTACCTTATGAAAAGCACATGAGTGTGGCTTTTCAAGATTTTTCTCAAGATAACTTAGGTATCTGAATTTTTAAGTGAATACTTCTGATTTTTAAATGGAGACACTAATTCCAAATTTCTTAAATATTGTGTAGGCCTGCAAACCTGACATGGCAGCAAATGTTTCCCAAGTCTGTGATCTCTGGGAAAAGAGCTTCTTAAAAGTAGGTGGGGCCATGGGGCCATGTGAACTTGGACACGTGACCTAATATCTAGACTTGAGTGCCCACAACTGTAGGATGGACGAGAAGTCTGCCTGGTGACAACCTCTGGAGTTCTTTACAAAGTGAGCACTCAACAATTCTGAGATATAATCAACCTCCCCACATCCAATTCCAGCTCCTGATGAAAATGTGGCTTCTGACCCAGCTGCTAACAAAGGATCAAGTGCACCTCAATCTATCAAGATCCAGTATGACTAGCTTTCTGTACTCAATTCCATAACACTGATTATTTTTTCTTTTACTGTAAAAAAAAATTGTACTCATAATTATAAAATCAATTATGATTCACTGTTGAAATATTAATGAATACAGAGATACAAAGGGAAATCTTCTTAAAATATTCATACTCTCACCAAGTATCTTGATGTAGAGCCTTTTGTGTACCTTGTTTTTTAAGAAAATGACATTATTGTATCTAATGCACTTTTTTGTAGTTTGCATTTTTACTGAATATATGTATTCAGTAAACACTGATTTTTAAATAATTATAAATGCAATTCTTATAAGATTAATTTCAATTCATTTTATTCAACCTAAGTACAAATATGTCCAATTTGTCAGGAGTAAAGTGTTGAAAATTAAAAAAAAAAAAAAAAAATGCAAAGCAATCCCCCCTGAAAACTAGCTTTCCCCAAATCATCAGTAATTTAATGACAGAATTCTCAAAATATTAAGAAATCTAGGATTATTACCCTGTAATAATAAATCCCTCCAAATCTGGAGTAAAAATATATCAAAATACATTTATTATGTCAAAAAGGATGACATTTAGATATAAGGACAAAATATAAGTTGTTAATGATCTGAATAATGAATCGGGGTAAAAAGGAACAGGGTCATTACAACTAACTCTCAAAATCCTATAATGTATATGTGATTGAAAAGAAAAAAATAAATATAATTCATATATAAGTATTTAATAAATTTATTTATAAAATGTATTAATATGATAAAGTATATGTTAGTAAGTTAAATGCCAAGTATTTTGAACTCTCTTCTCTACTAAATCTCTTACTAATTAAAGTTAACTCTTTTTTTTTAATTTTGGATTCAGCAGTGGTGTAAATTTCTGTTCACATTTTCCTGGAGGACTCTAGTTAGTGAAATAAATGACCAGAAGACTAATTCATAGCTGAGAAATAAGAAATCAACATGTTGGAAGGTGATATCTTTGTTGAGTCTCCCTCCATTCCTTGGCCTTTTCTTAACTGAACACTGACCATGTTACAAAAGCACAAAGCAAATGTAGAAAAAAGAAGAAAAACAACAACCTCTTCTTAAATACAGCAAGACAGTGAAATGTTTTTCTGAGAAAAATAATTCTCTCCCTGTCAAAAGTTCAAAATACTAAAACAGACTTTATTTCCAGATAAGTTTCTTTCTTAGATCTGCTTTAAATAAATTCTGATCACTTCAAAAGCAAAACCTTGCAGAAAAAGACGTTAGTGCATTTGATCTATTCAGTAACCTCAAGTCTACTCTTAAATTTGTGTGAACCAGTGTTGAGTTCCATTACTTTAACAAAAAAGACACACAAAACCTATTAAAGATGTGATATCACTAGTCTTATATTCATATTTAAAAATTATTAGGACCATCCAAATTTGATATAACTTTCCGCATTTTCATCTGCCTCATGTATACAAGCCACAGATAAACCTCCCTGCAAGGAGTCCTGTTCTACATTCCTAGGATTAAATAAATAAATCATATGAAATCATCCTGCAATATGGATGCTTCCTTTCCCCAACCCAAATATTCTTATAAAAATTTAACAAGAAAATTTTAAAACATCTCATCAATGTTGTTTTTACAAAGTAACTGTTAGTTATAAACAGTCTTTTAGGTCTCAGGGAGATTTAAGATACTTCAAAGCCTTGGCCTAAACCCTCTAAATCCAGGTTACTCTCAAATATTTTCTAAAACATAGTATATTATGTTTAATGCTTTAAAAAATGTTTTAAGTGTTTTGTTATGCACTTTAACAGTTTAAACGGATCTCATTCTAAGAAACAGACGTTTTTTGAAATTTCCATTTTTCCTTCCTTTCTTTTTTTAAATTCCTTTCTTTCCAAAAGATAAAGAAACAAGTGCCTATGTTCGTTGTTCTTCTGTAAACACTTCAAACTTATTACAGAAATCACATCTAATCTGCCCAAAGCAATGTGTATTAACATATTTGATGTATGTTAAAAAAAAGAAATTCCTTACAACCTAGTACTTGCAGATGGTCTTCTTGGTTGCTCTCCTTATCAGGAGAGAAGCTGATCTGTCTTCTTTTACTATATCCTATGGGTCAGTGGCAAGAAAAAACAAATAAAGGCCATTTTGATAATTGTTAGACATTTGCGCAAATATCAGCTACAAAAATCCTGCTATTCTGAATTGTTCAGTTAATATCCAGGGATACATAGATTTTTTTTAACTCTGACTTGAATAAGTTATAAAAACATGCACCGTTTAGTATTTACTTCAAACTAAATGTCATAGTATACATTTTTTCCATATAAGTTTTAGGCAGTGATAAAGGCGAGTTTACCCTGGCAGGTTGGGATACTTGAAATCAAAGAAACCACAATTTCTAAGGGTGAGGGCAGTATTTTTTATTTCACAAGAGTGATTCCGTCGGACTGAAAAAATAATTTCTCACTGTTCTTTCCTAGGGGAAAAAAAAA
>CM052441.1:24443459-24469435 GCA_028533085.1 Varecia variegata | reverse complement strand
GCTTTTAGAGAGTGATTTGTATGCTACTGATGTCAATATACCTACAGTAGGATTAATTACCGTATCCTATTCTGAGAACAGTTTGTCAGGATGCCACCTGTCCTATAATATGTGAATAACATGCAGTTATAAATCTCTGTGTAATGAAAAAAATAAACCTGTATAGCTACAAGAAGTATTAAGTTTATTTATGCTCATGAAAGGCAGTCAGCTCTTTTTTTTTTTTTCTTATGAAGAAAATTATCAGAGAATCATTCTGCAAGGAAGATTCCTATGCTTGGGATGACCAAACACATTGTCAAATGGTTCTAACATCCTTCATTGCACCAAAGCACCTCTCTACAGTAGTTAACACCCAAATATGCTTGGTCCCATGCAGAAGCACACTTGAAACTAAGCTTTCCAAAGCTCAAGGCCATATTTTCTGTATAGGATAGCTCTTGAAGTGCTAGATCAGGAAAAAGGGGTCAAGGGTTTTGGCCAATAAGATAGTAACTGAGTGGAGAATGTTCATCTGAACTCCACACTGCAAATACAATGCTGCCATGTTTAAAATTCCATTCTCAGACTACTAACTTTGCCCAATTACAAAGCTAATTCTTGCCTATACACATTTTTTAAAAGGAACTACAAAGTAAGGATTATAGCTTGTGTCAACGTTTAGAATATAAATGCTTTTAATCAAAATCACACATGAGAGAAAGGGAACTGGAAAGTCCTAAAATCCTGTTGAATTTTATTGCATTATCTTTAAACCTTACATAGTTTAGGAAAGCCTGTGTTCTCTTTCAAAAAAAGAAAGAGACCATTATATATATTGAACCATTATATACATTGAGATTTTTGCAAAAGCATTGCTGATGTTACCAAAGTGGATTTTCTTTTTCTGAATTATGCACAATTATTAACTATTATTAACTATGTAGTAACAATCATCAGCTCTACAATTCACTCTGCAAAATGTAAACCTTCATTTAGTTGGAATTAAATTAGCTATTTCAAAAATAGTAAGCTGCTGTGTGGTACAGATTATGTTCCATGTCATTTTTGAGTCTCAGTCAAAAAGGTCTCAGATGTTCTAAGACATGCTAGGTGAATCTAAGTAACAAATACCACTTTTATAATATCCCAAAGCAGAGTGATTTTAATATCTATGGTTGGAAATCAATAAATATCTGTTGGATAAATATATGACCCCTTTTTACAAAGAACATGTACAAGTGCCAACAGCCATCCATACAGTCTAATATCATAGCACATTAACTCACTGGAGTTCTACTTTGGAAACAATAAATGCTTTAAATTACATGTTGGAGCCAGACTCATCAGTGTTGCAGGGCAGAACACCAGAATTATTTTTTTCAATCCCCTAAAAAAATTACAAATGAGCCTGCAGCCATACAAATTAAATGTTCACTGATAGGACCAAGCCAAAAAAGGTTAAAGAAGCTCTGTTTACCAAATGGAACAGAATATTACCTAAAGTGTAAAATGCATATTCTGTGGGAGTAGAGATGCTCCTTATGGGGCATCTCAATAATGGGGTTAACTCTTGATGAACCCATTGTAAGTTGAAAATATCGTAAGTCAAAAATGAATTTTATGCACCTAACCTACCCAACCACATGGCCAGCCTAGCCTACTTCAAACGTACTCAGAACACTTACATTAGCCTACAGTTGGGAAATATCATCTAACACAAAGCTTATTTTATAATAAAGTGTTGAATATATCATGTAATTTAGTGACCACAGTACACTGTAGAGTATCAGTTGTTTACTGTTGTGATTGCGTGGCTGACTGGGAGCTGCAGCTTCCTGCCCTGCCCGACACCAGGAGAATTGTAGTATGTATCACTAGCCTGGGAAAAGATCAAAGTACAGTTTCTACTGAATTCCTATCACTTTTGCACCATTGTAAAGTTGAAAAATTGTAAGTTAAACCATCATAAATTGGGAACTGTCAGTGTAGGAATTATAATAGCAAGCATCCAAGAATTGAGGGTGAGCAGAGCCAAAGAATGATCATCCAAATTGTAACAGATGGAAAACCCATAAGTAAATATACTAAATAGTTAGGTCCTAACACTTGAATGTGACTTAATTTGGTTAACTTTATTAATTTGCCTATCTGAAAACAAAACGTTTTTTCTGTTTTCCAGATCCCTTTCTTCTAACTGGTTCAAATGAATGGAAAAATTAAATAAGTCTTCATTCTATGGTGCTTCTTAGAGATATATCATGTGCCTGTATCAGAGAAAACAATTCACAACCTGATACATGGGAAGAAAAACTTGGGTTAGAATTTTATTTCTTTCAAGGCAGAGAGCAAATTTTCATCATATCACATAGACATACAGATCAAGTAGTGCTTGGCAATATCTATACAATCAAACAATGGTTAAATCATAAGATAGTGGTTAAGAGCACAAAAACTTGTATATGAATGTTCACAGCAGCAATATTCATAATAGTCAAAAAATGGAAACAACCCAAATATCCATCAACTGATAAACAGTTAAATAAAATGTGGTACATCCATTCGATGGAATATTATTCAGCCATAAAGAGGAATAAAGTACTGACACATGCTACAACATGGATGAACTTCAAAAACATATGCTAACTGAAAGACGCCAGTCATAAAAGACCACATAGTGGATTATTACATTTTTATGAAATTTCCAGAATAGGCAAATCTATAAAGATAAAGTGGTTGTCTAGAGCCGGGGTGGGAAGGGGGATATTGGAGTGTCTGCCAATGGGCAAGAGGTTTCTGGGGAAGGGGGCAATGAAAATGTTTAATATTGGATTATAGTAATAGTTGCACAATCCTGTGAATATACTAAAAAACCTTGAATTGTACTCTTTAAGTGGGTGAGTTGTATGATATGTGAATTGTATCTCAACAAAGTTGTTTTTTAAAAAGCAGAGGGGAGGTTTGAGTAATTATCTGGGGTTAGAGTTTTTATTTGGGGGCACAATTAGCTACTTAATTTCCTATAACTCAACTTCACTAGAAAATTACTATTGGCTCTATGTTTTTTTTTTCTTTCTTTCTTTCTTTTTTATAATGTAACTCCTGTGTTTTAAAACTATTTTTAAGGTTTGTTTTTTTTTAAAAAAAAAAAAAACTCTTCCTTTAAAAAAACTCAGACAGTTACAAAGTACGACAGACTTTTTAAAAACTTATGTCAAAAAGAGGATAATCAAAAGTGATACAACCATAACAATTGACATTAAATTATTGTTTTTATCTTAATCTTTTATTCTCCATTTATTTGTTGTTGCTGTTTTTCTGTCATAATTCCATAATAATTGGCCTCAACTTTACCATTCCATAATAATTGGCCTCAACTTTATTGAAATGAAACTTTGTTTTCATGCTTGTCAGCATTAATCTGAAGCTAATCATTTTACCTTGGATATTATAAAAAAATTATTTCTGGCCTGGTACAGTAGCTCACACCTGTAATCTCAGTACTTTAGGAGGCTAAGGCAGGAGGATCACTTGAGGCTAGGAGTTAGAGACCACCATGGACAGCAGAGCAAAACCCCAGCTCTACCAAAAAGAAAAAGAAAGAAAGAATAGCTGGGCATGGTGGCTCGCCTATAGGCCTAGCTTCTCCAAGGCTGGGGCAGGAGGATCACTTGAGCTCAAAGTTTAAGACTGCAATGAGCTATGATAAGGCCACTGCACTCCAGCCTGGGCAACAGAGTGAGACCCTGTCTCTTAAAAAAAATGATTTCCTTTCAAGGTAAATTAATAATGTCTAAAACAACACCATTATGCTCTGACACCCACCAAAATAGTCTGGAGGGAGAAAAGAAAATTCAGTTTGTTTAACTGACCTTGCACAGTTTAACTGTCAAATAAATTCCATAATGGACAATTTAGAAATCTAATTTGGTAATGCTAAGAAACTCCCTCCTACTCGTAATCCCTTCCTCATGCTCTCTAAAAAGTTCAAGAAACAGCAATTATAACATTGATATCTAAATGTATTTTGTAAAGTATTTCTATGTTCTCCCCGGTATTCTTCTTAAAATCATCCTGGCTTTCCTAGAACCTAGAAGATGCCTTTTAGTTACAGTTTTCATATGCTAATATTTTCTGCCATTTTCTGTTTGGAAGAGAAGCAAACTGGAAAAATTTATAAACAAGAAAGATCTCAAGTAACAAAAATTATGTCACTCATAGCTCCACTAATGGCTTTAAATGTCTTAAATGAGGTAGATCTTTTCCCAAAGATATCCTCAGTGTATATCTGTACCTTATCTTTAACCACTGTTTAGACTCCACCTCTAACTAACAAATAAGCAAGATCTCCAAAGTCGATTTATAAAATGAGGAAATTCTGGAGTTTCCTAAATTCCAGAAGTTCATAACCATATGAGTGATGCTACAGTAGAAAGTAAACCTTAAAACATCAGGGATCTTGCCGGAAAATTGCACCCCACACCTGCTGAGCTCATCTGGAGCTGCCAGAGTAGATAGGGATGTTGGACCAGGGGCCTTTGCATAGTCCATCACCCCTCACCATCAATCAAAATGATTTCTGTGAGTATCTACTGAGAACCTAGTGCTCTGCTCAGCATCATAAAGGCAGGGCCAAGCAGAAACAACTTCAGAGCCACACCTTGTCCTTTGAAAAACAATTGTCAGTTGAAATTTTCAAATAAATTCACCTAGAATTATCCACCATGTCCTCCACAAATTCAAATGTTTCGAAATATAAACCCAGCATATACTTTCTTTTCAGGGTTTTATAAAGTTCAAGGGTTTGCATAATGATCACATGCCTGCCAAATGATTTATAAGAAATAAAATTTGAAAAAGATCAGATAGTAGATAAAATTGAATAAGAAAATACAATAACAATCAAAAACATTTTATTACTGGACTACTGGCTTTTGCTTTTGTGAAAACAGATGCTGTAATAAAGTTATTTGTTCAAATAAAACCCATTTGACATTCTTACAAATGTTCAGGGAAAGAAAGTGTGTTGCCCTTATATTTATTATTTCTCTTTAAGTCGATTTCTTTTCTGTCAGCATCCTGGCCATCTACATCCATATAACATATTTATCTTCATGGATAATTCGCCTTACACATGAAATGTAAAAGATATCGGGAATAAATCTATTGCAAAATTGATGTTACCTGCTAAATCTTTCGAGTAGTTTATTTGACTATCACCAAAATAAATGAATGAGACTTGCTGTTTTTCTCAGATTCTTTTTTTTTTTTACTTCAATAACGATTTTAGAAACAAATGGAATACTTATCTTTTATTTTAGATATTTTGAAGTGTGCTTGAAGTGGTTCTGGACCCCTTTACAAAAGCTACCTGTGGACCAATCCTGGGCCCCGTGCTAATTTCACAGACGTCTAGCAGCCAAGGTTGAACCGAGCAGGGGAGGGCAGAGTGCGCGATGCCGCGTGTGAGATAGCAATCATCGGCCCTATTAAAGCGGTGCCAAATCTTCCAGCCCCGCACTCAGGATTCACAATAATTCCCGGCGTTAGCGCTCGCTAAGGGACAAATTGATGGGGAAGAAGGTGGGGAGGAAAATGACCCTGGAAGCAGAGTGTAGGTTTTACACCGCTGGGTATCTGTTACATGTGAACTTCCTCTGGCGCCAGCAGGTATTTTGAGCTGGCAACCAGAGGGATCCCAGAGGGGAGGGATGGGAGTGCGTAAGAGGGAGATGTAAGTTTGCGGATCAAAGCTTTAAAGATCCCGGAGGAAACCGGTAAGATCCGGGTTGATTGGCCAAAGGGCTTTAAGTGGGATGTGGAAGGTATTTCGAACGTCTGAGGATTAGAGCAGCAGAGGAAGGGGGTGGAAAGGCAGGGAGTAAAGGAGATCTCAGAGGAGAGATTACACCAGACAGGCCCACAAGGAAGATGAGAGGCTTTCCCTCGCTTTCTACTCTGGGGACTCCCGAGGGCAGCTCCAGCCGGCAGATCGTGCCAGCGTGCAGGGGACGGGTTGCGACCGCTCCTGGTGACCCCACGAAGCTTGGAGGGGACGCTGAGGTTCCGAGGCCAGCCAGGGGCGCGGACGTTCGTCGGAGGCCAGGGCGAGTCTCCCCGGGAGGTCTAGCAGGCAGCTGCCCGCTGAAGCGCACAGGAAAAGTGACTGCGATTTATTTGGATTAGTCACTGTAAAGGTCTAGGGAGACAGCTATTTATCCGATGCAGTACCTTGACAAATTGACTGGGCAGTGCAAGAGAGGACAGTCCCTCTGACCCCAGGCAGTGCTAGGGCGGAAGGCAGGACCCTCCCACCTGCTCCCGGCTCAGGGGGCGCGCACCGCGGGCGAGAGGCGGACCTTCACCTGCAGCCGCGCCCGCCGCGCCAGCCCGCCAGGGTGTCGTCTCCCCGCTTGAGGGCCCGGGCTGCAGCCTTCAGGCCTCTGGGGAGGTTCACGCTCACTGTCCGGCGGCACCTTCTCCCCAGGTTCTGGGAAGGTCACCAAATCTTCGATTTGGCCCGGGAGCCCGGCAGGTGACCCAGCACGATGGAGGGTCCACCTGGATAAAAGTCGTTTGGTCTGGCAACATCCGGGTCATATATCTGAAAGGTCGTTTAGAAGTCTTTTATTATTTTTTTTAAGCACCGACAAGTGGTTTGAACCTGAAACTTAATTCCACTTAATATGGAATGCGACTCTAATGTACTGGTTCTTAATTGAAGATAACCTACCCCTTGGTGTCAGTGACTCTGCAGTAGATCCACTCCAAAAGCCTACAAGCCCTGTTCTTACAGCTCATACACCTAAAGTGAAAAGAACAAACCACTGCCAAATGCATTCTTTCTATAGTTCTGAACCTAATTTATTCATTTCTCAGAATTTCTTTCTGTCGTTAATATATTAAGTGCTACATTAAAATTCTTTAAAAAACAAAGACATCTGTACTAAATATCTACCAACAAAGATAAATAGGTAAATTTCTAACTTGCAATGCAATCAAAAGGAATTATTTTTCCAGGAGTATATTACTTTTAATGTAATTTATTGTTGCCTTAGCTTTAAGGGCAACGCTGTTTTATCAGGTAATGCAAATAGGTAGGGTTAGATATTGTTGATAACAAGTAAACCTAATAATTTTATCTTCAGGATCTGAAACAGCATGTTTTGGACAATCTCTAAAAAGCTGTGCATCAAGCAATGAGGTTAATTTCTTTAATTGTTTGCCTTTATTTTGGTTAAAGACCTAAGACTGGGAGAGTGATTTGAATAATTTCTTTCTTATTCAGTAAAAGAAATTCGATCCCCTCAGTTAAAAAGCTGAAAGTTCAGTGTGGCCAAAAGATGAGGGTTTTAGCCTTTTTGATGGAGATTATTTGAACCTGAAAATTTTGTGTGGCTATCTATCTTGCTAAAAGTCAGGGCGAGATAAAGTGTAATCTGGCTCTGATTTCAGCTGGAAAGAAAACATTGAAATGACTGCTCATTTATCACTGTACCCACCCTCCCCCTCCTCCACCTTGGTTTAATTGACAATGTAACACCGAGCTGTTTGTGTCTTCCCTTGACTGTTGGAAATGAAACCAGCCCCGCTGAAGGGAAAGTTCTAAATTATCGGGTTTATTATGTAAAGAAATCATAAGAAAAAAGCGTAGGAAGCGGTTGTTAAAACTCTACCGTCAGCAAGAACACTGCAGAACCATCCAAATTTTGTGATGACTCATCAGATTTTCCTCCTTGTTTTACTGCATGGTGAATTTGCATATGTAGGTTCCTTGACTAACATAGCTATAATATTTAAGAGTTTAATCAACATACTATTTACAGCACTATTTTTAAACTGATTGCAAGAATATCCACTCTAGTGATTATGGAAATTAAAATGATCATTTCATTTGCTTCTAGTACAGACCTTTTTTTAGCCAAGTAGACACACCATTTATATCTTCTAAATAGATGCCTAAATTCACAAAAGAAAAAAAAAGACAATATGCATATGTAATAAAATTTGATTTCAATGGTAATCATTTATAGAATATTAAAATAATATTAGGATTCCTTTTCCAATGATCTAATTATCAAAGTTTTTAAAAATGTAACACCCAATTTTGACAAGAATCCAATGAAACAGCCACTTCCAAATACTGTTTGAAAATGTGTAAATTAGAACAACCCAGGAACATTCAAAATTATTATTTAAAGGCTTTAAATTGCATATACCCTTTAACTTACCAATTATATTTCAGGGAATTTATTTGAGGAAAAGAATTAAGGATATGCACAAAGATTTTACTTAAAAAATATTCACAGTAACAAAAAACTGGAAATAAATATATACAATGTGAAAAATTATTTTGTCATTCAATTATGTCATAAAAGAAAATTGTCTCACACCCAAAAATATTTGTGACATGTTAGATAACAAAATGGATTATTATAAAATACAATTCAATTTTTGTGTGAAAAATATATTCATATAAAAGATCCAGAAAGATATATATGAATGTGGTTTATCACAGGGTAATAGTATTCTACTTTTTTGTTTCAAAAGTTTTATATATATATAATTTCAAAAGACATAAAGATTATACAATGGAAGTAAGTTTTCCTTTATCCATTTTACTATTTGACTTGTTGGCTTTTTTCTTATTGGTTTGCAAAGTTCTTGATAGTTTAAGAAAATGAGCCTTTTATCATTATTTTCTAATATTTTTTTCTTTTGAAATTTGTCTTTCTACTTTGTTTATATCTAAAATGTGTATGTAGCACACTTATCAATCTATTCTTTCATGGCTTTTAGGTTTTATGTTTGCTTAGAAATCCTCCTCCCTTGCACACACATACACACACACACACAAATTGCATTTTTTTAAGGTTTCTCACTTTTCTTTTACTACTTTTCTTTTTTATTTATTTGTAATTTTTAGAGACAGGGTCTTGCTCTATTGCCCAGGCCAAAGTGGAGTGGTACCATCACAGCTCACTGCAACCTTGAACTCCTGGGATCAAGTAATCCTCCTCCCTCAGCCTCCCCAGTAGCTGAGACTACAGATGCACACCACCACACCTAGTTAATTTTTTTTATTTTTTGTAGAGACAGGGTCTTGCTATGTTGCTCAGCCTGGTCTCAAACTCTTGGCCTCAAGCTGAAATCATCCCTCTGCAGCCTCCCAAAGTGCTGCGATTACAGACATAAGCCACCATTCCTGGCTTTCTTTTGGTAGTTGTATAGTCTTAATTTTTTTACTTTTAAATCTTCCATCCATTTAGAAATTATTTGCGTTCAAGCAGTGAAGTAGGGATATAGCTTACTCTCCTAATTCAATTTATTAACATATATATTTTTCCATTGATCTAAAATATCACCTATCCCATAAATTACATTTTCATTTATATTTAGATTTCTGAGCTCTTCAGATTGCTTGAATAATGTGTCTGTGAATTCAGGTGTTAACAGACAATTATTTAAATTAATATAGATTTATTATATATGTTAATATATGGTACCATTCCTTCCTTGTTACTTTATTACTTATTATTTTCTTTAATGTTTCTCTCCATAAAAGAAACAGTTTACCTAGCTTAAAAAAATCTTGCATGTATTTTTATTGAGATTGCATTAAATTTAATACTTCAATAGGGAAAATTGATGGCTTCAAAATATTGAGTCCTCAGAACCAAGAGCAACTATGTTTCTATGGCAGGGTATTTTTTCCCAAATTTTTAGTGTTCCTCAGTGAAGTTTATATTGCCCAGGAGGAATCATATTATACTGATTAAGAGAATAGGCTCTTATGCTAATGAGATCTTGAGCAAACTACATATACATTTTGTACGTCCATTTTCTCACATGTAAAACAGAAACAATAGCATCTGCCTGGGAGAGTTGTAATAAGAATTAAATGAGAGGCTCCATTCAAAGCACTTAAAACAATGTCTGGCAACTGTAAATGCTCAATAAATATTTCCTATTACTAAGTGCTAAGCATTGCTTCTTGAGATTTTTTTCTAACTATTTTATCCTCTGTTTTATTGTTTTATAATTCTTTTCTTTCTATGGCTTTTCAATGGATTCTTTTTGATTATCCAGGTACACAATTTTATCATTTGAAAACAATCATAAATTGTCCTGTGCAGTTTTACTAACTTAATTTCTTCCTCTTGTTTAATTGCCTTCATTAAACTTGCAGAACCATAATAAATAATAGTAGTGATAATATATATTTTGATCTTGACTTCAATGATGTGTCTAGTGTTTTATCATATGTTTTTGTCACATTACAGACATTTCTATTATATTATAACAAGATTCTTTAAATAAGTGGATATTAAATTTTGTCAAATGACTTTAGCATATATAGACATGCTATTGATTTTTCCTGACCTATTAACATAATGAATATATTAATAGTGTCCCTAATACTTAAACATCATTGTATTCATACAAATGAAAATGTATGAATATACTTATATGTACCATATCAGTCTGTTCATATGCTGCTTAATTCTATTTAGGAATATTTTGGTTAGGATATTTGCAAAGATTTATATGAAAATGGACCAGAGGTTTTGGGTATGGCGAATGGTTGTGTACATGTGTACATGTTGAAGTGTACTAGCATTCTTAAAATTTGGTATCAATGTCATACTTCATAAAAATAATTTGGAAACTTTCTTTTCTCTCTATCCTCTGAAACTGTTTAATAATGGAGTTTTATGTTCCTTACAGATTATAGAATTCCATGATAAAATCATCTAGGCCTATTGGTTTTTTGGTAAGGGGATTGTGAAAAGTCTCAACAACTTTTCACTTCTTCTAAGGACTCTTAAGATTTTTCTGTCTCTTCTGGTTTGAGTTTTGCTACATCATATTTTTCTACAAAATCATCACTGTTTTCATATAGTTGAGCAAAGTAACCTCTTTAAATTATTCTGATTCCCTAGTTCCATTTCTTGTTTCTAACTTAAAACTTATTTTAACATGTAAGAACAATACCTACACTTACATTGCTCCCTTCTCATATATTGATCTAATTAATGACAGTTTAGAAAAATGCTTTGCACAGGTCTTCTTGATTTCACATGTTGCTTACCTATTAAAGAACCTAATGAAAACAGCTGAGTTACTGAATACTTTTTATGTGCCAAGCTCTCCAAAGCAGATCTTATGTGTATTATCCTTTTAATCCTCACAACAGGAACGTTATTGTCCCCACTTTCTAGATGGAGAAATCAAAGTCCAAAGGAGTCAAGTAATTTTTCGGAGAGGAAGTAGCAAAACCAACCAGTTTTCAAACATCGGCAGTCTGACTGTAAGAAAGCCTATACTGTTAGATATTATATTATATTTCCTCCCTATCTATCATATTGGACCTGTAACGAGCTTAAGCACTAATATCATAGTGCAGAAAATTATCTACAGAGACAATTTTTATCTCCATAGCTGGTGACAATAACTTTTCATAACATTAAGCCATGAGAAAAGACATTGAAAACACTACTTTTTTTGTTTACATATTTGAAATACCAGATAAATATATGTGCCACACTCAAGTCTTTCCCTGACCAAAAACCAGTATTGGTCTTTGCTGTAGTCTGAATGTGTCCCCCTAAAATTCATATGTCGAAACCTGGTCTCCAGTGCAATAGTATTAAGAGGTGGGGCCTCAGGAATGGGATCAGCATCCTTATAAAACAGGCCTGAGGGAGCTTGTTTGTGAGGACATAGCAAGAAGGCACCATCTATGGGGAACAGGTCCTTGCCGGACACCAAATCTGCCAATGCCTCAATTTTGGACTTCCCAGCCTCCAGAACTGTGAGCAATAAATTTCTGTTGTGTCCAAATTACACAGTCTAAGGTATTTTGTTATAGTAGCCTGAACAGACTAAGACAGTCTTTAACTTAAATGCAATGAAAAGCAAAGGGTTTTAAACAGAGGACTGACTTGGTTAGATTCGTGTTTCCAACGCTCACACTGGCTGCATCATGAAGAATGGATAGAGAAGGGCAGGAAGGGATCTGGAGAGACCACTTTGGACTAATCCAGTTGCAGTTATCAGGGTGAGGGATGGCGGTAGCTTCAACATTAACGTTGGCTGGAAAGATGGAAGAAGTGGATGGATTCCAGAAGGTAGAGTCAACAAAAGCAGGTGATGGCTTATCTTATGTGGAAGATCAGACATAAAGAAGTGTCAAGAATCAGTCCTGAGTTTGTGGCTTCTGCAGTTGGTGTGGCTTCAGACGAAAGAGGCTTGATTGTTCTGTGTCCACAGCCTGTACCCTGGGAACAGAAGTATCTCAATTTTGAAACTCATGAAAAGATTGACATAATTAATAAGTTAATATACATACCTATGCAATTAATAGATAACTACACATATTACAAAGATACCAAGCCATGTGCCTAAAATAGTTTGAACAAGTATAAAAGGATCCAAGAATCCATATCTGAGAGAACGGCAGTCTATGTAACAAAGAAAGGCATTTCGAAGTTTCTCCCGTAAGAAATATTTCTGCCACAAGGGGGTAATCAGGAAGCAATGTGGGGCAATGGGAAAATATCTGTCAGAAACACTTGGATTCCATCAATTTCCCTCTGCTTTGAATGAGTGAACCTGGCAGATAATTGGTCTAAGTATTACTTTTATGTCTGTAGAGGGAGATAATACTATCTACCTAAAAACATTATTATGAGGATTGAACGTGATGACACATGCCAAATGCACTCAAGGCACCTGGTAGGCAGCATGTCTTTGAAAGTAGACTTTTTTTTTTTTTTAATTACCGACTTTGCTTTTAATAAACAAGTAACTCCTTAGAGTAACCCAGCTAGTCCTTTGCACCTTGGTGCAAATTATTTTACTGTCTTTGAAATAAAAATAATATTAGTACTTTTGGAGGCTAATAGTGGTGAAATGAGTTTGTAATCTTGTAAATACTTAATATCCAATGCAGAAAGAATTGTTAAAAAGTAGCAATATAAACCTCTATTTGTATGAAATTATCAAATGTGCTGAAGAAATACAAAATATAATTTTATCACAGTAAAATATAGCCTTTAAAAAGGCACAGAACACATATTTTTCAAATGTTCCTTTGATTTAAACATCTTGAAATGTCACATGGTAGAAAAGTGTTCTTAAATCTGTTCACATACATAGCACAGCTTAGTAGTTCCATCAAAATTATGACAACAGTACAGATCTAATTTGGCTACAGTAAACATATTAAGGATTTAAGAATCTCAAATATTTTGATTGCCTTGAAATATATGCTTAGTTATTATTTATCAAAATATATAAATTCCACAAGCTTTATAATCACTTTTGTTATACAGAGATTTTCATGATAACTGAGTTTGCTCAAACACATAGAATTGGGATTGATAGCTTATAATTCACTAAAGTTCACATTGCGTGGAGTATAATGATTAATTTCTCTAGAAACTTTAGGTTAAGGTATAAATCTAAATAATTTACACAAAGAAAATGAAAGAAAAATAACTATAACCCAGAACATACAACAAACACAAGATAGGGCATGTAATAATAAAAGTTAATACATACTGAGCACCTAGGATGTGCTAATTTATATGTGTGTGCATGCACATACAATTTCACTTTATTCTCATAACAACCCTATGAAGCTACAGAGGTTAATTATGCCAAGTTCATGTAGCCAGAAAGAAGCTGAATTAGAACAACCCATCCATCTGGCTTCAAACTTAGCTGGGCTATTCTGCCTCTCATAGGTACCCGTTTCTCTCCAGCAGCTAGTTTACTGAAAGAAGAAAAAGGTCAGAACAAACTAAGAATCCGTTATCAGACCTGGCTTTTTCATAGCCAACAAACTCAATTCTTTGATATGGAGCACACATCTAAATCTATAAATCAGCCTAAACCAAGGAATGTTAGAGTTCAAAACATGTGTTAAATGAAAGGAGAAAGTAAACACCTATCCAACATTTTATCTGTCAATTTGCAGTTTGCAAGTACAGCCTGCTGCCCTAAACAAGGTGCTATGGCCAACGAATGCCTTGTATTCCAACCTGATCAATAAGATGTAGATGAAGATGAACAGGAGGCACGTGAATGATGAAAGCTTTGTATGTTACTTGACACATGGAAAATTCTAATAAACATTTGCTGAATGAAAAAGGAGCCTGAGGCACAGACAACAGGAATGGGTTCTTAGAGGTATTGGTAGCATTATTTTATATACTTAAGGAGAGTCCTGCTTAAACAGGAATAATCCTTATTGTTTGTAGTATGTATATTGACTGATTTATTGATTTTATAGTTTTATTAAATACAAACACTACTTATACAACTAATGAATCAAAACCTATAACTTAACAAAAAATTTTCAAACATTTCATCAAGATTTCAAATTTTTTTAATCCAAATTCTTACAAACATGTCATTGAAATCACAAATCTAATACATTACATATATTTAAATGCATCAAACAACTCACACAAATGATCACAATAATTATAGAACTTCCTACTACAATTTAGTAGATTAAAATGTGTTTACGCCTTGACTTTAAGTTTGCTCCATCATCCCTGTACTTATTCTCATTTCTAAAGGAATTTTCCAGGTTCTAGACAGACAAAAACATTTAAAAACCAGTACTGCTGACCAAGCAGAGCTGGATGCCTACGGTACTTACTCCCCTGCCCGCTCAGTTGTCCCAGGTATAAACCCTTATGTAGCTGAATCGGGGGAGATCTGGGGAAGTGAAAGGGAGAACTGAGGATGCACAGGGTATTTACCAACCTGAAAAGAAATATTTCCACCTTAACTACTGGTACAGCCATCTCCATACTTACCAGCTGCATATCAACTCTTCTTCAATAATATTACGAGACTCAGAGAAGAAAGACTATTTTCTCAGAACAGCCAAGGTTATTCTGGGTTATTGACCAACTAATTTTTGTTTAGGACACAGTACCTATTCACATCACCTAAGATGACTTGCACCCTAACCAAAATTGATCAGATTGGGCCCCATAGGATGGCTAGATTTTGCCCCACCAAAACTTGCCTGAAAATACAAGGCTCTGACAAATCTGATAATTTTTGATATCTCACCACCTTAGTTATCTTTGCTACTTGTTTTTTTTTAAGTTTTTGGATTTTTTTTTAAAGTTTTACATTATCACCATTATATAACCGTATTATATAACCAGCATCTGAAAAAGTCTTTGCAATCTCAAGTCTTCCTTCTCATCAATAGCCAAGGTTTCCTTTCCATCAATAATCAGTGTTGACACAGAGAAGTCAGTTTGAAAGAGAAAGTAAAGAGCTTAGTTTGGGGCATGCTGTCTGTGAGATACATTTAGATGGAAATAACCAGAAGGCACATGAAGATTCTTTCCTAACCTTTAGGAATTAAGCCCAGAGTAAAGACCTAATCAGAGAACCCATACATATAGAAATGCTAATTAAAGACTTGAAAACGGTTGTGATCATTATATGTAAAGAGAGAAAATGAGAAAACCAGTAACAGAACCTTGAAGAATGCCCACATCTGAGTGGTTTCTGTAAGAAGCAGACACAGTGAAAATGAAATAAATAATCAAAGATAATGTGAAAACAATATAAAGTGTGCGATGTCACAGAATCCAAGCAAAGAGAAAATTAAAAAAAAATAGAGGAAGTGATAACATTGTTTGAAATAGCAAAAAAAAGGCAATAACTTAAATACCCATCAATCAGAAAGTGATTAAATTATTATACAGTAAGATCACAGAATATTACACAACCATTGGAATGAGGTAGATCTGTGCTTGCTATCATAGACAGATTTCCAAGCTATATTGTTAAATCACAGAAAAATATATATGTTGCAGGATCCCAAATATATAAGATAAAAGTAAAAAATATTACATAATATATGTAAGATATATATTCACACATATCTATATCTCTATATTGATAGATGACAGATAGATATAGATATTCATAGACTGTAAGTATCTGATGAACTTTAAGGTTGAACTTAACAGAGAGGATGCTGAGCAAACCATGAAGTGGGACATTCATATTCTGATTAAGGTACTTTTGCTTTGTTTGAAGCTTTGCCATAAAAAATATACTTATCGTCTGGGCGCGGTGGTTCATAACTGTAATCCCAACACTTTGGCAGGCTGACGTGGGAGGACTGCTTGAGTCCAGGAGTTTGAGACCAGTTTGGGCAACATAGTGAGACACACTGCCCCCCTACAAAAAATTTAAAAATTAGCCGGGCATGGTGGTGCATGCCTGTAGTCCCACCTACTGGGGAGGCTGAGGCAGGAGGATGGCTTGAACCCAGGAGTTCAAGGCTGCAGTGACCTATGTTTGGGCCACTGGACTCCAGCCTCAGCAACAAAGTGAGATCTTTTCTCTAAAAGAAAAATAAAAAGAAATATATATGTTTATGCAATACATGAGTATAACAGTAATAACATAATTTTTTTTTAAGACAGGGCCTCACTCTGTCATAATTTTTTTTGTTTTTTTTTTTGAGACAGAGTCTCACTCTGTCACCCAGGTTGAGTGCAGTGGCCTCATCATAGCTCACTGCAACCTCAAACTCCTGGGCTCACGCAATCCTCCTGCCTCAGCCTCCCGAGTAGCTGGGACTACAGGTATGCACCAACCGGCCTGGATAATTTTTCTAGTTTTTGTAGAGATGGGGGTCTCGCCCTTACTCAGGCTGGTCTCAAGCAATCCTCCTACTTTGGCCTCCCAAAGTGCTAGGATTACAGCAATGGGCCACCGCACCCAGCCGGCCGACAATATAAAATTTTTATAATAAACCAATAACAAGCCTGCTACCAATGCAGTATGAAGAAACTGAGGAGGATTAAAACCAAGGAAAAGGCCATTGGTATTTTTCATTAGAAGTGTGATGGTGGCCTTAAAAGAACAAGTTCAGAATACTTCGGTAAGGTAAGAATGCTGATTACAAGAGTGAGAGTAAGTGAAAGTATCACAGATAGGAAATACTCAAGATTTTCTTCTGTGCCTGAGGCAAAGACTAAAGAGAACAGGCAGCCCACAGACTTTTCCAGGGTTGGGTTTGCGTGCTATCCAGGGAACCTGTCACAGCCACTGAAACGTTTTGCTGGAGTTGCAGCAGCAGAGCATTCCCTCTTCTTCCCAGCAAGGTTAGACCTGAGAGGAGCTATGTCTGGACTGTCAGGCAGTGACTGTGATCCCATCTGGAGCCTGACACAGAAGTCAACAAGCAGAAGAGGGAGAGAAATGTGGACTGAATTACAATAATTAATATAAGCTCTAAATCTCACAATGCTGAGCCAACTACATCCTTGGACTTTTCACCTATCCAAGCCAATAAATTCCCCCCTTCTTTCTTAAATCAGAATGGGTTTTCTGTCTCTTAATGCAGAACCCATCCACAAGGCCTATTTTTATTTGGGACTGTATCTATATAATGTAAGAAGGAACACCTTAAAGTGCATTTCACAGATAATCCCAAATATTTATTATGGTCATTAATGGTAAGTGTGCCATAACTCTTACCAGCACAGCTTGCTAAGCAACACTGAAATAACATTAAGCGTTTTGAATTTCACCTCCTCTCCTTCCCTTTCCCTCCTCTCTAATGGAGGTGTTTAATGAGTAGTGAAAAGTCTCAAAAGGTGAATGGAGAAAATAACTGGGCGATCAATCCCAAAGGCTAAAGTAGCAAACCTCAAAGATATTCAGGCAAGTCATTGAAAAATTGTTTGGCCTCCCTGCAATTATACAGGTTGTTCTTCCCGGTATACTGCTGGAGAGTGGACAGTAGATTTTTCTTTTGAATGTTAATGTTTGAAATATTCAGTACTATCAAAGAATAGCTATCTGCCTTATAAATTTGTTTACACATTATTCTAGAAGACCTAAGTTAATGACTTCATAAAACTTACGAAGTTGTATTGGATTTGTTTTATGGTTTTATATTATACAATGATATAATTACGTAACATTTGATCCACACAAAAGAAATGTATATGATACATTTGTAAGTGATGAAACATAATTTAAAATACCTAGAACCACCATTCAACATAAAAACTACAACATTGTCAACACCAGGGAATCTATTTTTCTCTTCCTCCAATCACGTCCTCCTGCCACCTCTAGATAAAATCACTATTCTGAACTTGTGTTCAACAATCCCTTGTTTCTATATGATTTAATCACATACATATGTAACCCTAAACACTTGTAACATATGTAGTCTTCTATGGCTTGATTTTTCATTCAACATTCTGTGATTCAACACATTCCTATGATTCACCCATGATGTTGAATATAGCTGTAGTTCATGTAATGTTCTCCGCTGGATAATATTAAGCCTTTGCTTTCTATCTTTTATTGTTATTCAATTTTTTTTCTCTTTTTTCATACCTAATGTAACCTGGGGACTAGGACAGAAAGAACAGTGTCTGTATGAAAAGATCATGGCAGGAACATAGTTTTTTTCTCAGGAGTTACTGATAAAAAGAAAAATCTGGTGAGTCAATCTATTACAGCTTTCTTAGAACAAACTGCAGTGTTGTTCTCATCAACAAACCTAAGTGGAAACTATGAGGAAGTAGTCATCACACTTCATTACAGTTTTCAGAAGTGAAAGGAAAGTACTTACTTTGTTTCTCTTTAAAACTCTTAACATACAGTTCATACTAAAGTCAAAAATGCTATCCTTCAGTTGGGTCTGTGTTTCTGTACTATGCCAAAAACCTGGTTAAAAATTGAAATGCAAGGATATCATACAGCAATTAAAAGGAAAAAAATACTAATATATGCTATAGTATAGACAAGCTTAAAAAACATTATGCTAATTGAAAGAAGGAAGATGCAAAATATCATATATTCTGATCTATATATGCTATAATGTATATCCTGTGTCTAGGAAGGGCAAATTTCAGTTGCTCAGAAAGCAGATCAGTGATTGCCTGGGGCTGGGGGCAGGAGTGAGGATTAACTTCGAATGGGCACCCGGGACCTCCTGCGATCACTGGGGTGATAGAAATGTTCTAAAACTGGGTTGCAGTGATGGTTGCACAACTCTATAAATTTACTAAAATCATTTTAAGGATGACTTTTATGGTATGTAAATTGTAATTCCATAAAGTTGCTAAAAATTGAAATGTTGTCATAATGTCTCTGAAATACTAAATCTGGTTCATTTTTTCACTTCACTTAATGCCATTTATAGGTTGTTTGGCCTTTTGAAGAAATAGCTTCAGTCTGCTAAATTTGAACATTTGCATAGCCTGTTTACATGCCCATTTTAAAGTAAAACTAGAATGAAAAAAAAACATTAATAGCAATTTGAAAAGACTTGCTCATGAAGATAGTATCTGAGTAAGAATGAGCTGGATCACTTGCTAAGGGGCCTAGAATATGGCATCAGAAAGACAACCACCAGTCCACACACAAGCAGAGAAATCCTAAAACAGCAGCAGATTTCCCGAGAGATCTTATGTCATGATGAGGAAGGATTACAGGAAACTTCTACTAACACTTTATTTTCCTTCCTGGAGCTCCGGGAGAGGTTTCAGTAACTCAGTGGACAGGTCAATAGCTACTTATGCTATAGAGTTACCCACAGCCCTCATTATAACTTATTTCCTGCCTACCTGTTTTTAAAACCCTCTTCCCTTTTGTTAGAGGCATGCAAGGTTTTTGTTTCCAGAAATTTGCAACTCTTAGTCCAGTTTGGTTTGTGAAGTGGTGGTTGTTAATGGAAGTAGGACATCGTGCATATCTTCAAGGGAAACCAATTACAGAAAGCCAGGAATAAAAGGATGGTTTGGCCAAATCGATCCCATTCTTTTGGATGTCATTTTAAATGACACAGAGCATTTTTACCTTATAGCCCAAACCAAAAGCAAAAATATGGGAAAAGAAAGATAAAATATTTTCAAATATTTTTTAAAACTTAATGATGTTTGTGGAGCAAAGGAGGAAGAAAATTGTTTAGATAATTTAAGCTGTTTTCTCAAAATACCAATTTATCTGTTATCTTTATATTATGTTTTTGGAGAAAAACTTGGCATGGAGTATCCTAGTAATGAAAGTTCCTCTGATGGTTTGCATGCATAGAAACAGTGTAAGTGACGTGTGCTAATGTAGAGTTTAATATTTCAGAAACAAGCAGTCAGAAAAAGACATTATCACTCTCAACATTTTTCCTGTAGAGAAAATTGTAAGATGACAGAGTGTTGTTGCCATCTTACAAATAGCCATTAGTCCAGCGTATACCAGATTTTTCTTTCATGTTATGAAAAGATGACTTTAAAAAAAAATAGACATCAGTCACTTGATTTAAAAATTCACGGGATGTGAGAAAGAATATTTTATTCCTATATGTCATGTTTGAATAGGTGAAAGACAAAAAAATATCTGCAGAGGCTTTGAGATAAAATTACTCTTTTAACTAGTTTCACATGGTGTGTGTCAGTAACACTTCCAGTATCAAAGATGGAAGTCGAATATAACGTGAGTCGTTTTTACATGTCAATGTTTTATTTTTAAAAAGAATATGTCTGAACCAAATAAATTATATTCATGTTGTCTTTTAAAGATTTTTTTTAAATTTGTAAAAGAGAGTATATCCTCACCTTTAAGTGTATGTGTATAAGTAGTAACACAAATTGAAAGAACCCAATGGTGGGGGAGGGAGAAGACACCTTTTGATCAGGAGTCCTTTCCACAGTGAAAAGAATTATTAAAAATAAGGAAAAAAGTGAAAATGCTGTCTAACCTACATAGTTTATGTAAAGTTGGCTCTTTATTGCTTGAGAAGTCTATAAGGCTTTTGATCCAATGGATAAAAATCCACAAGGGATGAGGAAGTAAACATTTATTCTAAGATTATCTGTCATTAGGAAATTGACTTTGAACACTTTTTAAAAGAAGGCAATTAAAGAGGGAGAAAAGGATGAAAAATAATTGGAGTCAAATAGTCGTTGGTAGAAATAGAAAAATTTAAGGTGAAACATTTAAGCCTTTCATGCTTTTGTTAAAATAACAATAGACCATAATTTTTAAAATTTCTTCTTAAAGTAAAAAGATAAGCAATATATGCAATAATTGGTTCAGTTCCTAGGTGATTTTTTGAGACTTGATTTTTTTAGAATTAAAATATGTATGAATATGAATACATATATGAAAATTAAAATAAAATGTATTTCCAGTAACACTAGAATAGAGGCTTCATGATTCCATTACCTGCCCCCATTTAATGGGAAATCATATGTAAATATTATTATTAGAGAGTTACAATAATGTTTTGTTCTTTTCTAAAAGTTTAAAGTCTTTATTCAATAGTGTCATTTTATAAATTATTTCTGTACATTCAGTTGATTTGTTGATCGAGGGTTACCCTATCACCAACAGCAAAAGTCTGCTCCATTTTCCATATGTATAAAGATCCAAAGCAAGTCTAAATTTTTTCGTGATGCAAACATATGAGTAATATCTTCTTTTACTCATTTTGAGTTTCTCACCCAATGGAGACTCATCTTGGGATCCTTGACCACGGTCATATGCAGTGTAAATCACAAAGCAAAACACGGAACTTGTAGTGGGATGAATGGTGGCATGGCCCTGAAAACACCTTATTTTGACTGCTGGTCTCCAGAACTGTGAGAAAATGAATTTCTGTTGTAAGCCACCCAGTTTACCACCCAAATAATTTATTACAGCAGCTCTAGGAAATAAATATTATAATACAAGTATTGTGCTTTAAAATCTTTAAATATATTCATCATTCATGAATACAAAGACAAGGGCTTTTCAAGATATTGGCCTTTCTTTATGAGGATAAAATTAGAGGCCAAAATTCTAGAATGTGACCATGTGGGCTATAGGTTGAACTGAGTTTTTTTTACTGGGCTCTAATTTGAAAAGTTGGTAATAAAATACTGAAGAACTGACAACAGTTCGTCTTCATTGTGAATATTTATTAATAATATCCTTTTCTAAGAAACTCAAGTAATTATTTAGAATTAGGCCCATACCTAGGCAAAAGGGAAAATCATTTATCAATGGAATTCCACTATTTTTTTAAAAATCACAAAAAATTCAAAAGCGATGCTAACCTAGAATCAATTTTAAAATAAACATTTCAAATAAAAAGTTATATCAGCATTTTTTTCTATGGTGACTGCTTTTTTAAAAAGTGTAGTTGGCCAGGTGTGGTGGTGCATACCTGTAGTCCCAGCTACTCAGGAGACTAAGGCAGGAGGATTGCCTGAGCCCAGGAGTTAGAGGTTATAGTGAGCCATGGTCATGCCACTGCACTCCAGCCTGGGTGACAGAGTGAGACTCTATCTCAAAAAAACAAAAAAAAAGAAAGAAAGAAAGTGTAGATATTTTGCATGGGTAAAGAAAGTTGTGATCTTTTACTTCTAGAATCAAACATTTGGTAATATCAGTGACTTACTGTGAGATTCTTATATAACATGCTAAAACTTTATTCCATCAAGTTTTGGTGAATTTAATTTGGGGAAAAAAATAATTGCTAATGAAACAATCATTTTCATTACCCCCCAAAATGAAGGAAATGACTAAAGTAGTTATAGCTTAACACTGAATAAAGTTTTAATTTTGTGACTGAAACAATGAACTGTTTTCCATCCAAAATTATAGAATTCTAGATTTTATTGGAAATGCATCTCCCTTCCCCTTCCACACACACACATTTTTAGTGCTTAATTTTTTAGAGAAGGGTTTTCTTTGTTGTTATTACTGAAAGTCTTATATTCTATATATTCTTACCCTCACCCAAAGTGGAAATGGAAAGAAAAACGGAATGCTACTGCTAAAAAGGGCCCTAGAGATAATAATATAGCAACAACTACCATCACAACCACCACCAGTATTTATAAGTGTTTACTGTATGTTAAGCACTAAATGAAGTCATTTTATGTACATCATCTCGGTTGGCACTATGGGGCCCATCCCTGCTGTCACCACATTACAGAGGAGGACAGTGAGACCCAGAGAAGTTAAAGGGCTTGCCCAAGTTCACACAACTACTTAGGTGTGTAAGCAGAACTTGGACCCAGTCCCTCAGTGAACAGCCCCTGAGTGTTCTACTGCACCACAATAACTTAAGAGAAAAATATAAAAAGAACAAAAATCATAGGTCTGTTAAGAACTTTCATGTTTTATAATTTGATAGAATATGAGCTTAAAGACTTGCATGTTTTATAATTTTATAGGATGTGAGCTTTACCTTTTCTGTCCAACATTTAGTTCACTCTTCCACTCAAATTCGTTTGAGAGACATTATACTCTGCCCTTCCTGGGCACATTGTTTCATCGTGGTCAGCTTTGCAATTAGGTTAAAAGGAAAAAGAACTTACTTATTCATGTGAGAGGAAGTTTAGTATCTGCCTAACATTCTAGCTTAAAATAATATTGGCTTTATCTGAAATATGTCAGAGTGACCAGTTGAAAAGACCCCAGTGCAGTCAATCAACTGTTTGTTTTGTCTATGGAGTAACCCCCCCAAAATAGTTTGGCAAATTTTATTACTGAATTGATCTAACCCATGTCTATTTCTGTGTGGGAGCCGTGTGCTGTACTCAAACGCACTAGATGAAGAATTCCTAAATTCTTCTACTAATGGTTCTTTAAAATTGATTTAGAGCTTCTAACTACAGAATAGTCCTCCTCTCTCTTTGCAAATTTTAGGAATGAGAATCAGATGATGCTCCTCATCACAGGCCATGAATCTGGACGTACAGCTCTTCATCCTAATGAGTCCCCAAAAAGGAAAACCAAGACAGCCAATGCCTGAAGTTTATTGTTGTTACCATTGTTGTCATTGGTATAATAACATCTACAGTAAATCTTCAAATGACATAAGAGTCCTAGGCCTATCTTCTCTTAACCCTGAGCAGGTTATTTCTAGTGGTGAATTCTATGAACTAAATTGTGTACCCCCAAAATTCATGTTGAAGTCCTATCTTCCATTGTGACTGTATTTGGAGTCACGGTAATTTAGTTTAAATTTAGGAGGTAATTAAGTTTAAATGAGGTTATGGCGGGGGTGGAATCCTAATCTGACAGATAGAGCTGCTGGCCTTGTAAGAGGGAGATTCTCTGTGTGTGTGTGTGTGTGTGTGTATTTGTATGTGTGTCTCTCTCTGCCTCTTTCTGCCTCTCTGTACACACTCAGAAGAAAGGCCACATAAGGACAGCGAGAAGGTGGCCAACCACCAGCCAGGAAGAGAGCCCTCACCAGAACCTGACCGTGCTGGCACCTTAATCTCAGATTTCCAGACTCCAGAACTGTGAGAAAATAAATTTCCATTGTTTAAGCCTGTGGCCTCCAACCCCCAGGCCATGGACAGGTATCCGTCCATGGACTGTTAGGAACTGGGCTGCACAGCAGGAGGTGAGTCGTGGTTGAGCCAGCAAAGCTTCATCTGTATTTACAGTGGAGCAGCTCCCCATCACTCACATCACTGCATAAGCTCCGCCTCCTGTCAGATCAGCAGCAGCATTAGATTCTCATAGGAGTATGAATCCTACTGCAAACTGCACATACAAGGGATCTAGGTTGCAGCTCCTTATGAGAATCTAATGCTTGATGAGCTGAGGTGGAGCTGAGGCTGTGACGCTAGCACCAGGGAGTGGCTGCAAATACAGATTATCATTAGCAGAGAGGTTTGACTGCACAATAAATGTAATATGCTTGACACCATCCCCCTCCAAGGTCTGTGGAAAAATTGTCTTCCGTGAAATCATTCCCTGGTGCCAACAAGGTTGGGGACCACTGGTTTAAGCCACCTAGTCTATGGTATTTTGTTACGGTAGCCTGAGCTGACTAAGACAGTATATACTACTGTAAAACCTTGAAAGTATGTCAGAAAAATTAAAATAAAAAAAAAAGCTTTCTACCTGATCACAACCTTTATAAATATACCTGCTACATGATCAGACTGATAAAAATTAAACAAGCAATTTGGAGGGCTTTAGTGAGTGCCAATGATTGTTAGTAAATAGCTTTTACAACCCACACATTTTTACTGGTCTATCCTCAAGAAGAGTAATTTTATAAAGCCGTTTTACTGAAGGTAAATTAGTGACAACATTAGTTGTAGTGGCTCACATTGACGCATCTTCTTAGACATGTAGCCACAGGCAAGTTGTTACATGTTTTTCAACTGACTCTGAGCTCCAGATAAGAGCTGAAGCCCACTAAAACTTGATTTGGACTAATTATAAACTTCACAGAGAACTTGTCTGCAAAAAATCAATGAAGCAAGGTTATACACAAAGTGAACTTTCTATCTGAGGCAAACAAAAGATTCAGGTCTTTATATATAGTTAACTTTATCCTTTATGCTGTAAATACACTGGCAGACACTGTGAATCAGCTTCTCCTCTTTTTACTAATAGATTCCCTCTGACCCCAAGTTTTAGCAGAACATATTTAGAGACCATATTTCCAAACTTTCCTCGCAGCTGGAGAGGCCAATGATGGGAGCAGAAGTGATACGTATAACTTCCAGATCCCATTATTGTAAGTAATCTGGGCTTGCCTTCCACGTCTTTTTCCCACTTCCTGAGGGCTTGTGAAGATAAGCTGAATTCACTCATGTATGTTATCCCCAAAGGATGACAGAGTAACAAGATAGAAAGAACTTGGGACCCTGGGTGTCCCTGTGGAACAGAGTCACCCAACTGCCTACGTCTGCACTGATAGGAAAGAGAGAAGTAAATTTGTGGCTTGTCTGAGCCACTGTACTTTGAGGGTTTGTTAATACCTAAATAATGAGCATATCTTACAGTTTACAGTGTACCTTCCATATGCTATAATCTAAAACATCCATTCATTCATTCATTGAATATTTATTAAGTACATATTATATATCAGCCCTGCTGCAGGTTCTGAGTACCCAACTGTGCAAGACACATCAAATCCCTGCACTCATGGAGCTTCTGTCACAGTTGGGGGTGAGGATAGGCAGAGA
>CM052441.1:24302651-24442959 GCA_028533085.1 Varecia variegata | reverse complement strand
TGGTTACAGATTCTTGTTAATAAATAAAGGATGACAGAATATAAGCTCTCTCACATTTATTATGATTATTCACATAGGAAAAACCATTCAAAGCAATGATTCCAGTGGCAATATTGTCACTGACATCTCATGGGAACAAAATTCTTGACCATGTAGGGTCTCCTTCGTTCTCAGCCTCATACAGTCCTAATAGTCTATTACTCTGTGTCTTTATTTTAAAATGCCACGCTGCCTGGAAATATGTCATGTTTCTGAGGTCAGGATTCACACTGTTAGTATTTCCCTGCTGGTCCTAGCATCTAAACCCCAAGACTCTTGGCTCCTCAAAGCTAAAAGCACCTGCCACAAGGAAATAATACTGAGGAGACAGACCAGAAGGAGGCTTTGATTCTTGTGCTCAGACTCTCCCAACCTGACAGGAAGGAGGCTGACAAGTTGACCAGTATCTTTTTTTGCCCATCAGTAAACCATATTTAACACATGAGTCCATTACAGGTGTCTCTTAGACAATCCACAAGATTTATTCTTTAGGAAAACTTGGGAGGTTTTGCTTTCAAGCTTCCTTTTAAGACACATAATGGTCATGATTCAAGTGAGTTTTTCTACAGGGAAAAGCATCTGGCACACATTTTTCATAAGATTTTCATTTCATATAGCAGCTCTTTCTTTAGTAGTGACAGCAGAAAGGAGAGATAATACATGAAATAAGAGAATAGAGGCAAAAGACCTGGCATGGTACACGATTCAGGCATTGTTCAGTCTTTTATCCTTCTGTCCTAACATTGAGAGGGTCTAATAAAATTATTCTAGTGTAAAACTTATGAGGACATTAAACTGGCTGCGTGAGGTTTTTCCCTCTCTCTGTCTGCCTGAGTTTGCTTCATCCCACTTGCCGTTAGGGTAAACTCTGTCCTTCAAGTGCATAGAGGTGGCTGCTACTTTCAAAGCTGCATTACGGAACATGTGGAATGCAAGATTAACTCTTGGATCCAAAAAACTGAAGAGTCTTCCTTTAGACTTTATTGTTGTTATTTGCCAGCTTTAAAACTTAGTATTGTGGCATCAGATCTACAATTCATTGAATTAAATGGGAAAAGAGGAGGTTAGGGTATGGTGAACAGCACGAGCACGTGTGCTTACTAAATGGAGTTATGCCCTGGGCTGGTGCCAGGTAAAGGTAACAGCGACACTGGCATCACCATTATTGACCTTGTTAGATAGCCACCAAGCTCACCAGTGCCATCTTCACTGACTGACAAAATATAACAGGCTAGCACCACTGTAATTTATAACAAGCAAAAGGAGATAATGCTTACTTTATGAAATAAATTAAAATTTAATAAAATAAAGTCAGACTTTGATGGACTTGTAATCTGAAGGTAGACAACAATTAGCAGCAAACAAAGGGTGCAGTGGCAATTACGTAGAAATGAGAAAGAGGTACCAACTTGCATAGAAAGTCAGATAAATTGCTGAAGTGGTGGTGGCTACCATCAAATAGAAAGAATAAAACATCTGGAGGTGTTAATTAAAAGTGAAGAAAAAAGAGAACTGGCAGTTTTGCTGGTTTGCCAGCCCATATGTCTCCTGGCCAAATGATGGGGAGTACAGGAAAAAGATTAAAATTTGAATTTAAAGGCATTACCCCCCTCTGGGAAAGATAACATAATGGCATATGAAGTCAGTTCAAAAGAAGCCTGTGATATCTTCCTTCTCATAAGAAAGGAAGCAAATTATTCCATCCAAGTGCAACTGAATCAAATTTGAACTTCCTGTAAATTTATCAGTTGATAAACCAGGATTTAAGTTCAAGGATACATTCCATGCCTAATCTTCATTTTACAACTTTTGGAGATAAATTTTCCTTAGCATTGAAATCTTTCAAAGATAGCCTTTCTTGCAAAACAAATTGTTAGAAGTGTGCAGCAAATTGGCCAGATGCCTCTGGGGCATACACTGTTCCTTAAAAGTCAGGTAAGAACTTTTAGGAAAAATCTCATACTTTCAAACCACGACTTTTCTATTTAGTGCTTTGAAACAGTCACGTTCAAAGTATTTCTTTCGTTGTTGAAAGGGTTAATACAGCTTTTCAGAAGTGCTTCTCTTCTCACAGAATATAGTTTATGTTTTGGGAGAATTTGGCACAGCTTAAGTTACAGCTTAACTGATTTGCTCAGTGGAATCCAACAAGAAGTCATTTCCCTCACCCATTTGTCCCCAAGTGTTTATTAGAAGGCAAAGTCACAAAATTTGAAGAGAAAAAAGTATTATTCAAATTAATAGGCTTTCTTTAAGACTTCACATCAGCACACACAAGTGACAGCCTTCTTCACATCTTGCTCCCAAAATTCCCTTATGGAATTTTAGAAACACCCTAAAGTTTATGATCAGCCCACTAACCCTTCTCAGCTTAAATGTATCACTGGAAGATAAATGGGCATGGGACTTAATTATTGCTTATATTGCTATGAAGAAAAATAATTGCTAGACATAAAACTCAGTTTGTGGCACGAGGCTAGTTTTGCTACCTTCTAGAAATTGCTATTTTTAAGTTTTCAACATTGAAAAAATATACAGACATCAGAAATCTACTCAGTGGTACGTATTACTGCAATTGTTCCTACCCCCGAAACAGCTGGAGCAGCCAAGCAATTAAGGTATAGTAGAGAACCAGACCAAAAAAAAAAAAAAAACAAAGTGACTCCTAGAAGAAAAATCACAACTTAATAGCCTGGTATGTGATAAGGCCATAGTTCGGATTCTTAATTATTATCCCATTCCAGAGCCCAAATAAATTATTTGTGGTTATTTTGCAAATATCTCAGTAATCCGCACCACTGCCACACACACACACACACACACACACACACACACACACGTTTTATAAAGTATTGGCCAATACCCATTTTCACACAGCCCTTTAGTCTAAAAATAACTTTAACTTTCATGTTTTACCAAGACTGAGAAAAGGGAGGGCAAATCAAAGAAAACTAGTTTAAGGATCAGTGGGGGAATTTTTTAACAGGCCTGCTGGGTGTCCTCTTCATGCTGTCTTGGATCTCAGATTAAATTATTATACTTTCTGTGTTGTAGTACTGGGTCATTTGTACATGAAGACAAAGGCAACTTCAACTTGATATTTCTGTCATCCCTGCTGTGGGAAGAGTCCTTTCCCTGGTTTATAACATCAATCACTCTTGCAATAAATCTTGGTGGTGGATATGGCCATTTAAATCTCCACCTGCACAAACAACAGAAAATAAGAGAGCTCATAAATCTCTACACTGGTGATTAACAAATTTTGGATCCTCAGCAAAGATATTATGGAGGGGGGGGGTCACTAATTCATTAATAAAGACTGATTTGCTGACAACCTGTTTAGTTTACAGCATAGGGGGAAAGCAAACAAGACCCTGCTAACAAAACAAAACGTTAGAGGTTAGTGAATTCCCAGCTGAGCCCAGGATCAGAGATATGATATCTTAATGTAGGAGAGGGCTTTAGACTGAGCCAAATGCTCAGAAGCTGCTCTTGTGTTTTGCTCCAGCCACTCATCTTCAATGCCTACCTGCCAGGGAAGAAAACCTGGAGAGGAGCTAGCAAGAGAAATTTATGCATTCAGTTTCCCTGGTTTCTTTGCAACAATTTCATTCAATCTCTAGGTTCCAGTTCCCTTTGTTTTTCTACTTACTCCCCAGAAGATTTTCTTATTCTCCAAGGAAGATGGTCCGAGGTGGAGTTAAGGATGGAAAAGAACCTTTCCCAAAGGGATAATCCTGCTTTGTGTTTTATAATGTCAGCTTCTCATGAGGAACCCTGGCAGCAAAGAGGATGGAAGAAGACAAAGGCAGCTGCACTGAGAGGGAAGATGCATAGCACGAAGTCCCAGGCAAGGTGACCTCCGAGAGGAACTAAGACTCTTAAGACTAAATTAAATGCATTTCTAGAAAGAAATTGAGGGGACAGTTTTCATTTTATAAAAAAAAAAAGATTATTAACTAACAAAATATTTCCCACACACTCATATTACCCTATCACATTCCCTACTCACCCCCACTAAATTGTGTGTGGTTGTGTGTGTGTATGTGTGTGTGTGTGGGTGTGCAATGGTCCAGTGTGTTTGTGTATACACTGGCAGTTCCTTGATGTCTTTAAGGTGACCAGGGACAGAAGAATTTTTTTGTGCTTGCTCTGCCATCATCATAAAGATTCTGCAAAGCACTTTTCTTAGTTTGTCCCAGGTAAGGTAGGAAGATATCTTGGTAAAACCTTGCAGTGCTACAGGGTGTTGGCAGGAGGCAGTTGATACCCCCTGGATCTTAATTAGTGTTTTGTTGGGAGATTTGTGGGTGGAGGGCCCAGAAAGAGCGAAAGGATGCTGTGGTTGTCTAATGTTTTCAGTAACAACCAGCTTTAACGTTTAAGAGGGAAAGGAGGCTTCAGAAATGGACAGGGGGCGAGAGGCTGTGAGTGCAGCTTGCTCCTGCTTGGCCTGGGCCACGGTGGAAGAGGGTGGCTGGGACGTGCCGGTTGCAGTTGAGTTGATTTACACTGCAGGTTGGAAATCAGGGTCTGTGCGTGAGAGAGCTTCCCTCCGGTTGTGAGAGGGGTCTGAGAGCTTTGCTGGGTCCTGACAGGCCCCTCCCCTGGGCTGTAAGGATCCGCCTCTCTATTCCCCAGATAAATTCCTAGTGTCCACCAAATTCCTCGGCGCTCTCTCACACTCCTCTGCGGCCACAACTCCACTCTGGGGGTGGGGAGACAGGGCGCCGGTTCCTTCTCCAGGTTCCTTCACAACTGCGAAGGGGAGAGGGGTGTGAGACCCAACCAGATCCCAACTCCAACTCCCAACACGAGGTGGCTGCTCTATACTCGGGGGGCCCACTGGTTTCAGGGTCTCTCTCCCTCTCTCTCTCATCCACTCTCCCAAACATGTCCACCGGCTCCCTCAGCGATGTGGAGGACCTTCAAGAGGTGGAGATGCTGGAATGTGACGGGCTGAAAATGGACTCGCACAAGGAGTTTGTGACTTCCAACGAGAGCACCGAGGAGAGCTCCAACTGCGAGAACGGCTCTCCCCAGAAGGGCCGCGGGGGCCTGGGCAAGAGGAGGAAGGCGCCCACCAAGAAGAGCCCGCTGAGCGGGGTCAGCCAGGAGGGGAAGCAGGTCCAGCGCAACGCGGCCAACGCGCGCGAGCGGGCCCGCATGCGGGTGCTGAGCAAGGCCTTCTCCAGGCTCAAGACCACCCTGCCCTGGGTGCCCCCGGACACCAAGCTCTCCAAGCTGGACACGCTCAGGCTGGCGTCCAGCTACATCGCCCACTTGAGGCAGATCTTGGCTAACGACAAGTACGAGAACGGTTACATTCACCCGGTCAACCTGGTGAGTCTTCCCGGGCTGCCGCTGCAGCGGCCTCGGCGCTCCCGCGAGGTGTCGTGTGCGCGCGGGGCTGGGAGTGGGGGTGCAGACGCGGCGGTGGCTTACACGCCTCGGCGCCGACACCGCCGGCCCAGTGCCTCTAGGGACCCGTGGCGAGCGGTCCCGACATGGCCCCCGCTCTCCGCCCTACAAACCGCCGGAGCGGGAGCGATTTATGCGAGGCTTTGACGTGGCAGCCCAATTAGAGGTTTCAAGCTGCCACAGAGGAGAGATCCCCGCGCCCACGACATCCCCACTGGCGTGGATCGGCTGGTGCGGAACAGGGAGCACCAAGGAGACGCTGCGCGCCAAGGAGGCATTTTATTAATCCCTTTATTCCCCTTATGGCTGAGAGTGAAACTTGATTTTACTTCCTAATTCTTGTAAATAAAAACACTCCATTTCATTCCCAAGCATATTTAGGGCTATTAGATAAGGACACATAAGGCCCCGCCCCCGTAATTGTCCACGCAGGCCCCCCAACTATGTAAATATTCTGTGCTTCTCCTGTAAGTGGATTAACGTTTTAAAATCCCAGTTCCAGCAAATATCAGCATAATCAGTAAATTCTCACAAGCATTATGTAATAAATAAGATTTAAAAAGGTCACTCTTATCCAAGATTTAAGAAGTGTACCTTTGTATCTTAAAAAGTAATGCCCTTTGAACCTAACTTTTTAAAATACAAAAAAAGTAATACTCGTTGAGTCTACTTTTTTTCGAATGCGTTTTACTGTTTAAGAAATAGATTTAAATTCCATTTACATTGGATTTCATCCTAAAACTCTGTGCTCTAAAGAAAAACAACAACAGCAACTTACTAGGACCTCTGTTTATATATGATAAGGAGGAGAGGTTTTCCTCTTAAAAGTCAAGTCTTATCGGCCAGCACTAGAGAGAGAGGTTTGAATTGTCTTCTCACCGAATTGGTCTCAGGAATTCGGGGGAGGGGATGAAAAAGCCACATTTTGCCATGAAAAATAGTTTTTCTTCCAACTGAACGTTTAGGTTTTTTTCAATGAGATGAGTAAATAGCTTTTTAAAATCTGGACCTAAAATGAAAGTATTGTCCAGAACATTTACAACTGCTATTGCCGTCATCTTTGAAGAAGAAACTTAAATGAGCTTTATTATAAAACAGCCTGGAGAAAGGAAGAGAAAGCTTAGCTTTCTCAGCCTAGTACGAAAACGATCTTAAATAAAACATCCGTATATGTTTCGTTAGCAATATTTTTTCCCCTTAAAAGCCAGTGATCAATTTAGAAACTGTGGTCAAAGCCTGCGTTTGGGTTGGAGGAAACCAAAGTCAGCACCAGAGAAATGGGGTGAAGCTGAGAGGGGTCGGAGATCTGACCACCGCCTCGGAAAGGGAACAGCAGGGCGCCGGGCCCGAACCTGGTGCCCAGTAGACACCAGGTCCTTCTCAACTTCCGCGCCCAGGTTCACCAGCATCTGCCACACAGCACCAGCCACTCTCGGTTCGCCCATGGCCTCCCCTCTCGGGTTTTACTTAGAACCCAGTATAGCCCCTTTTGCTCTTATCCTAAAAGCCCACCACCACCACCTCGAGCGCGACTTGGCGCCAAGGCAGCTTTTCGCTTTATCCAGTCACGGGGCACAGTAGGACAGGAGTGAATTGCAGAGATAACCCGTCTCTCCAGCTCACTGCCTGCCCCCACCGCGCTCGCTCCTTTCACCTCAGCCTCCAAGCCCACCCCACCCCTTCCGCCACGGTCACTTACTTCCTCCACCCTCTTCTCTCCTGCAGACGTGGCCCTTTATGGTGGCCGGGAAACCCGAGAGTGACCTGAAAGAAGTGGTGACCGCGAGCCGCTTATGTGGAACCACGGCGTCCTGACCTTGGAGGTGCGAGTGTGGGAAAGGCGCGCTCCCCGGGGGGAGCGGGCCCCGGGAAGGTGACCCCTGCCCTCCCTACTCTCTGTCTCTGCTTCCCCCACGCAACGCTCCTCTCTCTGTCCCACCCCGCGAGAACACTTTACAACGACGAGGAGATTCGTTTCCAAACCAGAGGAGATCAATTGTTCTTACAAAGATTCCCATCTATTTAACTTTATTAACTTCTACCGTAAATGACTCTGCGAGCCTTGCTGGTCCAAGTGCAATATGTAATTATAAATATATAAATAGATAATAAGAGCCTATCAATGTGTATCTTTTGTACAATACGTTGTAAAATGTAGATCATAGAATAGCTGACTTTGACAGTCACATTTATAAAGTAATTCACTTAAAGATATATATTTTTTTCAAACAAGTTTTGCTACTTTTGAAAATAAATCTTTCTTTATATTGCTAAAAGCATTGATGTGATTTTTTTAAAAAATATATTTGGAATAGAAAACTGGGAAACTATAGGGAAGTTTGATAATAAAAGTGGTTCTTTTAAACCTCAATCCAAACTTCCAGAGATAGAAAAGGATTAAATATGAATTCCACTGTGAAACTGCAGGTTATATTTTATACTGAAACGTTAAAAAGAAACTTTTGCAAGCTACTTTTAAAACCATTAGAAATAACTTAACTGTAAACAAAGAATGGGAAGGATGAAAGTTATTCACTGTTACACAGTTCAAGAAGAAAAACACACCATAAAAAGAAAATCCAACTTTCATGTATTACACAGTATAATTACCGACATGAGCAGGAAAGTAAACCCCACATTTTGCAACTTTTCCAGGCGTGGACACGGCTGCAAACTACTGAAGAAATAATGGTAGCTATGAAAGATTTAAATTCTGTAACCATTAGGATGTGTTTTTATGATTTTCAAAGTGCTGCAGCATACGTTATATATTTCTCATTAACAATCCGTTAATTAATTCTAACAACAAGCGTGGACGCCTACGTTTTGGTTACGGTTAGCCGATGCGTTCAGCTCCCGCCACGACTTCCGGCGGACTGGGTTTTAATTTAAACATCTTCCAGGCTACGGAACAGCTCCTAGGGGAAGATTAAGTTGAGATAAACAGAGAGGCGAGGCCGAGGAGCCTGGGACCGGGTTCCCTCTCTGCCCCAGCGCAGCCCGCAGCGGCCGATGCGCCAGATGCCACCGGGGCTGTTTAATGTTCGGGGTTATGACCGCAGTGTTTACAAGACGTCTTCGGTTATTTATACTGTTATTCCTCGCAGAGGGCCTTGAAACTTCCGCTTCATTTGCTCATTCTTTTCGATTTTCCCCCTTTTTCTCGGCTTGGTTTGGTACCTGGAGTAAAAGCTCCCCGCCCCCTCCCACACTTATCTCCAACCAACCCCAAAGGCCGCTGACCGGGTGGATCCCTCAGCCTGGCCATCAAGGAAGGATCCTGCAGTGCTTGTCGCGACTGGAAAGCCACTCTGCGCGGGTGTGTTCTCTGTCAGTGATAGTTACCACGTTACCAAGTGCAATTCCCCATTCTCCAAGGGCTGGGAACTTCAGTGACTCTTCATCCACTTGCCTGTCATTTGCACGTCGGAGGACTTTTCAAAGTGTCAGGCTAGCCTCCCACCCCTCATCCCGCATTTCCAGCTTTGGCTAGCGCTACTTTCCCCAAATTCACGTGTTCTGTCACTTCTGCCAGAGGGACAGAGCCCTGGCCTCGACCTACCCAGAGTTCAAGTAGGAGATGAGTCCCAGTGCGATTCAGTTGTTTCCCTTTCACGTTCAGCGAATTTTCCAAGCTCCCACTCGCGTTTTTATAAACCAGATGCTCAGAATGCTGAGCACTCTACACAGATGCCCCTTAAAGTAATTTCTGCTTGCTCATTCTCTGACAACCCCAAGCTGCACACCGATTTTTAAAAAAGTTCTCATGCCTCTTATCTATAATTTGAAGCCTTTGCTTTAGGCAGGAGGCATGTGGCTATGGATAGGGAACACGTGGAATCCAGCCCTGGTTCTGCAACCAGCCAGTTGTTTCTTGAAAGAGCTCTGATCCTGAGTTTTCTCATCTCTGCAAATAGGGATAAAGGTGATGATAACGATAATAATCATCATACTCATGCTTTTCCCTTTCACCTCGCAAAACTTTACTGGGGGCTCAAATGAGATGACATCTGTGCAATCTCTTGGTAAAGGAAAGGCTCCATGCAAATGTCACTTTACTAAGTGGCTGGGGAACTATCTATGCCTAGACCCAAACTGAAAGTGTCTCGGGCAGGAAGTTCAAAAGGGTGTACATTCATAATGTACTGGTGATGGTCTTTTTATTGCAGGAACTAAAACATCTCTCTCCCATGCAATGTTGACTCTCTCTTTCACCTTCCACTTCTCTCCATTGTTCTCCAAATTTGTCCAGAGCTTTCTACCAATGTAACTCTTGCCTAGAAATCTAGAAAAATTCAGAGAGCAAAGACAAGACCTGGGACCTACAAACAAGACGACACTAGCACCTGGTGATTAGGATGCCCAGTCTCATCAGTGGCCTCAGCCAAGGAGAGTCTTGGGCACACTCTCTTTGGTCCCCATGATTGTCCACTGAATGGGGTGAGGAGCACGATGGGAATGACTGGGTTGTTGCTACCACTAGCACCAGGAATGTGACACGACTCTCACACACACACACACACACACACACACACTTCCAACATACATCAACAGTCCAAACATGTTCCCTTCTCCAAAGGCCCGTCTGCTATGCCAGATTATCAGCAGCCCACACCCACCAAGCCTCTCGCTCCTCCTGTCTTCCCAGCAGGGTGCAACTCCCAGCCTACCCCATCCCCAAGCCAGGTACTTGGTATCTGGATTTGAATAGGGGGTAAGCAGCTGCAAAGAAGGAGTGGGGGACCCCCTTTGCCCCAAGCCAGTATAACTGGGGGTGAAGGGTGGGGAGTATCCTGTCTGTGACCTCTAGCTTATAAAAACTATCTTAGGAGGTGCTTTCAGAAAGAACCAGGAGACCGACCAAAGCAGCTTGTAGATGCCTGAAAGGAGAATGAAGTGTTTCAAATAAGTGTGTCTGCAAGTTCTCAGGAGGAGCAGGCAGATATTCAAACTGGACTGTAGCCAGGGAAGTGTTCTCTCTCTCTCTCTCATTGCTTGTATGATTTTACAGCCAACTAAGTATGCTTCTAGCAGGCTTTCCCACTGTCAAACAGGAGACTTCATTCTAAAAAGAAAAGCAGTAACTAGCACTCTGGTACCCCATGGCTATACCGAGGCTTTTAAGACAGTGGTTCTTAGGTGTGCATCAGAATCACCTGGATGGCTCCACTCTCCTCCCAGAGATACTGATTCAAGAGGTCTGGGGTGGGACCTGACAATTGGTATTTCTAACAAGTTTCCAAGTGATGCTGCCGCTGCTGGTCCAGGGACCACATTCTGAGAATGACTGTTTTCAGCTGTCTCATTAGGGAACCAAATGAGTTCACGCAGAAGGAAAGAAAATACTGCAGAAGGGAATGTTTTTCTTAAAAGGCTGCGTATTCTGGGCTCTAGTTTGGTTTAATTTTCTTTTCACTCCAGGATGGCATGTGTTGGATTCTTAATACTTAAAATATACGCCAGTATGGAAATCAAGCCACTTGTCCTCAGCCACTTTTATTTCAGAAAATAAAAAGATTTGCTCCACCCGGGTGGTGTGTGGTCGTGTATGCGCTCAGATTTCAGTTATCAGATGATGCACTAAAGTCCTAGGTGGATCAAGGCCGGACTGCTGTTGCGACCCCTAAGGGGAAGAGAAATCTGGGTGCTCTGGACTCACGTCCCCTTGAAGGGGGTCCCTCGGTCTGAGTCTGTTCATTTCTGGCCAGAAAAGATTTCCCCTTCACTCCAGTGGGAACAGTTGGGTTTGCTGGGTTTGCGGCCTGGGGTTGGGGTACCCGGACCCGGAGGGAAGTGCGGAGCGCCGGGGGGACCTCAGGGGAAGCCGAGCGCTGAGGCGGAGGAGGAAGGGCCTTCCGCGGCTTTTCCTGGGAGAAGAGTTTGTGGAAGTAGGCGGGAGGAGGAGGAAGGAGGCTGGGAGTTCGGAGCGGGCGCCTACACGGCCTCCTTCCGTCCCTTCCCGGGTGAGTTCTCTGGGGCGGCGGGGGCGGCACCGCCGCGGGCCAGCCTGGCTCAGAGACCCAGGGCAGGGTCCCAGGCACTCCCGCACGCGGCAGGGAACAGAGGCGCGAGCGGGGCACGGTTGGCCCGCCCAACATCCTTTCTTAGCTCTGCATCCTTCCCTCCAAACGCTGGCTCTGCCCGTGGAAACTTGCCGGGTGCCAGGAGCATTCTTGAGAGTCCGTCTGGCTTCCTCCAGGCGTCTGGGCTCGACGCGCCTTTGATCTTTAGATCTGGGCAGGCTTCGCCGGTCCACCCTCTTCCCGGTTCACAAAAGGATTAAGGTCTAGTTTAAGAACCCCGCCAATGGCTGAGGAAGCAGAAAGGGTGGGAAAAGTCGGAGAGAACAACAGTTTAGAATGTCTCTGAGTTCTGAGACCAGACTTCTCAAGAGTAATGTCACATGGTCTTTTGTACCCAACACCCGGTGTAGTGCCTGACACACCTCAATAAAGGTTGAATCATGAAGACATCATTAATTCTTTGAAGTTAGGACAAGGGAGTAGATATAGACAGTAGTCAGGGCCAATAAAAAAAATGACGATGTGGCTAGAAGATATTAGCTTTTAATTTTATATGGCCCTTAGCCTAGAATCATTAGCTTAAAAGCTGCTTTAATAATGAAAATAATTTGAGATACTTTATAAGAATAAAATGTTCACATGACCTTATTTTAAAATTAATCCAGTTAGTAATGAGAAAGTAATTTGTTGCCTTTTACAAATGGAGGTTAGATCCTGGTACAGTGAAAAGAGTTTTTGACTGAGTACTTGGACAAGATACTAGACCTTACAGGACCTCGGTTATTTCATCTCTAAAATGGGTATAATAATGACTACTTCTGTAAGATAATGTATATGTGGACAATGCCTGTAACGTGAGGGACACTAATTAATCTTGGTTTCCCACCTTCTTCTGGTTATTAAGTTACAAAAGTGCCTGAAAGAATGATATGCATTTCCCCTACATAGTTATCTAGACAATAACAATTATTAATCCTTGCAATAATCCAAATGCATCAAGTCACCTTGAGTGTGATTAAGACAGGTTATCATTCAGATCTCTTCCTTCTTTAGTAAGATCTCACCACCTTATCTGCAGTAGGTCCTGCCCTTAATTCTGTATTTCAACACTTGACCGCTTATCAATAATAGGTAATGATCACATTCTTTCATTTCTCTGTTTACTTTGTTTCTATCTCTATGTTTATCTCAATGTTATCTCTTTGTTTATCTCAATGAGAGTAGGGACCATGTCTGACTGGTTCCCTTGGTTTTCTCAGCACCTAGTACAGTGTTATGCACGTGGTAAGTACTCAAAGATGAATTTATAAAGCTTAATGATAAGCTTCTTAGAGATACCTGTCTTCTGAGTAAGGTCATGTTGCACTTCTAGGACCTCAGACTAGCTCAAATATATTGTTTAGTTTTAATTTCAGAATTTGATAATATGCCATAGCACTTGAGCATTTTACAAACACTTATTCTGTAATAAAAATAAATCTATAATGAAAAAAATCACCATTAATTCTGTTGGAGGAGAATTAACCTGAAACATTGGACCCCATCACGTAACACATGGATTCTTTTCTTAGCACTAAATCCCAGGCAAGTGTCCACAATAAGCTCTGTGTCTTTCAAAACAATGTGTCTTCCTCTAGCATTTTGATCATTGATGATGAGAAGCAGTCATCTAAACTTTTCTGCTTAGTTCTTGGGGTCATTTACTAACGAGTTGCATCTAGAATTATTTTTCTTTTGTAGTTTATGTGAATATCACCATGTTTTGCTGCCATCAAATCTCTTGCTTTCAGGCATCCATCAGTAGCTTCTTTCCCTACCATTTTTTTTCTTAAGAAGCATACAAGAAAAACTCTCCTTTTCTATATAGTCACAACACTCTGACACCAAATGTATGGGGTTTTCACATACTAACCAATTCTCCATCTCTATGGACATCTGACATTCAAATTCAATTCTGATGCTGTCTACCTGGAGTTAGCATCAGACTCCACAGGTTACAGCCTCCATTCCACAAGATTTCCACCACTTCAGATGCTAGACTACTGACCAACCAGCTATAAACTGAGGGTTCCCATATTTCCCTCCTCATATTTGATAATTTTCTATAATAGCTCATAAAACTCAGAGAAATGCTTATTTACATTTACTAGTTTTTTACAAAGCATATAGATAAAGAGATACATAGGGAGAGGTCTGAAAGGGTCCTGAGCACAAGAGTTTCTGTCCATGTAGAGTTAGGGTGTGCCATCCTCCCAGCACATGGATGTGTTCACTAACCCAAAAGCTCTCTGAACCTTGTTGTTTAGGGTTTTTATGGAGATTCCATTACATAGTCATGATTGATTAAATAATTGGCCATTTGATGATGATTAAACTCAAATCCCCAGCCCCTCTTCTCTCCATGGAGGTGAGTTGGGGCTTAAAGTTCCAACCCTCTAATCACATGGTGATTTGGCAACCATCCCCCATCCTGTAGCTATCCAGGGACTCTGGCCGCCAGTCATCTTATTAGTATACAGAAAGACACTCATCATTCAGGAGATGCCAAGGGTCTTAGAAGATCCTGTGTCAGGAACCAGGACAAAAACCAAATATATATTTCTCATCATATCACAAAATTATATTTCCCAACAAAGAATAAAAGAAATCTAAGACATCTCTAAGCCCAGGAGAATTTTTCAAACTTATAGGGGTCATTTGGTTATAAGGAACAAATATCTATTCAAACTGGCTCAAATAAAAAGGAGAATGAGGTTTTATAAAGATAGTCCAAGGAATCTAGCTGACATCTCCTGATAGAAAATAAATATCAACCAGAACTTAGGGAAAACCTACTGGGAAACTGAAAAGTCAGCAGTGAAATTCTCTCCTCTCTGGGGCTCTCTGGGCCCTTATCTCTGCTTTCTCTGCCAGATTTATGCATATTCTCCTCTGCAACCTAATTTTCTATGCTAGTTCACTTTTTACTACTCCTGAATTTTCTATTTCATATAGGTTTAGTTTTAAGTTGCTATTACCCCAATTCTACAAGAACATTCAGTTGTAGACTTCACTCTCCAAAATTAACACCTCCAATCTCTTTTTATTTTTATTTTTTTAGACAGGGTCTCACTCTGTTGTCCAGGCTGGAGTACAGTGGTGTCATCATAGCTAACTGCAACCTCAAACTCCTGGGCTCAAGTGATCCTCCTGCCTCAGCCTCCTGAGTAGCTGGGACTACAGACGAGTGCCACCACACCTGGCTAATTTTTTAATTTTTTGTGGAAACAGGATCTTGCTATGTTGCCCAGGCTGGTCTCAAACTCCTGGCCTCAAGTGATCTTCTAGCCTCAGCCTCCCAAAGTTCTAGGATTACTACAGGTGTGAGTGAGCCTCAGCACCTGGCCTATCTCCACATTTCTTGAATTTGAATTTTCAAGATAGGGACCACTATTGACTTATTCTAGGAGGCTCTGCTGTGGTTGGATGGAGAAGGGTTGGCTCTTGGCTAGGGCAGATTTTTTGAGATGAAGACATTGGGTGAAAGAAGAATCCCAAATCTATTTGCTACAAATGTAATATAATTCAATCAGGACGAGGATGTCTGCATATGGACCACCTGATTTTATTCTGTTATACCAATGGGGAGCAACACGTTTTTGGGAAATGGCCATGTTCTTCGATCTTAGTGTGTCCATGATGTGGGGAAGCTGTAGGGATAACAACAATAAGAAAACATATTCATATAACCTAAATGACCTACTTTATGGAATAGAACAATTTTGTTTAGAAAATCACAACTATTTTTTAGCCAGTAAAATGCTATTGTTGGGTATATTTAAAAAATAATGGCATAGATTCAGCTTTCTTAGTTTTCTTCTTGCATTTGCATTTCACAAAGCATATTCATATATGCTATCATATTTCATCTTCAAAAAAACCCTGACCAGGAAATATTATTGTCCTCAATTTTCATATAGGGCAACTGAAACTCAAAGAGGGGAAATAAATCACCAAAAGTCACATAATGAATAAGTGGCAAAAAGCTGAGTATCTATATTATTGTATTTCATTGAAACTGAAATGGGCTTCTGCCTTGAGTGTAGGAGGGTCTCAGAATAAAATAAATTTTTTAAAAATTAACCCACAAAGAAAAGAAATACTTCCAATAAAAGCATGATATGTCTTTTTTAATTAAAATTTTTATTTTATACTTATTTAAGATCTTCCTTAGACATATTTTTAAGTATATTTTTATTCTATATCACCATTAAGGATACATAAAAGGAAATTATAAGCAAAATAAACTAGTTAAAATATATATTACAAAAACCATTTTGTATTCAGAGTCTAATTCATTCTGAATCATTTACTTACTCCTGGTCATTAAAATTTGTTGATTTTCCATTAATTATGTATTAGTTTTTGTCATATAATAAACCAACCCCAAACCCAATGGCTCAAAGCAATAAGCTTTTGTTAATGCTCACAAGTCAAGTGAGTTAAGAGGCTCTGCTAATCTGGGCTGGGCTCTACCATTCTTGCTGGGCTTGTCCATAAATCTGTGGCTGGTTGGCAATTCGGCTGGGAGCTAGCTGGTCAAGGATGGCCTCACTCAGATGTCTGGTGGCTGGCTAGTTATTGGCTAGGGACTGAGGGTTACTGAACCCTTTGTCTCTCATCATCCTGTAGGCTAGTTTGTATTTTTTCTCATAGTCACTGGGGAGGGAACAGAAACTCACAAGACCTCTTGGACCTACATTCAGAACAGGCATAGTGCCGCTTCTTTTATGTTCTATTAGCTAAAGTCAGGCACAAGGGCAACCCAGATTCAAGGGATGGGGAAATAGATTCTATCTCTTGATGGGAGAAGCTGCAAAGTCATACTGCATAAAGCATGGAGACAGAGAAGGGTGGAAATTTGGGACCATTTTTATAATTAATCTACCATACTATGGTTTTTAAAAAATTTCTTCACATTTAGAGTTCAGCCCTTATGAACTCTAATTTTCCACTTTGAATCATCAATATCTAGTGAGTTACCACCCAGTTATGTCCTCTGGTTTATTAAGAACATTTCCTAAATGAGTTCTTCTCTATTACTGCTGTGATTTTCTCCCAAGCCTCTGATACCCATTCTATGGTTTCAATGCTGACTCTTTCTTGATTTTCTCAGAAAGGAGCATAAAGAAAATACCAACATAAATTTGTCACACTAACCTTTCTTTTGTTTATTCTTATAAATTTGGAGGTTTCTCTGACCCTAGTTGAATTGTTGGGCATGTGTAGTGGGCTAAGTGGTAGCCCCAAAGATATGAGATCCTAATCCCTGGAAAATGTAAATGTTACCTCATTTGGAAAAAGGATCTTTGTAAATATGATTAAGTTAATGATATTGAGCTGGAGAGATTATCATTGATCATCTGGGTGGGTCCTAAATGCCATCACAAGTGTCATTAAGAAAAAGGGAGAAGGAGTTTCAATGCATAGAAGAGGAAAAGAGGATGTGAAGACAGAAATGCATAGAAGAGGAAAAGAGGATGTGAAGACAGAATTAGACAAATTGATAAATGTGATTCACATAAACAGAATTAAAAACAAAAACCATATGATTATCTCAATAGACATAGAAAAAGCATTTGATAAAATCCAGCACCTCTTCATGATAAAAACCCTCAACAAACTAGGTAGGCATAGAAGGAACATATCTCAAAATAATAAAAGCCATATATAACAAACCCATAGCCAAGATCATACTGAATGGGGGAAAGTTGAAAGCATTCCCCCTAAGAACAGGAACAAGATAAGGATGTTCACTGTCACCACTTCTATTCAACATAGTACTGGAAGTCCTAGCCAGAGTAATCAAGCAAGAGAAAGAAATAAAGGGCACCCAAATAGGGAAAGAGGAAGTCATATTATCCCTGTTTGCTGATGATATGATTATATATGTAGAAAATCCTAAAAACTCTACCAAAAGACTCCTAGAATTGATAAATAAATTCAGTAAATTCTCAGGTTACAAAATCAATGTGCACAAATCAGTAAAATTTATATATACTAGTAATAGTCAAGCTGAGAGTCGAATCAAGAACTCAATACCATTTACAACAGCTGAGAAGAAAATAAAATACTTAGGAATATACTTACCCAAGGAGGTGAAAGATTTCTACAAGGAGAACAAGAAAACACTGATGAAAGAAATCATAGATGACACAAACAAATGGAAGAACATCTTATGCTTATGGATTGAAAGAATCAACATTATTAAAATGTCCATACTGCCCAAAGTGATTTACAGATTCAATGAAATTTCCATCAAAATACCCACATCATTTTTCACAGATCTTGAAGAAACAATCCTAAATTTCATATGGAGGCAAAAAAGAGCCTTAATAGCCAAAACAATCTAAAACAAAAAGAACAAAATGAATCTAGAGGCATTGCATTTCCTGACTTCAAAGTATGCTACAAGGCTATGGTAACCAAAGCAGCTTTGTACTGATACAAAGGTAGACACATAAACCAATGAAATAGAATAGAGAACCTAGAAATAAAGCCATATAGCTAATACCAACTGATTTTTGACAAAGCAGATAAAAATATACATTGGGGAAAGGATGCCATATTCAATAAATGGTGCTGGAAAAACTGAATAGCCACAGGCAGGAGAATGAAACTGGATCCCTATCTCTCACCATATACAAAAATTAACTCAAGATGGACTAAAGATTTAAATGTAAGACCTGAAACCATAAAAATTCTAGAAGATAACATAGGAAAAACTCTTCTGGACATTGACCTAGGCAAAGAATGTATGAGTAAGACAACAAAAGCAAATATAGCAACAACAAAAATAACTAAATGGGACTTACTTAAACTGAAAAGTTCCTGCACAGCAAAGGAAATAATCAAAAGAGTAAATAGACAATCTACAGAATGGGAGAAAACATTCACAAACTATACATCCAACAAAGAATATCCAGAATCTACAAAGAACTCAAACAAATCAACAATAAGAAAACAACCTCATCAAAAGTGGGCAAAAGACATGAACAGGTTTTCTTCAAAAGAAGATAGACAAATGACCAAAAAACATATGACAATATGCTTATCACCAATCCTTGGGGAAATGCAAATTAAACCCCCCCCAAAATACCACCTTACCCCTATCAGAATGGCCATTATTAAAAAGTAAAAAAACAATAGATGTTGGCACAGATGCAGTGAAAAGGGAACGCTTATACACTGTTGGTGGGAATGTAAACTAGTACAACCACTATGGAAAACACTATGGAGATTCCTCAAAGAACTAAAAGTAGACCTACCATTTGATCCGGTAATCCCACTACTGAGTGTCTACCAAAAGGAAAAGAAGTCATTTTATAAAAAAGACACCTGTACCTGAATTTTTATTGCAGCATAATTCACAATTGTAAGGATATGGAATCAACTTAAGTGCCTATCAACTGATAAATGGATAAATAAAATGTTGTGCATATGTGTGTGTGCATATATATATATATATATACATATGAACATATATATATATATATGCACACACACCATGGAGTACTAGTCATCAATAAATAATGAATGAAATAATGTCTTTTGTAGCAACTTAGATAGAACTGGAAAACATTTTCCTAAGTGAAGTATCTCATGAATGGAAAAACAAATACATGTTCTCACTTATAAGCAGGAGCTAAACAATGGGCATATATGGTCATAAAGTGGTGTAATGCAGTGGTCCCAAACCTTTTTGGCACCAGGGACTGGTTTCATGGAAGACAATTTTTCCATGGATGGGGGTGGGGGGAGGGGATGGTTTGGGGATGATTCAAGCATTTATCGTGCAGTAAACTCTCTGCTAATGATAATCTGTATTTGCAGTTACTCCCCAGCACTAGCCTAACCACCTTAGCTCCACCTCAGATCATCAGGCATTAGATTCTCATAAGGAGTGTGCAACCTAGATCCCTCGCAGGTGCAGTTTACAGTAGGGTCTTCACTCCTATGAGAATCTAATGCTGTCACTGATCTGACAGGAGGCAGAGCTTATGCAGTGATGTGAGTAATGGGAAGCAGCTGTAAATACAGACGAGGCTTTTTTCACTCACCTGCCACTCACCTCCTGCTGTGAGACCCGGTTCCTAACAGGCCATGGACTGGCCTAGGGGTTGGGGACCACAGGTGTAATGGACATAAAAAACTAAGAAGGAAGGTGGGTGGCAGGATGGTGAGGGATATAAATTTACCTAGTGGGTACAAGGCACACTATTCTGGTGACAGGTACACTAAAAGCCCTGACTTCACCATTATACAATTTATCCATGTAACAAAACACACTTTGTACCCCCGAAATCTATTGAAATAACAAAACCTCACAAACTCTTCAAAAAATAAAAATGAAAAGAAGTAGAGATTATGAAAAATGATGCAGTCATGAGCAAAGGAATACCAACAGCCACAGAAGCAGGAAGAGGCAAGGAATGGATTCTCCCTTAAAACCTCCAGCGAGAGCATGGCCTTACCTACATCTTGATTTTGACCCAGTGAAACTGATGTTGAACTTTCGGTCTCCAAACTAAAAGAGAATAAATTTCTGTTGGTTTAAGGCACCAAGTTGCAGCAATTTGTTAAGGCAGCCATAGGAAACTAATACAGCTTGTATTAGGCAATTTTTTGTATGTATCTCAGAAACAAAATGTTACAGGATCATGTATTCATGGTTTACTTCCTTTCTTACATCCTTAAAAGGACTTGAATGTTAATATGTAAGGAAATATGGAATTGTAGATATTCTTCCAATGACAACTGCTTTTGTTACTACCTATTATTTCTCTATTTCTATGCCTTCCTGTGCACAAAAGAATATTTTTCTGATACAGAATTAGAATATGATCTTTTTAAAGACAGTAACTACAATTAAGTCCAGCATGGATACAACAATATAAATTATTCAAAAAGAGAGACCAATGTTAAGATGCATCCCAATTTTAGAAATGTGAGATGTAGAGAAAAACTACATCTTAGAATGATGATATACAGTAACTCATTGCATTTCATGCATCATCACTGAGTATTCACTGTATGCATGACTCTGTGCTACACACTGGAAATAGCTGAATAAGATAACATGTTCCTGACTTTTAGCTTGGGCCTTCCTCAGAAGACCCAATCTCTTCTCTGTAAAAACCTAGAAAGGCAGGGCAGCCTGGTGTTCTGAAAAGCACCAACTGTGCCAGTTTACAGAAGGGTCAGCTATCAAGACATGCTGGCTACTCCTGCCACACTCTAGCCACTAGGCTATAGATGCCTCAGTCTGCCATTCATGAAGCTAGCCCCAGGGAGCACTCCCACCTGCATCCACTCCAAATTAACCAACCTACCAGTGGTGGGCAAGTATCTGGAGAAATGCTTTCAGAAGTTCCCTCCTTGCATCTAAGGTGGTGTCCTGGAGACTTTTATTTTCCTAAGGTTGAAATTGGATCTCCAACCATTTGGGGATAAGCTATATGCAGTGGGCCATCATTCTGCTGTACTAATACAGGAAGCCATCTTGCAAATATGAACTCTTGATCCTAAGCATATTTTCAGGATATGATAGACACATCAGCAGAAACTTACCTCAACTACTGGAAAATCAACACAAGAACTATGAATGATAGGTCATCAGAGTCAGCACCCTGTGACAGCTGAGCTTAATTTTTCATTCCCTACTTGCCAAGCCCTCTGTATCATCTTAGGGGCCTTCTCCTCAATCAATTTACAAACTTTCCAAATGTTTTTGTCTTTAGAACCTGTCCTTTGCTTTTTTTCTCTTTTGAATCTCATAAATGAACTCACAAATTATATGATAATGAATTACATTATCTTTCTCAATATTTCATATCAGGTTCACTCAAATTTATTACATTTCATAATACAAAAATGTCCAGGTTAAAATAAAAAAAAATCACTACACCAAGAACCAGGAAGATCTCAAAATGAGTGAAAAAAGACAAGCAATAGATGTCAGCACCGAGATGACAGAGCTGTTCTAATTACCTAACAAATACTTTAAAGCAACCATGATAAAAATGCTTCACTGAGGAATTATAAATATGCTTGAAACAAAAGAAGGCAATATAAAGCCTCAACAAAGAAACAAATTCTCAGCCAAGAAGAAGAAGAAGAAGAGAGGAGAAGGAGGAGGGGAAGAGGAAGGAGGAGGGGAGGAAGAAGCTATTAAGAAGAACTAAATGAGAATTTTAGAGCTGAAAAATACAGTAACCAAAATAAAAACCTCAGTGGATGAGCTTAATGGCAGAATGGAGAGAACAGAGAAAAGAATCAGTAAACTGGAAGAAATCCAGGCTGAGATATATTATAATTAGAATTCTGAAGACCAAAGACAAAAAACCTTGAAAGCAGTCAGAGAAAAATGATACCTTACCTGTGTGGATAAAACAATTCAAATAACAATGAATTTATCATCAGAAACAATGGAAGCCAGAAAGAAGTGACACAATAATTTTTAGGTGCTGAAAGAAAAAAAATGTTAAGGCAGAATCCTATAATCAGAAAAAAATTTCTTTCAGGAATAAAGGGTAAGTCAAGACAATCTCAGATGAAGGAAAACTAAGAGAATTAAATTTTTAATTAGTAATTTCTAGCATACATACCCTTAAAAATGGCTAAAGAAAGTTTTTAAATAGAAAGAAAATGATGGCAAGGTGCAGTGGCTCATGCCTGTAATCCTAGCACTCTGGGAGGCTGAGGCGGGAGGATCACTTGAGGTCAGGAGTTCAAGACCAACCTGAGCAATAGCAAGACACCATCTCTACTAAAAAATAGAAAAAAACTTAGCTGGGCAACTAAAAATCGAAATAATTAGCTGGCCATGGTGGCATGCTCCTGTAGTCCCAGCTACTTGAGAGGCTGAGGCAGGAGGAGTGCTTGAGCCCAGAAGTTTGAGGTTGCTGTGAGCTAGGCTGATGCCACGGCACTCTAGCCCAAGCAACAGAGCAAGACTCTGTCTCAAAAAGAAAAAAAGAAAGAAACAAAGAAAGAAAGAAAGAAAATTTAAAAAAGAAGAAACTTTGGAACAAGGTAATGAAAAATGTGGGTAAATATAGGAGAATTTCATTCTTCTCGAGTTTTCTAAATCATATTTAACAGTTGAAGCAAAAATTACTGTAACACTGTCAGATATGGTTCTAAATATAAGCAAAAAGAATGTTTAAGACAGACAGTCATATTGCAGATGGGGAAGAGTAAATGAACATAAAGATCTGTCAGATTTTTTTTTTAATTTTAAAAGGTACAGTTGTTTTTGTTACATGGTACCTTGTATAATGCTTAGGAGTCGTGAGATTTCTATGTTTCACTTGAACTGATAAAATAATGCCAGTAGACTTCAATAATTATATATATATGGTAATGCCTAGAGAAACCACTAATAAAGCTATACAAAGAGATTCACCAAAAACACCATAGATAACAAAATGGAATTCTAAAATATCCAAGTAACCTATAGAAAGGCAGGAAAAAGAAAACAGAAACAAAAGACAAAAAATAAAAAAACAAAATAAAATAAAATGGTAGACTTAAATCTGTTACATGTCAGTAATTACATTAAATATAAGTGGTCTAAATACACCAATTAAAAGATAGACATTGGCACAGTGAATTTGAAAACCTGACTCAACTATACGCTGTCTGCAGAAAACTCACTTTAAACAAAACAGGTCAGTAAAAGGATGGAAAAAGATATGCCATGCAAATGTTAATCAAAAAAAGCAAAAGTGACTCTAATTAATATAAAAGCATCTATTTCAGAGCAAATAAATTTACCAGAGACCAAGAAGGACATTATATAACAGTAAAAGGGTCAACCCATTGAGAAAACATAGTAATCTTAAATGTGTATAAACCAACAACAGAACTGGGAAATATGTGAAACAAAAACTGATAAAATTAAAAGGAGAAATAAACAAATCCACAAGTATAGTTAAAGAATTATCATTCTTCACTCAATAAATGACAGGAAAACAAAGCAGAAAATAAGCAAGGATATAGAAGAATTTCAACCATAGGATGTAATCAACATTTATAAAATTATCTACCCAACGACAGCAGAAAACACATGCCTTACAAGTGCCACTGAAACATATATCAGAAAAGACCACATCCTGGGCCATATAACAAATCTCAACAAATCTAAAAAATTAAAATCATATACGGTATGTTTTTTGACCACAAAGGAATCAACTAGAAATTTTAAAAAAAAGAAGATAAAAGGAAAGTCACCAAACACTTGAAAATAAAACAACTCACTTAAAAATAATCTATAGGTCAATGAGGAAGGAAAATAAAAAATATATTGAACTGAATAAAAATGAAAATATAGCATATGAAATTTTGTAGGACATAGCTAAAACAGTGAAAGAAAAACTTGTAGCACTAAATTCATATATCAGAAAAAAAGAAAAGTCTAAAATCAATAGTCTAAGCTCCACCTCAAGAACCTAGAAAAAGAAGAGCAAAATAAACCCACAGCAAGCAGAATGAAGAAAATAATAAGACAAAAGAAGAAATTAATAAAATTTAAAGCAGAAAAATAAGAGAAAATCAATGAAACAAAGAGCTAGTTCTTCGAAAAGATCAATAGAATTAACAAATTTCTAGCAAAACTGACAATAAAAAAGAGAGAGGACACAAATTACCAATACCATGAATTAAGTAGGGGATGTAGCTACAGATTTTGCAGAAGTCAAAAGAATAAAATGGGGAATACTATGCTCAACTCTACAGACACACAAATTTGACAACTTGGATGAAATGATGAAAGATTGAATGTTTTCCCTTCTAATATCAGGAACAAGGCTAGGACGTCAGATATCACCCCTTTTATTCAACATAGTGCTAGAAGTGCTAGCCAGTGCAATAAGGCAAGAAAAAGAAAGAAAATGCATACAGATTGGAAAGGACAAAATAAAACTATTCCTATTTACAGATCACACAATTGTCTATGTAGAAAATCCCAAACAATCTATAAACAAACAAAACTTATAGAACTAATAAATTCCCAGCTTCCAGAATTGTGAAAAATAAGTTTCTGTTGCTAAGTCACCAGTCTATGAGATTTTTTGTTATAGCAGCCTGAATGGACTAAAAAACATCAAAAGCATAACCCATAAAAGGAAACATTAATAAATTGGGCCTTATCAAAATTAAAATCTTTTGCTCTTTGAATGACCCTGCAAAAAGGATGAAAATACAAGCCACAGAGTGGAAGAAAATACAACTGACCCATGAACAACATGGGTTTGAACCTCACAGGTCCATTTATGTGGATTTTTTAAAATAAATACAGTCAGTCACCTATATTTATTTTTTTCAATACATTCATTCCAAAAACACAAACAAATGCCCATTAAAAATACAGTATTTGCAAGACTTGAAATCCCCTGATACAGAGGACTGATTTTCGTATTTAAGGGGCAGGTTCACAGGGATACTCAGGGACTTGAATAGGTGTGGATTTTGGTTTCAGGGATGGTCCTGGAACCAATCTCTGCAGATACTGAGGGACGACTGTATTCAAACCACCTATCCAACAAAAGATTAGTATCTGGAATTTACTAATTTACTAAGAACTCTCAAAACTAAACCATAAACAGCAAACAATTCAATTAAAACACAGACAATGTAAGAAGAGAAATGTAACCAAAGATATACAGATGGAAAATATGCACAAGAAGGGATATTCAACATTATTAGTCATTTGGGAAATGCAAATGAAAACCACACGAGCTATCACTACACACCTCTCAGAATGGCTAAAGTAAAAAATAGTGACATAAAATGTCAGTGAATATGTAGAAAAATGAATCACTCATACATTCCTGGTGTGAATGTAAAATGTAACCCCTCTGGAAAACAGCTTGGTCATTTTTTTAAAAACTAAACACACAACTACCACACACTGCCAGGTACTTGTCTCAGAAAACAAAGACTTGTGTTCACACAAAAACCTATACCTGAGTGCTTATAGAAGCTTTATTCATAATAGCCCCAAACTGGAAACACCCAGATCTTTCAACAGATGAATGGTTAAATAAACTCTGGTACATCCATACCATGAAATACTACTGAGCAGTAAAAAGGAACAAGCTATTAATACATAACAACCTAGATAAATCTACAGAGAATTATGCTAAGTGAAAAAGATAATCCCTAAAGTTTACATAACATATGATTCTATTTATATAACGTTCACAGGCAAAGAAGGGGTTGCTGTGTTGGCTGGAGTGATTTGTCCAGATTACCAAGGGGAAATTGGGTTGTCACCATGCATAAAAGTAAAGACTATACAGAAGATAACACTGGTGCATTTCTTAGCACAACCAATGCTCATTATTTGTGGTAGTCACGTTCTATAAAGTAGTTGCAAACACTGAACTAGCAAATATTGACTCTAAAATCCTAGGGGGCATGTGTATACATTTCATATTTATGCAAACATATTTGACATAGATTACAATCTTAAGTCTTAAAAATAACTTATCCTAGTAGACTCTATTCTATTTTACAAAAGTGAAATGCTACAACTATCTCAAAAAGTTTCTTTAAAAAGCGAAAGGAAGCTTCAGAAGTGTTAGGTGACTTGCCTGAGGCTGCTCCACTAACGTGTCAGGATTGGAATTCAAACCTCATCTGACTGTCCCCAGAGCTGGAGCTTCTTACACCACACTGCACTGCCCTCCACTGGCTCCGTCCTCTGGACGTTTCTGTATGAAAACTGAGACAAGAAGGCAGAACATCTCCTTCTTCATAACCTCAGCTGGGACAGGCCCTGTGGCAGTCGATTCAAATTTTTTTCTGCTCATTGCATGTCCTCGAGTGACCACGAAAGCCTGCATTTCAGACTTGCCTAGCCAGCCCCCATAATCACGCATGTAAGCCAACTCCTCGCAATAAATCTCTTAATGTATTTCTCCTACTGGTTCTGCTTCTCTGGCTGAACCTTGACTGATGTACAAGGCAGAAGAGAATTAAAGCTGCAGACAGAATTAAGCATACAAATCAGCTGTAGCTGACTTTAAGACAGAGTAATTGTCCTGGACCAGCCAGGCGGGCCCAGTGCAATCACAAGGGTGCTGCGATGTGGAGGGGGGAGGCAGAAGAATCTGCCAGACTCAGACAATCAGCCATTGCTGGCTTTGGAGATAGAATGAGGCCACAGCCAAAATGCTGGCAACCTTTAGGAGCTGGACAAGATGGAAACAGACTCTTCCCTAGAGCTCTCAGAAAGAATGCAGTCCTGCTGACACCTTGATTTTAGCCCAGTGAAACTAATTTCAAACTTCTGACTTCCAGAATTATAAGATAATAAATTTGTATTGTTTTGAACCACTAAGTATGCAGTGATTTGTAACAGCAGCAATAGGAAGTTAATACACCAAATCCAGGAAAGCTGTCTTAAAATTTTCTTAGAATATAAGAATGAAAAAAATACATATAGTGTATAAATATGTATAGTTTATATGTATTTAAGTAAATATATAAATTTAGTTTATAAAATATATAAACTTATACATACATTTTAATATAAAAATTATGGCATTGACTTCATTTATGCTTTATAAAAGAAATTCAGGGAAAAAAATTACCATTGGGATTAGCCTTTGTGTAAGAGAATATTCATATTGAACTTTCTGCTGAGACAGCACACTATACAGATGTAAGATTTAAGACAGAGCCCCGTATGAAGAATTTATAGAGAAAATGTTTCAAAAATGGGTTGCATGACCTTTGAGCTTTTCAACCAAATCAAGAATATAAAAGGAACCAGTGAGTGTGGAGAGAAAGAAGATTTTTGTGAGAATATCTTTGGAAGAAGATATCATGTGTGGTACGGGGCTGAGCTGTGAGTCCCATCCCAATCTCATCCCAAGGACCTGCCACCTCACAGGGAAGGTGAGGTTTCCCTGGGTTGACTCCTCCTTGAGGCTGCAGAGGCTCACTTCCTCTGTGGCAGAGCCAGGAGAGGGATACTGTGCTGGGATCTACTACAGTCACTGGCCAAATAACGACATTTCAATCAAAGATGGACTGCATATATGACAGTGGTCCTGTAAGATTATAATGCCATAATTTTACTACATACAATTACTGACCATTGTGTTACAATTGCCTACAGTATATTACTGTACAGGTTTGTAGCCTGGAAGCAATAGGCTATACCATATAGCCTAGGTGTACAGTAGGCTGTACCATCTAGGTCTTTGTAAGTGCTATGATGTTAGCAGAATGACAAAATTGTCTAATGACACATTTCTCAGAATGGATCCCCATCACTAAGCAATGCATGACTACATATTCCCAGAGCTTGTCACCCACAGGAGGGAGAGCCAGCACTAGGTCACCTTGGGCTCAGTCCAAGCAGACCACCTGGAGAGGCAGAGGGACCCAAGCAGAATGATAAATAATGTCCACAGATAGAGCTTCAAGTTGCTACCTGAAGTAGAGATGCATCTGCTTGGGACAAGGGACAGTGCCCACAAGAGAAAGGTTGGCTCTAAACATCCTCAGGTCCAGAGCATGTGGAGCTAAATTATAACAATACCCTGTTCTTATAAGATCTTGCCTTTCTCCTTACAAATCTTCAGACCTGCCCCTTCCTGTGTCAACTTTTGGGGATGAGAAACTGGCAGGGTGAGGGGTAAAAAGAAGGAGAAAAAAAGAGGGGAGAGAATGAGATGAAGCCAGCTACACATTCCTTTTCTCCTTCCAGCCTCAGCAAATCTGTGCTGGTGTGTTGAAGTTTAACACATAATATGTGAACAGTTTGGAGTTTCTATTAATATCTTGGGTGGCACTTTCTAATTATTGAATTCAGACTCTGTGACACTTAGAATTGTCTACTCTCTAAGAATTAGCACAAAAAGTATGGGACCTGCCAAATTTTCATTCAGGGGAATAAAAACATCTTTCCCCACTGAACTCTTTTTGAAGAAGCAATAGGAGATAAATGTTTGGATTACATCAGCTTGCCAGTTATATTTGTTATAGGGGCTTTCCATTCCTCACAGCACATACCAGTCGGACTGGGAAATCAACACTAATACCTTCTCCCTACGTGATCCTCCGTCTCTGTTGGCACACATAGATTGCTCTCCTCTCTTCTATCCACCCATGCAGGATCGCTTGTATTCTTCCTTTATGTAGTTTTATACATCCATTCCTTCCTTTCCAATTCCCCGACCCTAGTGGCTTTACCATCGGTCCAAACTGCCTCCCACCTTGGTTACTGTAATAGCTTTCTCATTAGTGTTTTTGCTTAGGTCTTAGGGGCACGCCCCAATTCCATCTGTTCTCCACCAAGCCAAATGTTCATGAAAACATGACACCTCTCCACATCTCTTTGCCTGGCCTTCAAGGCCTTCTATGATCTGACTCTACTTCCTTCCCAACACTATTCCTGCTTTTACCCTATCCCATATGTTTGTTCCAGATACATGGTTACACCTCTGCATCTTTCCCTTCTGCCTGGAATATTCCCATGATTGTGGCTATATTTCAGTTTTGTAAAATCCCATCCTTCCTTCAGGGGCCAACTCCTCCACAGAGGTTTTCTCAATCACCTCAGTGGGAAGGTGTAAGCTGCCCTGTGAACAAGGTGGATTCTAGGACGACACAAATCAGCTAATTAAATCTACCCACAACTGTAAGAGGCATAACATTTGCAGGCTCCCATCAATATTTATTTGACTGTTCGGTGAAATTTCAACATCTGAGCCAAAGATGGATTGACAAAGGGGACATGATTCACGTAAAGAAACAGAATCTCCATTATGTAGTCAGAATTTCCCAGAAAGATGAGAAACAGAGGAAATTTGGTCACAAGAAAGGTACCTTAATGGTATAATAGAGTTCACTGGGTTGTCATCTTTGCAGTTACTGCCCAATCCAAGGGCAGAAACCATACTATAATTTGAACAAGTTTAATTTAAAAGTTAAGGACAGCAGCAGATTAACTATAAAGGGAGAACCTCGGGGCTTATCAAGTATACCCACCAAGGGAACAAACTTGGAAGAGAGGCCCCTTCTCCAGGCTGGGATTCAGACCTCATAGGGGAAGCACACTGGACAGAGGAGAGGCTCTCAGGTTGATTCAGATCAGAGCTGGCCCACAGCTGCTCCGAACAAAAACAAGCAAACTAGGAATTTCAGCGGGAACTGGCAGGCAGAAAACACCGTTCTGGGTGCAGGCAGTTAGAGGCCGGCAAGCTGGGAACCATGGCTCAGAATTTGCCCTCTTATATTTAAGGGAAAGCCACACACAAGAGGTGCCATACCTAAGAAGTCATTGTAAAGCCGCTCAAGGAGACGCTGGGTGATCTCCCCAGGGGATGTGCTGTGTTCTGGCCACCAGATGCCGCTGGGGCTGCCACACCTGCTGCAGGAGCCTGGTCTGCAAAAGCCTGCGGAGAAAAGCACAGTGGGTGCATTAGAAAGAGGAAACCCTTCCTCTTGCAGTGTCCCTCCAGCGCCCTCTACTGATAAAGCTTAACATCATGCCAACCGCAAAGGAGAGATGCGTATAGGGTCCAACTCCCGAACTGTGGATTTTCAGCCGAACAGGCAATCAAGTGTGGATTTGGAGCTGAGAGACAACGAATTGATAATTGGAACACTACCAAACCATTTTCTTCCGGTGCTTTTATTTTTCTATTCATCAAACAAAATGGATTTTTCAATCAACCTCCCAGGTTCCTAAATCCCAGAGTTTCTCTAGACACCACTATTTACCACCACTACCGCCACCATCATCATCAAAGAACTTCGAGAGAACAAACAACATTCATTGAGACTTGCTCTAGGTTGGGTGTTTGCATATCTTACCTCCCTGACGTAGGATAATATAATGAGCACTGTACTTTTGGTAAGCAAGGTAAAAGTACTTGCTACTATTCTTGTTCGTATTTTACATATGAGGAAACTGAAGCTCAAAGACAGGCGCAGCTAGTAAGTGATGAATCTAAAAACCTGAACTTAGGACCATTTGACTGGAAAATCGGTGCTCTATTCACTAACTCAGGCTGAATTTCTCACCAAGAGACTAATTTTGTTAATGATGTGATAAATTCCAGGTTCTAGGCTGACAATGTGGTGACTCAACTAAGGTCCTACCTTTGAGAAATCCTGCTGGCATTCAACTGTTACTTTTGGATGACATGTCTTTTCTGTGAGTGTCTAAAACATGCAATAGAAGTTTAGTTTTTCTCTATGACTGTTGATAATTTCCTTGTGAGAATGCTTAGAGTCTGGTTGTGTACACATCTCTAGTGCTGGGTTATTCTAGCAGTCTAACATTTGCAGAATACTAAGTGCCAGGCACTGTGCTAAGTGCTGTGCCTGCCTTTTCCTGTGTAATTCACTGTCACAACCCAGTGAATAGACATTTTTATCCTAGTTTCCAGATGAGGAAACTGAAGACTAGATAGATTAAATAACTTGACCAAAATCATCATCTGAGTGGTGGCACTGGAGTTTGAATCTAAATAGGTCTGACTCAGCTTCTTGAGGTGCCATGAGGCCAGGGCCCATCTGGTCACCCTTTGCTTCCCCTCTGTTGTATAATTTTCTTTGTTTCAAAGAAATTTTCTTTGTTTCAAAATCTATTCTAGATTTTTAAGATTTAAAAATATAAAATAGCTGGGCATGGTGGTATGTGCCTATAGTCTCAGCTACTTGGAAAGATGAGGCAGGAAGATCACGTGAGCCTAGGAGTTCAAGGCCAGCATGGGCAGCATAGCAAGACCCCATCTCTTAAAAAATAAAATGAAATATATACTAAAATGAAGCTATATAAGCTATATATTTTTCAGCTGCTTTCAATTAATAAAGGAAATTGCTTCTTTGAGATTATTAGGATGTTTTAAGAATGTTAAGCTGCTTTCTTGGGAACAGCCTTTTGTCACCCTTTCAGATTATCGGGGGAAGAGCCACTGATGTGGTGCCCCCTGCCCATTCTCATTGATCCCACATGAGGTAAGGCAGACATGTGGGCACATGCCATGAGCAATCTGCAATCATGTAGGACAAGGATGCAACTGATACAGTATTTTTAGTGGACTTATTTTTCATTGCCTTTCTTCTTCCCCTGGGTCCACTTGCTAGAAGCAGAACATCCACAGAGTGGCCTCTATGAAACTCAAGCAGTGAAGTCCCTTGTGCCCCAAAATAGATCTCAGTGTGCATTTCTGTGACATGCAAACTAGAATAGGACTTACGTAACCACTGAAAGAAGAGTCGATTTAGATATTTAATACTTAAATATTTCCTTCACTTAGCATCCATTAAATTCTGTTTAAATCATCTCATTTATATCACAACTATCATGCCAAAATTATCTTATTGTGAAAAAAGATAGGAACAAAAAATAAATTTTAAGAATTTCATATCCTCTACTATTATTTTACTTAATTTTATTTTATAAAAATTATCCTTATCTAGGCCTATTTTTATTTTTATTTATTTATTTTTCCTGGAACTCAATGGCTGTGTGGAATAGCCCTATTTTTAGATAAAAATATATTCCTAAGGGCTTTCTATAGACCTCTCAATCTGTGGACATTGGTCAATTATAAAATCTTCCTGGAGTTTAAGACAGCTCCATGGCTAAGTCTAACAGCTGTGCCAGCAGTTCCTAATGTAGCTTAAAGAGGATTTCGTGTTCTTGTAAATTTCACTGAGTCGTGATAACAATTACAGAAAGTTGGCAATTTCTGTTACGATGAATAGAAATTTACCCTGCATCATTTTCCCAATTCTCACACTTCACTTCTTTGCATAAGCCTCTCCTTTCTGTACCACACCACACGGTGGCAGCCTTGTTTTTCATTTCCTCTTCGGCAGTTTCACAGCTGGGATCTTTATTGTTACAGAATAGGTTTCGGGTTTGAGAAGAAAGAAAAGCAAAAACTTCAGCAACAGATGGAGAACCACGTTCTGGAGGAAACTAATAGGAACAATAGTGTGAGCTTTTGTTTCCCTATTTCTAAAACAGAATCAGATGATTTCTAAAGTCCCTTCTAGCTGTAATTTATGATTCCAAAACTGACTTAACACTGAACCTGAACCTACTAAGATTGGGCTTAGAAGTCAGAAGCAGCTGGTGGGATGAAGCCTTCATGAACAAGCCCAAGGAGCACACTCCAGAGATCAGTGGAGTGGTAAGGAACGATGTGAGGTGAGGATGGTCCCAGCACTTTCCAAATGCAAGGTGTGAAAATAACAAGCTCAGCAAACCTCTTTGAAAGTGGGAAGGTCTTGAAGAAAAAGAATTAAGGAAGATTATGACAAGTTATAAATGAGTTAGAAAACACTGGTTATGTGTTATGTGTGTTTAATTTCCATACCCCAGAAAATGTGCTAAAATTACTCCTTATGTATAAAACTACCATCTCAGAGGAAAACTATTAATAGAAAGAAACAACTCCTAATGAAAGCAACTCTAATAGCTGCTTAGAGGTAAAGTACAAAACCATCCCCATCCAAGTGAGGCATAGTTTCAGGTTGAAAAACCAGTACTGATTAGTAATACTGTAACTCCTCTGAAGAAAAAAAAAGTTAACAGAAAAGGTAGCAGTCTGCATGGTGTCTAAAAAAGGCAAGACAGAGAAAAAGAATTGTATTTATTTGTCTTCTGCAGCACTGTTCAGGAGAGAAAGTCTTGCTCACTTTGCATATAGATTTGGTCCATTTGAGGTATGTGTACTTTCAAAAAAAAAAAAAAACTCGCCCAACACTTTCTATTCACTGTCTCAGTTAATCTTCAGAAGCAACCCTATGTGTTGTTGGTATCTCTACAAAGATGAGCAAAAATTTTAGGTTGAGTAGCTTGCCCAAGTGGCAGGACAATAATTTCAACTTGCTTTGTCTAATTCCAAATTGGGCAAGTTACTCAATCTAAAATTTTTGCTCATCTTTGTAGAGATACCAACAACACATAGGGTTGCTTCTGAAGATTAATTGAGACAGTGAATAGAAAGCATTGAGCAGAGTTTCTGGCATGTAGTAGATACCCAACAAATGTCAGATATTGCTACCAATAAACAATCACTGTTGAAGTTTCATTAGTTTTGACAGATATTAATTGATTTTACTGAGTACCATCATCTACAAATAAAAATCATTTAACTCTGCCTTTATTACTGTTCTTTCTTTTTCTTATCTCACTATATTAGCTAGAACAAGAAAAAATAATGGTGATAAATGAAATTTTTGTCTTAGTTTTACTTTAATGAATGTACTGCTAGTGCAGGCTTGACAATCCAATGGAGAAGACATCACAAACGATCAAAAGTCTAACTTCTTACCTATTGCATCCCCCTACATCCCACCAAAACTAAAACCATCCTGATCTTTGTGTTTATAATTATAATACCTTCCTTTTGTTTCCTTTTTCTTTTTTTAAAGAAACAGGGTCTTGCTCTGTCACCCAGGCTGGAGTGCAGCAGCGTCATCATAGCTCACTGCAGCCTCCTGGGTAGTTGGGACTACAGGCAGAAACCACCACACCTGGTTAATTTTTTAAAAAATTTTGTAGAGATGGGGGTATCACTATATTGCCCAGGCTGGTCTTGAACTCCTGGCCTCAAGTCAAAAACCCTTCCCCCCTTGGCCTCCCATAGTGAAATAAATAAATAAATAAATTTGACTACATACGTTCGGGTAATAGTACTTGAAAGTGTATTTATAGGAATAATTTGAATCCTAATTATCCTAGCCTAATAGGAATCTACCTTCTTACAGGGAGATTTCTTTGTTTCTGCTCTGCAGCTAGTGACTCTATCAACCTGAGAGCACCTTAATCTAAGTTCAAAGCTTCAAATTCCCTGGCCCACCAAGGTGAAGCAGAGAACCACAAGAAGACTTGTTTACTTCAGGAACATTCTTACCCCGAGGATATAGCCCTTTTATGTCACACCGTATTGTCAGGAGGGCCTTCTGTCCAACTTCCCACTGTGTGCCATCCCTGGATGATTGCGGTACCCTTCACTTAGTGAAGACATCAAAGTGAGAGTTCAAATTCTCAGCACTGGCAAATGCCCACAGATCATAAACACCTTCTAAAGCTCATTGACCTTTCTTGGCTCTTCTTTGTTCTTAATTTTGGTTTTATATAATAGTTTCTCATTCTCTTTTCAGTATTTGCTTCTAAGAAAGGCTTTTTGATTTTTGTCTCAGCATTTTAATTTTCATCAGGAGGGTTCGTAAATTATCATACTCCAGGGTCCATTCCTTTCCTCCTGAGTCACTTTTGCTAAATCATTTTTTTAAAGATATTTTCCATTTCCTCAAGATGTTCAAATATTTCGGCACAAAGTTGTTCACAGTGTTCTCTTTTTTTATCTTTTCAGTCTTTGCTACATCTGAAGTTAGGACTCCCTTTTTTCATTCCTAATTGTTTTTATTTGAACTTTATTTCTTGTTTTTCTTGGTTAGACTCACCCAAAGTTTATTAATATTTTATTACCTTTAAAAAATATTAATAGAATCCTTCCTATTTTCTATTTTTCTATTTCATTAATTTCTGTCTTCATCATGTAGTTTTTCTGCTTTCTTGGAGTTTCTTGTGCTTTTTTTCCTCTACCTTCTTAAATTGGATATTTAACCCATGAATATTCAGATTTTCCTCTTTAAAGCAAATAACAAGCTTATTAATTGTGTTAATTAAATCTTCTCTATATCTAACTTTTATGTGCTTTATTCAGAGAGATTTATTGGTATATTCACTCTGATATAAATTTGCCAGTTTTTCATCCTATATCTATTAATTTTTGCTTTCATTTTGTCTGATATTAATATGGTTATTAGTTTTTATGGTTAGTATTTTCCTGGAATGTTTTCAATTTTTTAACTTTCCATCTTTCCATTCTTTTTTTTTTTTTTTTTTTTTTGAGACAGAGTCTTGCTCTGTTGCCCGGGCTAGAGTGCCTTGGCATCAGCCTAGCTCACAGTAACCTCAAACTCCTGGGCTTAAGCAATCCTCCTGCCTCAGCCTCCTGAGTAGCTGGGACTACAGGCATGTGCCACCATGCCCGGCTAATTTTTTCTATATATATTTTTAGTTGGCCAGATAATTTCTTTGTATTTTTAGTAGAGACGAGGTCTCGCTCTTGCTCAGGCTGGTCTCGAACTCCTGACCTCGAGCGATCCACCCGCCTCGGCCTCCCAGAGTACTAGGATTACAGGCGTGAGCCACCGCGCCCGGCCACTCTTTCCATTCTTTAAATACAAAGAGTCTTTTGGATATAATAGAGTTTATTTTTGTTTGTTTAATTTTTTTTTTTTTTGGCCCACCAGAAAAATTTTTGTCTTTTACCTGGTAAGCTCAGCATACTTGTACACAAAATACAGTTGAATTATTTTCATCCATTATTATATTTTCTGTCTTTTTGAGGGTGAATTTAATCTATTTACTTGTATTACGGTTACTGGAAATTTAGAACTTGTTTCCACTCTCTTAATTTATGTTTCTCCTATTCATCTTACCTTTTCTATTTTTCTTTTTCTATCTTCTCTTGACTTTATATAGAATTTGTTTAATCATTCATTTTTTATTTCCTTTTTTGCCTTCCAGGAGATGGAAATTAATATATCCTATTTTTATTTCCTGGTGATAGTATTAATAGTAGTCTTAGAACTCTTATTTAACAAGTAGATCTAAAATTAATCATATCTTAACTCCTCTTTCAAACAATACAAGTCTTAAGGACACTTACATAGACCTCTACCCTCTTCCTCCAAGTTAATTGAGTTGTTAAGTATGTATGCATGATGTCTCCAGAGTAGAAATAAAGTGGATAACTTTCCCCCTACTAGAGAGTGAAATGCATTTTCTTGTTCTTTGCTTTTTTTTTTCCCTGAGATGGAGTCTCCTTATGTTGTCCAGGGTGGTCTCCAACTCCTGAACTCAAGTAATCCTCCCACCTCAGCCTCCTGAGTAGCCGGGATTATAGGCATGCATGGAACAATTTTCAAAACAATTTTTTACTTTATGTATTTCAAAATAATGTTAATATTTACCTTTGTTTTATCTTACTTATAAATTGAATTATTTTTTTAAATGATCAAATGAATTTTTGTTTCAAGAAGGTAGCTAAAAACACGTATTTACTTCCTTAACCTTTCAAAACTCATATTAACAGAAGAAATATAAACATAAAAATTAATTCACAGCAGCAGTGAAAAACAGTCTGTAGGACTACCAGAAGACTAACACAGTGGAGAATTTCTGGATCTATAAAGTAGATGTCACATAAAGTATAATTCCAAGGAAGGAAGTAGATTGACGGGAATAAGAGAGTTAAAGGAGACTTCACTGTGTGTGTGTGTGTATGGTCTGAATTTCTACAAAGAAAATATATTCATATATAATCATTTCTAAATTAATTATGTGGATAATGGATAAGATTTCACAATAAAACCTAACAGAACTAAGGATCTTGAAACCCATACATTTGACAAATCTCATAAAAAACTTCTCCAAAGGGGAGCTAAGATCAGAGACAGTTGGGATCTGTAACCCAAGTGGAATTTACTTTTGTTATGAAATAAAGATCTGATTATATATATATATTGGTTGCAAATTGACTACACCATTTATTGATAGCTTATCTCTTCCCAACAGAATTGAAATGTCACCTTTATCATTTGCTAGATTTCTTTAAATATACGGATCTATATTTTCTATTCTTTTCTATTCATATTTTGTCCATTCCTGTCCCAATACTACACTGTACTAATTATTAATGTTTTTCAGTGTGTTTTATATCTGACAATGTTATTGTTCTTTTTTTGCAAAAGTTTCTATGTTACGCTCTTGCATTTTCTTTTCCAGATGAAATTTAGAATCTGAATGATTTCATAAAAATTATCATGGGTTATTAATTGTATAACATTAAATTTATGGACACATTTGAGGAGAATTGACATCTTTATACTATTGAGCATTTCCATCCAGTTTTACACTTGCTTCTCTTTTCCCTCCATGTTTTGTCTCTGCTTCTCTCTCCACGTCAGCTTTGTTATCTGCTAGTGAATGTTGTCCTCTTCCTCACTATGCTATGTTAGCTACTGCTTTCCATTCACATCCTCCCAGTTTCAGTACCAGAAAAGGAAATTGCTCTTTTTCCCAGCTGTACCTCAATAAATTCTGGGGTAGGATATTCTTTGGTCTGTCTTGGTCACATACTTCCTTCCCAAACAATCGCAGTGGCCAGGAAGGTGGGGTAATGAGCCAATTAGAAAAAATGAACCACACAGTAATTTGGGTAGAGACAGTAATGTAAAGAATATTAAACTATAACAGGGGATTGAAGTATTGCGAGAATGACTAGGAAGAAACAAAGAAAACTCTAAAGAATATAGGAATAGCACATATAAGGAGCAGGCACTGCCCCTCGGGCTGAGACGGAGCACCCAAGGAAGAGCTTCTCCCCATTGGCCCTCCCTCCACACATCACCATGGCTGAGCTCCAGACTTTATTGGAGAGGGCGGGCCATGGCTCAGTGAGTGATGTGGAATCTATGATGCTTCACAGAGGGAATTCACTGCAAATTCACCCTCCAGGTGCTGGGGAAAGCAGTTCACAGGGAGGTGTCTCGCTGGAGGCTCTCTCACCTGACAGGGTGGAGGCCGGGAGGCATTGCTGCAGTAGTTGAGAACTGAAGGAGCTAGCTGCGTGTGTTGCAGGAGTCACACACTAGAGAAGCTGTCCATAATGCAGCAGCCACATGCACTTCAGGAACACACTTGACCACTCAGCTTCATATGTGCCTTTCTGCAACAAAGCACTGCTATCTTTCCATGTAATTAGATACAGCTCTCTTTCTTATAAGTGAAGTTCACCCCTTCCCCAAAATGAAGAGACAGAGAGTCCTAAGAGTCATTGCATTCTTCATTGGCTACAGAAATCAATGCTCAAATTCATTCACACTTGCACAAAATATTCTGTTACCTAAAGAAAAATTGTAAAGTTAATTTCTGTGAAGAGTTGCATTGTGGCCTCAAAAAGATCTTTGTAAGTCCTAAACCCCAGGACCTGTAATTGGGACCTTATTTAAAAATAGGATCTTTGCATATGTAATTAAATCTTGAGATGGGATCATCCTGGATTGAAGGTGGACCCAAATCAATGCCTGGTGTCCCTATAAGAGAAAGAAGAAGGAGATGTGAGACACATGGACACTCAGAAGAGAGAATGATGTACAGACAGAGGCAGAGATTGGAGTGATGCATCATAAGCCAAGGAAATGCCAAGGATTGCTGGCAGCCACCAGAACCCAGGAGAAAGGCATGGAACACCCTTCCCTCCCTCAGAGCTTCTGAAAGGAACCAACCCCGCTGACACCTTAATTCCAGACTTATAGCCTCTAGAACTGTGTGAGAATATGTTTCTGTTGTTTTAAGCCACCAAGTGTGTGGTACTTTGTTGTAGCAGCCCTAGGAAACTAGTACAACTGCCAACAACTTGAATCTAAAATAAAAATGAGAAGTTGTGAAAAGAAGAAAGTGGTTAGTAAATGCATATAAACATTGCATTTAACATTTAACAATGCATATAACAAGCCAATAGAAAATATGCAGATACTTCAGGCCTGATTTCTGTCATTGTTCACAAGGCTATAATTGATATTTATGGCTTCCTCTTCCTCTACTCACTCTGTTTCCCCTGCCCTCAGCCAGAACCTCAGCTAGTTGGAATTCTTTATTTGGTGGAGTGACCCAAACCTTTATTTCCAAAGGGTCCAAGTCCTCAAATGCCCGACCTTTTTTCAGTTGCAGTCATTTTTCATTAACCTTAATATTGGACGTGGAAGTACTAAGAGGATACCCAGAGAATCCCCTGGGTTCCAGGCTGTCCTCCTTACCTTGTGATTGTATAGAAGCAAGCCAATAGCCAATTTCCTCTTGGGAATCAGGATCAATCACTCCAGCCAGTAGATTAGCTCCTATTTTTGACTTTTGCTTCAGTGGTATAAAGAACCCAAAATGGCCTGGTGGTAATCAGTCTCATTGTACGATTTAGTGGAACCATTGTTGCATCTCCTAATGGAAGCACTATCCCCTTAGGGACAAGGTCTCTAAATCGCAGCAAAGTTTCCAGGTAAAGAAGGAAAAATTCTGAGAGTAGGTTACTAGTTGACATTGTGAGAGGAGCCACTCTCACTGCCACACTCTGATTCAAATGTATTAAATATTTTGGCTATGGAAAAGACAGTAATATACAATGGTCTCTGATTCAAAACATATCAAGTAAGACAGAATCCCATTTTTCCAGAGTATTGTCTCCCAGCTGGGACCATAACTGAGTCTTCAGTAAGCATTTCACCATTTAGTTAAGCTAGCTGCTTCCAAGTGATGTTGTATGTGGTAAGCCCAGTTAATTCTACTGGCGTGGGTCCATTGCTGCACTTCCTTTGCAGTGAAATGAGTTCCCCGATGCAATGTTGAGTAGAATGCACTGATGGTAGATAAGGCATTTTGTGAGTTCACATATAGTGGTGCTGGCAGAAGCATTATAAGTAATGAAGGCAAATCCATTTCCAAAATATGCAATTATTCCAATGAAGATGAATCTTTGCTCCCTTTATGATGGAAGAAGTCCAATGTAATTAACCTTCCACCAGATGGCTGGTTCGTTGGCCCTGGGAGTGATGCCATGTCAGGGACTTAAAGTTGTTCTCTGCTCTTGACAGATTAAACACTTGGCAGTAGTGTCAGCAAAGTAAGCCTGGGTAAGGGGAAGTCTACATTGGTGAGCACAGGCATAGCCTCCATCCCTACCATCATAGCCACTTTGCTCATGGGTCCATTGAGCAAGCACCTGGGTGGCTGGGTAAAGGTGCTGACTGACATCCACTGAGTGTGCCATTTTGTCCACCTGACTATTGAGTCTCTTCTGCAGTATATACCTTTAATATATCAGATGTATTCAGATAGGACACAAGTATCTTCACAGTTTGTGCACATTTGAAGAAGTCCATCTTATACCTCTTTCTCACACTTCCTTGTCATCTATTTGCCAATTCCATTCCTTCCAAGTCACTGACCCTCTAGAAAAACCATTAGTCATTAGTGACTGGCCATTCTGGTCATCTCTCACTCCAGATATGCCAGACAAACAAATATAATGTCTTAATAATGCCCATTTGGAGAAGTTTCCTTCGTCACTGTCCTTCAGATCCTGAGGAGGGCTTGGAAAGCCAGCTGTGCTGCAAAAGGTGCATTCTAGAGAGGCTCTCCTGCTACAGGAGACTGTCAGGGGAGCACACTGGAAACTGGAAGAAAATCTTGTCCTATTTGGATGTTTCTCTAGCATTCTGTACTGACAGGACTTAACATTGTGATTGCTAGCAAAAGAAAACTATTTAAAAAGGCCAGACCCATCTTCCCAGAGCAGGCATAAAGAGTGAATTTGGAACTGAGAGGTAACAAATCAATTACAGCACAGGTACCATACAGTTGGGCTAGCTCAAATTAGAAACCCACCTTCCTATCAATCACTGTGGCTACTGAACCTCCCATTTGGACCCTCATTAGATTGGGGGTAGGCAGAGAGGAGGAGTAGTTCTCCAAAATAAGGGAAAAGAGCACTCCTCCCAAAAGAAGAGAGAAGTAGGCTAACAAAATAAAGATGTTCCCCACATTTCACTCTTTGGCTGCCCAATGAATTTGAATACATACACACACACACACACACACACACACACACACACACACTGCTTTCTTTGTATCTATAGTTCTTCTTAACATAAATCAGCTATCCCACATGCAACTGCAAATGTACTCAATCCCTCCCCAGTAGGAGGAGAAAACACAATGTCACATCCAACTACTGAATCCAGTACCAAGTTCAGGATGTTTGAATGCTCTCAAGCTTAATCAGGTCCCGATGTGACTAAATAATGAATAATGAATTTGTCCCCAATGCACAAATATACAATAAATGAGGAGGAAATGGGATAATCAACACTAAAGAGAAAAGGCAAAAAGGAAAAGCAACATACAACAGTTGTGAGCACATACCATATTCTGCTGGACAAGAGTAATAGGTGTAAGAAGGATTTCATTTCTCTAGCACAGAATCAAGATCAGCCAATCAAAGGACCAAGATTTCCCTTTTCTCAAAGATCCTGACTTAGAGGTGTAGTGAGAAGAAATCTCCAGGGACTATCCTGGCCGCCTAATTCGTCTTTCAACCAGAAATGGAGACTGGGACATTGCCTTTAAGATAGCACAACAGTAGGTACCTTTTGCTAGGTTGAGGAATTTCTGGCAATACCTTAAAACTTTGCTTGGCTGCCAGTCAATGGCATTCAGGGAAATCCATTAGCTTGGTATCAGAACTCTCACTGTGATATGAGCTTTGAATATGGACTCTGCCCTTCCTGTTTCTATCTCTTGGAAACTAGCCTGGTAACTCCATCAATCTCCCTAGATCTTAGTTCAATGGCTTTAGTCATAGATTCTCTCTGAGGGTGGGGTGAGAACAGGGTCGGGTATGAAGCCAGGCTATAGTAACAGACTCCATCCCTTGGGTTGTATACCACTAAATTCGGGTAATGGGGGACATTACCTTTTTCAATTGGTAAGTGGGTATAGCAAAAGATATTTAGGAAGAGTTCTGAAGAATAAGCATCCCCGACTCCACTGATCTCCTGGGTCTCTACATTCCTAGTTAGTATATTAACTTTATGTGGGGCAGAAAATGTAGTTATTTCAATTGGCAGGGTAGACATTATGTGATCCTTAGTAGTATAGGATAACTAAACCACTTGCAGAAAGGACTCCTCTTAACAATGCTGTATAATTTACACCCCCTCATTGCCTATCTCTTTCAGAAAGGCCATGCTGAACTACAGTTTGTCTTTCTCATAGCACTAAGGGAAGCAAGAAGTAGCCAACATATTCCAATAGCCTTTTATTTTTTTTGTTGTTGTTGTTAGCCAGGTTCCCTAGCTGGAACCTTGTTTGGCATAACAAATAATCTACCAACGTCTTTCAAACTCTCTTTGGTGAAGGATCAATTTTTTTTGTTTGTTTTTAGTTACCAACCCATGGCAGACAAACATCTTCATAAATAAAAACCCACATGCTTAGATGTCACTGTGATATCAAATTATTAAAAGTTACAAAATGCTCCTCTCAATTTCTATATCTATTTCATTGCTGACTAGTACAGCTGGCAGGCTGGCTTTGGTCTCTACATGACATTTTCAGTAGCATTGGCATAACCAATAAAGCTTACTATTTTCCCAGCCTGGGTTGGATGGCTCCTCACTGTCCCTACCACATCTTGACTACATTTTAGGGTCAATAATTGCAATTCCCCATTTCTAGGTATCAATTTCTGTCTTAAAGACTCTTGGTTCATAACATGTACTGCATATTCTAATCTTAGCTGACACCTGAGTAACTGGGTACATTACAAAGCAGTGAAGCCCATGGACTTGTCTCATCATCTTACTTCTTTCAGTGTGAGTGAATTCCTTGGTCAGAGGAATAGTGTATTCCTAGGGATAATGTGATAGTATAAGCAATCAATAAGTCTATTTTAAATGGAGAATGGTGCTTGCAGCAAAACCAAATTCAATTCCAGAATGAAGAATATTGCAGTGAGGCAAACTATTGAATGACCCATGAAAAAAAAGGAGTCCAAAGTAATTGACATGCTTGATTCCAGGTATCTTGCCTCATAAGGACCTAAGAATTGGTCACCCTTGCTGTAAAATTGACTTTTTAGCAGCAGCAGTAGCCACTGGAAAGAGCATTTCCCCTGCTATTTCCTTGGTAAATCAGACCATGTAACTCTCCAGCTTGAAATTCCACTTTCCCTAACACTTGGAAGAAAATCCAAACTCCTTCCATAATCTACAAGACACGAAGTTTCAAGGCCTTAATTGTTCTCCAACTTCAGCTCTTCTCTTGCTGTGTTTCCTGATGCCCCTAGTCATGCTAACACCCCAGCACAGCAAGCACTCGGCATATCCTGTCCCCTCTGCCTTGAACACTCTATGCACACCCTTCCCACACACATTCCTTTTAGAGATAAACTGAAATGTTACCTTTTAAATGCCCTCTTCCCACTATCACACAGACATTAACCCAGCTTCTTGTTCATTTTCTTCATTACACCTGACATAGCTATAATTATTTAATATTCCTTGAAAAATAAATTAGTATAGAAAATGAAACAAGTTCCATCATTCTACAGAGCTTTCAAATGCTTCTATATTTTTCGGAACGTTCAGAGTGGGAAGTGAAAGATCAAGAGGCATCCCTGAGGACCCTGTAAATATTAATAATTAAATACCCATAGGGTTGCACACTCCCAAATCCCCCAGAATTCAGCCCATGCCTTCTCTTTCAAAAGGGCAGCGGCATTCTCACTTTTCATCCTCGATTCACACCAATCAGAAGCCAGGCACCCATGACTTGCCTCGCGCGTGGTCTTTTAATAATTAAATCGGGGCTACCATTGACCCCAACCAGGGCCAGAGGCTACCGGCTGCAGCCGAGCTCCGGAGCAGAGGCCGGCGCGGGCCTGGGCGAAGGGGTCGGGGGCGCCGCGGGGTTCCGCGCGGCGTGGCGCTCCCGGGGCGGTTACTCGACTCCCGCGGGCCTCCCAGGCCACTCCTGGAGGGGTCCCAAGGGCCCCAGCGCAGCAGTTCAAACTGGCGAGGGGGCGCCCCTCGGGGGTCCTCGGATCATTCCAGGGCTGCGTGGTCGCAGTCCCCAGGCACCCAGCTTCCCTGGGAGCGCCCCCTCCACCGAGCTGCCGCTTCGCTTCTCCTGCCCGGAGCCCCAGTCCTGGACTGCAGCCGCCCTCTTCCACCTTCCCCCCTGCTGGATCCGTCTACCCGGCATAAAAGCCTCTGAAGTGCCTCCGGGCTCCCGAGGGAGCGTCCCGACCGCAGACCCAAGACGAGTAAGGAATATCAAAGGGTCAAACGAAAGAAGTGACCTAAGCTCCCTGCGTTACCCACCCATCTATCCGTCTGTCGTTCTCACGTTGTCTACCCTTCTATCCATCCCTCCTTCCATCGTCATCTATTATCCCCTATTGCTCCAAGACTAGCATTCGCATTCCTTAGAGTTTTATCGCCACACCGCAAATGAACATATTTATTTTGACTGAAAAAGCGAAGTAGGACTTTTTCAGACAGAAAATAAGTCTCAGTAAGTCGTTAAGGACTAGATTTACCAACTATATTATATGGGGGACCTTTTGTATAAACTCAATGACCTAGGGAGAAAGTTCTAAGGTTTCGACAAAAAAAATTAAAAGTCCATTTACATTCTGTGCGACAGAAATTACGTACACATATTTAGATATCAACTAAAAATATACAAGGGACACACGGTTTTTCCAGAACATTTTCAAGCGGTTCTCAAGCAAAATAAAATCTAGCCCAACGCCCTTTAGCGCCACCCCTGCCTACTCACACCGGCCGGGCCAGCCCGGTGGGCACTGGCGGCCTGACTTGGAGATCAGGACGGGGGAAGGGAGGTAGGGTGGAGGAGGGGTGGGGCAAGCGATGGGAGCAGTGAGAGCCGGAAGTGAATGGCTAGCGAGGAACCCAGGAGCGTCCTGTCCGGCGGCGCTCTAGCCCCCGCGCGCTGTCTCTATGGTCCCCCGCGTCTAGTCTATTTATTGTCGCCGGGAAGCAGCGGCTGCCTCGTACCCGGAACAACAAAGCACGAAAGACGGAGCCCGAGCCTCGGGGGCTCCTAGCAACGGGCCGGGGCGGGAGTTCCATGGAGACTGGGGAGCGCGCCCGCCTCATCATCATCCTTGTCCTCCAGCTTATCCTTCGCTTCCGACGCCACCGGCAGCAGCGCTGCCGCCGGGTCCTCTGCCGCCGCCGCCTCTTCCCACGGTAACCCCTTAGGCGACCCTGGGCGGGGGGAGCGCTGGCGACTAAGCGGCCTGAGTGCCGGGTGAGGGCTTCTGGGCGCGGGGCACCCGTGTGCGGAGCCGGGGATGTGCTGGGGGTGGGCGGTGCGGGGGCGGGTGACGTGAGGACGCTAGCTGAGATGGAGGAACCTGGTCCGGTGGCCGAGGGCGGGTTCATTTCTTAGGAGGACATGGTGATAGTTGGGGATCCCACTAGGGATAACGGGGTGGGGGTGGGGCGTCTCTGCCTGGGAGCATTATCCGGCCGGGTGGTAGGGTGAGAAAAGAGGGGTTAGCTTTCGTGTAAGCCACCACTGGGAAGTACAGGGGACAGTCCCCATATGTCTATGGAGCCATCACTCAGGGAAAGAGGACCATGCAGAGGTGCTAGGCGTCCGTTGCTTCCCAGAAAACTTCAGCGGCCTCTTTGCCGCGGCGGGAAGGCTCTCAAACAGCGGCTTCGTCGTCTCCTTGTTCTGGCAATGCCAACAGCCCCGCTTTATTCTAGTATTATTATTTTTGACGAAAATTAGGCTTGACGAAGAAGGATGTGGAAACGAGGAAGAGAAAATGAATTGTGGGTAGAGTTAGGGAGGGATGAGAGTCGGGATAAGTGCTTAAAAATAGCTAATAAGGGCCCTAAAAGTAAATCTGATAGGGAATGACGGTTTTAAAAAATCCTGCTGCCGAGATGTGCATCTGCACGCTCTGTCAGTGTGCTCATTGCGTTAAGGCTTAAACTGCAGCCAATCTACATCTGTGAGCTCTCTGACTGCATCTGTCACCTGCAGTTCCAAAGCAACATTGGCAGTAACAAGCATGAGCTTTCTGTATTTAGGCTTAAGAGCAGTGCTTTAAAACCGTGGCTCAAGGGAAGGAACAAGCTTGGTGTGGTTTTCTGTGTGTGTGAACAAGCAATAACAGATTCCCTGGGGAAATTGAAAAAGAGAAATTTAAGAAGGTTCAGCCATCCTGGCATAATTTTGCAGTCTCCTTTTAAAGTTTGAGAAAATGGCAGTTCATTGAAATCAAGAAATGACATTTAGCACTATTTGGTTGAAAGAATTATTCACGGTTTGATATGCCCAGTTAAATACCCATCAGTGTATGCTATCTCTTTAGCCTTACATCACAAATTATTTAATGGTTTTATGCTTTCCAAAATCATTTTAGATCAGTAAAGAAGGTTTTCCTGTGGCACACTGAAAAGACCATGTATACATATTGCAGTAACACTATTTTTGTGGCTAGTGGGGACAAAGCTCTTTATATAAAGCTGAAGATTAAAGATGAAAATAAAATTGCTAATTGATAGATGCAGTTGTGTCAAACACAGCTTCTGTTTGTCCCCCACCTCTTTTGCTAAGCCTGGTTTCTCTTAAGCAAAAAGGTGTCATACTTATCCCCAGCCTGGTCTTTTCATACTCCCTGCCCTCAAACTCAGTATCAGAAACTGTAATGACCTGCCTCTCTGTGCCCTTGATTAGTTGCCTGATTACTGAATGAGGGCTAGCCAGAATACAGTTTTTAACTTGGGCATTTTCATTTTAGGCTTTTAATTTGGAATTGAGGTCCAGTGTCTCTTGTTAAAGGCATTTCATATATGCCCAAACAGGTGGGCAATTTCCTTTAACAAGGATGGGAAGTGTGAATGAACATTAGGAAACTTAAATTGCATTTTAATACTCTTAGAAGAGAAGGGCAGTAGTATTATCTTTAATGAATTGGGGGCTGGTTGCTTAATCTTTTCACGTAGCTGTTCCTTTTTGAAGGATATGCTAAGATGACCACACTTGAGGCTGTAGATGTTGAAACCGGGATTTTCATGCATTTTCATAGCGCGTGTGAGTCTTAGTGAACTCGCTCACCCTCAGGGCTGCCATCAGACTCACTTCACCTAGACCTTACTTGCTACTGCCTCTGTCCCTTCTGTGTTTGAGTGGGGGTCAAGCCCCAGCTTCCATCTTTATTAACAATACATTTTCTGCTTTTCCTGTTCTTTGCCCCAGCATTCCCAATGTTTGCTGTTGTGTTAGTTCCTCTTTTTACTTAATCATGTCTGAATCAAAAATGATTTTTTATGCTGTTTGTATTATTTCTGTTTCTTACATGGTGTTTTCAACATACATCCTTTTCATTAATGTTACAGTGTTTGTTGCCTTTTCCTTCTGTATCCCTCCCCTTTATTTGGAGAATTGGGGTGGTCATGTCAGAATGACTGTTGGCTGTGAATTCATTCTGAATAACTGTTGGTTGTGAATACAACAGATAAGAGCTTGATGCTGAGAATCAAAAGATTATATTGAAATAAGGCATGTGAACATTTTTGAACTTTCCAGAATAAAAGACTTGAGACGCCAAAGTGGTAATATTGTAATTATAGACAGTCACTTTTTTAAAGGTAAGATAGTATTGTAGAGCCTGCTGTATGTTTTAAATTGAACCTTAGATTTTCCTAATTCTTATTCTTAAAAAATTATTCCTAAAATCAGTCGTGACTGCATTCTGCCAAATTTGAGAGAACTATGTGATTTCCACAAATTTTTCTTCACACAGAGAATTGTCACATCAAAATTTTTGTGGATTGAATGTACAGAATTTGCTATAAAATAGAACAAATACATATGAAACATACAGCTGAATATTTTTGGAGTGTCATTTCTGATCATAGATATGGCACATTATTTAAAAATCAACAGACACTGTATAATCTAGTTGAGTGGGTGTGAAGACTTTTTAGGTAAAGGAGGCCAGTAATAATAACCTGGGTAATTTATTTCCTTCTCTTGCATCATAGACCATGTGATGAAATTATTTCTATGGAATATAAAGTTTAAATTGATTTTAGAAGAATTTATAGTAGAATGCTTACACGATGTCTCTGAGTCAAAACTTGTGGTGCTTTGAAAATTTAGCTGTATTGTGACATTTAAACTGGTAAAGATTTCCTGAAATTTATATCCATTTTGTTGGACCTTCTGTGTGCCTGCTGCCATGTCAGGTGTGCAAAGCTGGGTGAAAGAGGTGTTCACATGCTTTTTGTGTACTTATAGGTAGCAGAGAAATGACATATGTGGGTAACAAAACATGGCAGACAAAAATTTGAATTTTAAATCCTTTATTACATACTGTCTGGTACTGTACTTATTGGTGTATGGATTTCATCATGCCTGCTAAATTAGAAGTTTCTTGAGGATCAAGAGTATGAGTTGCCATCATATTGTAGGTTTTTGTCTTGTACATGTATATTTTGAAGATTAGCTGGTTTATTAGAAGGAGATAAACGTTTATTTTTATTTCACTTCAGGGACTTATCTAGTGGATTTGGGGAACTTTTTTGAAATCTAATTCTTGATGCCTAAAATTTCAACTTTTTATCCTGGCTGAAAGGATGCAAGTTATAAGCAGCAAAACTTAGGACTTTGTTTTAATCAAGTCAAACAATAAAAGTAATGGTTGACTGCCTTGACTTGAGTAGATACGGTGTTTGTTCTTGTCACTATCATTTTGGGAAATTTCAAAAGGGTGAGAAACTATATACATCCAGGCCACATAGACAAATTTGATTTTTGTATTATTAGCCAATCAGTCTTTTCTTTAGAAGAGAGATGGAGGGTGTGTGTATGTATAGTTGTGAAAAAGCAGCAAGATTCCGGAAGTATGTCATTAGTGGAAAGGAATCAAGTCACATCAGAAATTCTATTCATCTGGTCTTATCTGTGACTAAAGGGTGATGAAGTTGGGAATTTGTTTTAAATGTTTGGTTTTGTGCTGGGAAGCATGCTGCTAGGGATCCCAGTAAATGTTAAAAAACACACTAAGGTGATTTCTGGAGCAGTTCAGATCTGCCTTCATATGGGAGTCAATAATGAAACCATTTAATATTTCGCAAAAAAATGTAACATGAAAGTTTGGCTGTTGATTACTTTCACCATGTAGTATTCACCTATTAAGAAAGAATACAGAGAATCAGATGGTGTGTTAAAAACAGAATTTTCTCAGGACATATGTGGATGACTTTAGTATCAAATCATGCTTAACACTATAGACAGGTGTCTGTAGATTGGCCCATGGTATGTTTTTGTGAGGACTTAACAGCATCTTAAAAGAAGTAAAAAATTTGCTTCCATTAGTTAAATGCTTCCAAAGAATCAGATGTTAACCTCCTCCTCCTGATAAATTCCAAGTATTTTCATGTGAGACAGAACAGTTTTGATCAGAATCAGTTACATTTTCTCAGGTTTAGAATTGGTGTAACACTTAAGTTTGCACTTTGAATACAAGCTGCCCGTGTTCAGCATCATGGCTGTACATAAGTTTTTCCACTGCCCTGAGTCCCAGTTTCCTCATCTGCACTATGGGGTTAATATTAGTAGGTGCTACTAGCAGTCGTACTAGGTAGTATATTAAAGGAGAACTGTTAGAGCACTTGAATGCTTTGTTTCTTTTGTTTAGAGGCTTTCTACTAAAGTGTTGAAATTCTCTCTTTGTAATCACTGACTATTGGACTCATCTCTGCTATTAGGTTTTGGGAGGGGGAAGTGCTTTTTTAAAAAATTTGAATTGTCACACAGGCATCTGGTTATCACTTATGGCAGATGGACTAAGTAAAGAGAGACATCTCTGTTTCTTGGAAAAGGAAAGCCAACAAAGCCTGGCCTGGCACTGTGTTGCAGCTATTGAAATGTTATTTCCCTGTGGACTTGACTGCTTGTTTAGCTGTATGGTACTTTTGAATAAAAGGAATAGACCCCAATGGTTTCATTTAACAGAATTAGTCTTTTTTTAGAAGACACTATTTTTTACTTGTGTAACCTTAATTGATGGTAAACTTGAAACTTGTTAGTGTCAGCGTCAAGCCATTTAACTTGAATTTTCTGTGTCACTATAAATGTTCTAAATAGTAGACTTTTTGTAATTTTAGAAGTAGCTGAAATTGCTACCCTGCTCCAATAATTCAAGTAGCTCAAGAATGACTACATAGGATTGCAAAATTATTTGTTTATGGTAAGGCTAAAACCAAATACTGAGGCTACCTAATCAAGGAAATAATTTGATAATTATAGCTTTGTTTAGACTGCTATTGAAATAGCTACCTTTTTAAAGCTAAGTCCAAATGTTTTAGTTTAGTTGTATGGACATTTGAAGCTGCTAACTGAAAAATAAATATTTCTGCTTAAACAAAATGAATTGCAAACTGCTCTTTCCTATTTTGGCTAATATCCAAATCTTGGTTTTTAGTTGAAACATATTTTTATAAAATATATATTAATAGAAGTTTATGTAAAATATATTATTAAAAAAATTTTGATTTAAATGTACAGGGGTACAGTTTATAATGTCTTCTTTTATGTTGCACTGGCTTTTAGTTGGTTATTATAAACCTCTACACACTAAAGAGGTTGGTAAATACGCATGTATTTAGAGGTGTGATTTTTGTTTTCCTGTTAAAAGAAAGTGAAGTCTAGTTGATACTGTTAATTTAGTTGAGCAACTAGATTGGCCAGAACAGATTTAGTGTTGATACAATATCGTTCACATTCTCGTAGCCATCATGGATTCTGGATCTAAAAAATACTGAGATAAGAGAGGAAATTATCATGACTATTTCATCAGATAGACATAGATACATAGCTCCTTTAATTCTAAATACTCTGAAGACTGTGTTAGGAAATTTTTAGGAAAACAGGTCTCCAAGGTGTCAATACTATTGTCCACAATAAAACTTACCTGTTTAGAGACAAAGGTCTAATGCATTGTTAATGTTTCCCTAGTGTTCTTTCTACCATAGTTTTTCAGGGACAGATGTTACTGTCTTTCAGATATGAAGGTAATAAAGCCAATGTGTAACCCAAAAGTGCAAATATGAAGATGGGTATTTGATTTATGACTATGGTCAACATTTACAGAGCCTATCATTGTTTGAACCTCAGCTAAGACTCTTGGTGAACCTGAAGCTTTTGTGGAACAAGAACCACCTCATATTTTTAACTTTTGTATACTTTTATTGAGCCACAAAACCTTTTTCCCTTACCTGCTTCTTGCTGCAGTGAGTTTCTTAGGCATCTCCAGTTACTAGTATGCATGTACAATCAAGTGAAGTTGTAATGAGCGTCCCTTAATTGCTCGTGGGTTGACCACATTCCAGGATCTTTGCTGGTCACAGATTAGGGGGTTGCAAGAGACACAGTCATGTTGAAGGCACAATGACCAATTCATTAGACCTTTCTCAACACAAATTTGGTGTGTTAATCTCAAAGGTACTCTGTTCTCTTTTTTGGGAACAGGGGAGAGAGAGAGGGCTGAGGTAAGGGATGCTACATGGCATGGCAGATTAAAAAGCTATATGAATAATAATCCTGTCATCTTCTCAGCAGCATATTGCTAATGTAAATCTTTATGTTCATATAGCAGAGAAAACTTTTGACTGGCCAATAATCTCTAAACTTCTACTTTAGTGCACAGTGTACAACTACTTGGATAATTGTTTAATTTGTGTATACATTTAGAATGCATGCCTCTTTATGTATTCTTTCTAGGCTTTTGTTTTGGGCCTGTTAAAATTAGAAGAGTTTCAAATGTCTGAAACCATATTCTGAATTGTCTTGTTATAGATTAGTATTTTCACTCTCACTTTGTAAATAGAGGAATAATGGCTTTATCATCAAACGCTGTTTAATTGAATGGGTGATACCCTGGCAGGGTAGCCATTCTGTGATGAGCAGCTATGGAATATCCTTAGGATGTGGATGAGTTTTAGAACCCTTGGCAGTGAAGTAAAGGGGAAAATAACTTAGGAGAGGAGAAAGGCAATACAAAAAGTGCTCTAGGTCTCTATGTGTGCTTTAAATTAAGTACAATAATTCTTTTCTTACATGAGAATTGTATTTCTGTATTTGTAAAAGCTCCTGGAACACAGTTGCCCTTCAGGATTTGGGGGTCTGACCTAAAACCAGTCAGGAGCACTAAGTGGAACGTGCCAGAAAATGAAACAAGGGAATAATAGGATCCTATTGGAGAACTTGAGTGATTTGAAACTACTGAGATTCTTATTGCTATAGTGAGAAATGTCTACTCTTTCCACTTATACCAACCCTACAATTCTTTCTTTCAGTTATTCTTCAAGTATTCATTTAATTCATCAACCATTTATTGAGTTTAGGATCAAGTGCTGCCTACTGAGTCAAGTTCTAAAGGCACACATTTAAGTTAAATAGTTCTCTTCAAGGAGTTTGGTGCCTGCAATCTAGTAGACAGTTACAATAACAAACAGTAACTTTCATTTGCTGTGCCCTCTGCTGGTGTGCTCTTCTGGTGTTTCATATGACTGGCTTCTTCTTAGCTTCCAGGATCTCATTTTAAGAATCATTTGTCATCTCTAAGAAACTTGAAAGGCCTTCCCTGGATCATTCCTCCTAAAGTTTCTCTTTTGTCATCTTGTTTATTTCCTTTATACCATAAATCACATTTTCTAATTATTTTAATTGCCAGCCTGTTGTCTGTTTCTTCCACTGGAATGTAACTGCCATGATGGTTCCTTGCCGGACTATTTTTTTCTGAGCTATATTCCCAGTGTCTACCCACAGGGCTTGGTACATATAGTTGCAATGTGCAATTGTGAGTAAGAGTTTGTTAGTTGAAGGAGTGGGGAAAGGGCATTTTTAGGCAGCTATAAGATCATGAAGGAGTCTGCTAGTTGTGCAAGAGGAATGGTATTTAATATAAAGTTGAGAATGTTAAGGTGTGTTGGAAGTGGAAGATGAGGTTATATGAGGAAGATTGGAGGTGGGAAGTGCACTGCATTCCAAGCCAAGCAGATGAGGTTCTATGTTGTCCATCTAAGAGAGCCAAGAGATGTTTCTTTAAGTAGAAATGTGGCACAATTAGGAAGATAATTCTGGTAGCTATTTGGTAGATGGACTAGATCACAGAGACTGCAAGCAGAGAAGCCCTTTAGAGTGCTGTAGCCATCATGACATGAGAGAGGGCCTAAAATAAAACTTTGTTGCTTTGGACGCAGAAAAGAAGCTAGATTAGAAGTAACTGAGTATAGAAGCAAAATGAGAGATGAAGAATGAGTCTGAAATTTCTGATTCAGGTGAATGAGTGTTGAATGTTGACTCCAGTCACTGAAATTAAGAAGAGACAGAGCAAGATCTTCTGAGGGGATTAATGAGTTTTGTTTTGGATGTATTGTTTAATTCAATAGATGTGCCTAATAGATGGTGGAAAACATGGATTCAGGTCTCTGATGGGTCAGGATTGATGTAGGAGCCAGCCGTAAGCTCATGGATAGCAACTGATGCCTGGAAAGCTTAAAGAGGAAAAGGATTTAAGGCAGTAGTTTATACCTTCAGGGATCTTAAACTTGTTTGAGAATGTGAAGAAAACAATGGCCTCCTCAGGTACACAGATTTGTGTGTATACAATTTCAAGAGGTTCCTAACCTATGGAACCTATTGTTGAACTTTTCAGGGACTGGCATGGACTTCAGTTAAGAACTTATGATTTAAGGAGCAGACAGAAGTATTTGAGATGGGAGAACCTAGGAAAAGGGCCTCAGAAGCCAGGGGTAGGGCATGGCGAGGGAGAATTTGGAGGATCAGAGATTCCTGGTGCTTTATGCTCTGGAGAGGTCCAGTAGAAGAGAGTTTCAGTTGTACCATTGGATTCAGCAATGAGCCATTCATTTGTAACGTTTTGTACTCTGTAGAGGCAAAAGGCGGATTGTGCAGGTTTAGAGCATGAAATGAAGTTCAGGAAACAAGCCATGGTAAACAGAGTGTAGAAATCTTGATGTTCTCCATGATAAACAGTACTAATAATATATAAAAATATAGCCCATTTTCGGGATTTACTGAAAGGGAAATTCCATTATTTTCATTACTTATTAAGATGTTTCAGCCCAGTGGTTCTCAACTAGCTACTCATTAGAAACATCTTGGAAATGTTTTAGAAACTAGGGCCCTACTCAGGTCAATTAAATCAATATGTTTGGGGAGTGAGCTTCTTCATAGTTTTTATTTCTTTTGTCTTTTTATTAATAATTAGGAACCGATTTCCAATCAGGAAGCTTCCTGATAACTCTTGTTGTGTGTTCTTTGTAAAAGCCCTTTCTTTTACTTGTATGTTATCATCACATTACTCACCTTACTGTTGTGCTAGTAATGTTCTCTTTCTCACAGACTTTCCTTTCAAATTAAAAAAAAAAAAGTGTGGCTTTCTTCTACTTTGTAGTCAAGTTCTCCATATTTATCTTTTTTGAGTGACATAATCCTCAATCAATTACTCAGATCTGATGAGTTCTGAGTAAAATAAGAAATTCTTAATGATACTTACCTGTGGAAAGAGTATTCATCCTGTAATCATGTTTGTTTTGTTTGTGTGTTTTATTTCTATTTTTGCTGTTTTGTAAACCAGAAAAGTTTGAACTCTATACCATTTTCCCAAGGAGCTAATTTCATAATCTTACCTTCCTTTTTTTAAAAAATGGCATTCATGCGGAGGGGCACACATATCTTTGACTCAAACTGTACAAAAGCAAATTATGTAACCACAATGTATGTGCCCCCATAAAATTCTGAAATAAAATAAAATAAAATATAATGGCATTCATGGATGATGTAGACCTTAAAGAGGTTGCCTACACTAAAGCATTTTATATGAAGGGTTAGCCTGCAAAAGCAGTTGAAAGGAAACTATCAAAATAGGAAATTTCACCTGTCATGTTTTCTCCTTGCAGTGTTTTCTCTTGATTAAATTCTCTATGAATTATCGGTGGTTCACGTTTGAACCCTGCATTTACATTCTTGAAATAAAAATCAGAACACAGAGGAGTTTGATCTGGATGTATGCCAACCCTGACACCAACCAGAAGCTAAAAGAGGGTTTATTTGGTCTTTTAGCTACCTAGTAAATTAACATTAATACTTGCAAATGAAAATAACCTTTAAAAAAATTATGCTGTTTTATTAGCATTAGTTTAATTGCTAAATTAGGCTCACAAATTTTAGTCACTTACTATGGGTAACTTAGGACAAATACCAAGCTTCTGTGTAAAGAGAGAAAACTTCCCAGTTTTTAAAATACTAGTCCATAATATGGTAACAGGAACACATATAAGCCCTACTCAAGAAAACTGATACCTCACAATTTAAATGACATGAACATCATAAACTTTTGTTGCAGTTGAATATCCAAACCTGTTGTGCTTCTAATTTTCCTGCAGGTACCTAAGTAAAATTTAGCAAAATATCTTTTGCAATATGTAGTAGTCTTGGTCAGTCTTTTTCCCTGTATACTCCTGTTTCTCTCACCACCTTCCCTGCCCCCTCCTTAAAAAACTCCACAGTCTACAGTTACTTGTTTTGGTTTGAAATGGTTTTGTTATTATAGAGAGTTTTTTTAATTCACTGTTAAATTTAGGGTTTTTTTCCAATATTAATTTCACTTACCAGATACATCAAAATTGTAGTCTTTATTTTTACCTCGTGCTTTTAAACTTCAAGGAACATGATCTGTTTTTGTGTTCCAAAGTTTGAGGACTGCAATGAATAACTAGAAATCCTTTCCATTTTTGAACATTTCTCTGTCATGAAATATGAAGAAAGGAGATAATAATAGTAACGAATAGCTAAATTTGAATGTTTACCGTATGCAAGTGCTAGGCGCTTTATGTGACATTTCACTTAATTTTCATAACACTGTGATGGGTTCTGTTATCTGCCTTATCTTACAGATGAGGATATTGAGGCACAAAGATGTTAAGTAACTTACCCATGTTCATACGGCTCCTAAGAGTAACAATCTGGATTTAACCCAAGCAGTCTGCTGAGTTCTTAAACTTGTGTGTGTGTGTGTGTGTGTGTGTGTTGTAAACATTGTATTTTAATAGCCTAAAGCTAACAGTTAAGGTTAAGCTCTACATTTTACTTAATGTGTGTTTAGTGCCTTGGGAACTATGCCAAGCCTGGGGTACAAAATAAATAAGATTTCACCATGCTTCTGAGGAAGTTATTATCTACCAGGGAGAAATATAAATAGGAAATATTTCACCATAGTTCCACTGTAGTATGGAAACTGCCCTGATAGAGGTATGTATATAGTATGGGACTCAGAATAGGGGTACTCTGGCTTAGTCTCTGGGATCAGATTTCTTAGTTCCTTTGATTTTTTTTTTTTAATTTTACCCATGATGATTTTAATTCTCTTCTTGGATTTCCAAATTTTCATTTCCAATCTAGACCTAGACCTACCTATCCTGAGCAACGGACTCTTAGCTGAATATCTGCTCTGTTTCTCCTCTCGGATGTCTCAAAAGTTCCATCGGTTCAAAATGTCCCAAAGGGAATTGTTAACTGCTCCTCCTTCTTCCATCTCTCCTACAAATCTGCCCTCCCTCCATTGTTTCCTATATCAGTAAATAATATCTTAGGCCACAAACCTGGAACAATCCTCCATGTCTTTTTTACCCATCTCCATTTCAATCACAAAGCTCTGTTCATGCTCTCTCCTAAAAATGTCTCTCCTCTCTACTACTTTTCATTTTTAACCAGTACCACCACTCTGATCCACACTAATCTCTCACCTAGCCTGCTGCATTAGACCCTGACTAGGTTTCCGTACCCGTTCTTCTCTTCTAGTCCGTTCTTCCATTGCAAAAGTGGTATTGATGTATTTTTGGAATGCAAATACATGATGTCATTTCTTCTCTCTCTCTCTCTCTTTTTTGTTTTTTTTTGAGACAGGGTCTCACTCTGTCACCTGAGCTAGAGAGCAGTGGCATCATCATAGCTCACTGCAACCTCAAAGTACTGGGCTCAAGTGATCCTTCTGCCTCAGCCTCCCAAGTAGCTGGGACTACAGGTGCATGCCACAACACCTGGCTAATTTTTTAATTTTTTGTAGAGACAGGATCTCACTGTGTTGCTTAGGCTAGTCTTTAACTTCAGGCCTCAAGCAGTCCTCCCACCTCAGCCTCCCATCTTGCTTCTCTTTTAGTTCACCATTGCTCGTGGGATAAATTGAAAATTCTTAACATGGCATAGAAGGCATGATTTGACCCCTCCCTATATCTCCAGCCTCTTCTTATGCCATTTTTCTTTTCACTCTTCCCACCCTAGCCGTGCAGATCCTCCTTCAGGTCCGAACAGCTCATACTGTTTTAACTCAGAGCTGAGAACACCTGCCATTCCTCTATTAGATGTGTTCACTGCTGGATCCCCTAGTATGGGGCCTAACACTTAGATTTCCTGTTCATTGTTATAGAATTGATCAAATGAAGGTGATGCCGAGCTCTACAAGTGGGAGTGAGCCACATGTAGAAGTGGGGATAAATCATTTTCAGCAGAAGGAATAGATTAAGCAGGCAAAAGGTTGATATTCTTTATATATAAGAGCTTGTATAAGTCAATAAGAAATCTTAGAACGAAAATGAACAAAGGATATGAGACAGTTAACTTCAAGGAAATACAAATGGTTAATATTAACAATACAGCCATGCATGACTTAATGACAGGGAGGCATTCTGAGAAATACGTTGTTAGGTGAATATCATAGAGTGTATTTACTTACAGAAATCTAGATGGTAGGGCCTTCAATACACCTAGGCTATAGGGTATGGGCTGTCGATCCTCTGCTACAAACTTGTACAGGATGTTACTGTACTGAAAGCTGTAGACAATTATAATACAATGCTAAGTATTTGTGTATCTAAACATAGAAATGATACAGTAAAAATTAATAATATTATAATCTTATGGGACCACTGTCTTTTATGCAGTCTGTCATTGACTGAAACATTGGTATGCGGCACATTACTGTATTCAAAAAGTTCACCCTCATTAGTATTCAAGGAAAATCAATCAATTCAGTATTGCTGCTTCTCATATCTCAGGTTGTCAAAGATCTTTACAAAATCTTTTAGTGACTAGGTAAGGTAGCATATGTATATGCTCCCAATTTTGTTTAATATATACAGCTAAATGTATGGATTTGGCAGCCTCAAAACATGTGCCCAACTGAGGATAGTAAAAAACAATAATTGTCACTATGATTAGGATTATGTGTGACTGTTTCTTATGTAATCAGAAAATAACATGCTATTTTCTTTAAAAATTGTGTATTAAGACCATTTATTTGAAATATTAAGAAATCTATCCAAAATAAATTTTGCTTTCATATAATAAGGACTCAATATGCCAAATTTCTCATCTTTGAGTTTGAATCCCCAAATTTAAAGTTGTATTCAGTAAACTATTCTTTTCCCTTGTTATCTACAATAATATATTAGTTAAAATTTATGTTAATGTTAGCATTGACTAATATGGCATTACTTTATTAAAGTGTATTATAATTTGTGAGATGCTCATTAATTCTTGAAAACAAGCATGGGAAATAAATGGTATTTGTATTTTACAAATGAGAATAGGGCAGTTAAGAACGAGTCCCCTGTCATATAGCTTACATTAGGATCTGTGTCTACTATCTTAACATCCACGTTTTCTTACTTTATAGATGTATTTTAGTATATGTTGAAACAGTGAAATTCTTAAGTAGGGTACGGTTTAAACATTATTAAGATGGGACAGGTATTAGATTATGTATTCTTACATTGCAAGATATTGCATTTTTTCAACCAGAACTTTTGCAAGAGAGTGTAAATCATTGAAATTATCTTTCCGTAAGCACTCATTCAGAAAATCAGCATTATTCAGATCTTTCCCTACCACCTCTTAGGAACCATTACAAATACAAATACTGTCATTGCCTGAATCGTAAAATATACTTCTTATTTTTTTTTTTTTAGTAGTTGCTGGCAATCTCAGTTGTTGTTAATTAATTACTATCTTTGTTGCTTCCTCAATGTAGATTTTTTAAAGTCATAGCAATTCATTGTGATGGAAGTTATTCATATGAATGCTATCTGCTTACCAGTCTTCAGATTTGGTATTAGATTGAGTCTAATAGACAGTAGGAGGAGACATATGAGGGGAAGATAATTTAACTTTCTGATTAACTTAATGTAATGATGATTTTGTCCATCAAATACTTTTGCTTGTACTTAAGCATTTGTTAAATGTTTTACCGGTAGTGTAATATATAATCCTTTTCTTTGGAAAGTACAGTTTTTTGTGGCCAGCCATTCTGTTAGTAAAATTCTCTTCATGTGGCTGGACTACAAAAATGCCAGCCCTATGGACTGACTTCTAAAGTATAAGCTCTTGGGCCAGGCACAAAAATGTCTTCCTGATAAAATATCACCCTGCCAAACAAGTTAAAAATTTTCAGTTTTGTTCTTCTGCTATTGCCCCTTAGTGTTACCTGACTCTCTCCCTTTACTGCCTCTTTGAACACAAATGCATGTTGAAGGGAAACTGGGAAGTTCAGGATTGTGATGATAAATTTTCTAAACTAACAGAATAGTTCTAGAATTAAAATGGAAATTTAGTGTGTAATTCCTAAATTTGTCTATGTGCCTTCATCTAGTATGTTAGACTCCCAGGATTTTAGAATTAGATGGGATCTTAAAAACCATCAGTCTAGTCTCATCTCATCTAACAGAAGACTCATAACACTCCTGTCGGTTAATTATCTAGCTCTACCTCCCTTTTAAAAATTTTTTCCAAAATTTTATTTTATTTTTTTTATGATGGGATCTCGCTCTGTCACCCCAGCTGGAGTGCAGTGGCAAGATCATAGCTCACTGCAGCCTCAAACTCCTGGGCTCAAGTGATCCTCCTACCTGAGCCTCCCAAGTAGCTGGGACTACTGACATGAGCTGCCACACCCAGCTTAACCCTCCCCTTTTTTTGACACTTAATCTGCTGTGGAGCCCACTACTTTGCAGTGGAGGTATGTATTATTTTGTGTGTGTGGCTTCATGAGGTTGTCTTCCATGTGACTTTGACTTTTGTCAGTTTCCTTTTTTAATTCAGATATTTGAGAACAACAACTGTGTTTCCTTTCTTGTGCTAAATATCCTGAGATTTTCCTCACACAGCTAGCTGTTTTTGTATTCCATACCGTCCGACTTGCCTCTGGATATCAGCACCTGCTTTAAATAAGTTCAGGATATTCTAAATGTTTCAGTAGCAGAGGTTATTACTTCCTTTGGTCTGGACACTTCTGTCTAACCTAGGTTTGTGGCTTTTTTTTTTTTAATTAATACAGTACAGTATATTTAAAACCCCATGTTTTAATATAACCTATTGTGAAGGACAGTCTTTATCTTAAACAGCTTTTAGAAATTACTATGGAAATTTTTAGACAAATGTAGGGAGAGTAGTATAATGAACACTCATGTATATGTCACCAAGATTTTTATTTTTAATTGACACATTGTAATTGTACATATTTATGGGATATAATTTTATGTTTTGATACATATATATGCTATTTAATAGTCAAATCAGGGTAGTTAGTGTATCTATCACCCTGTGCATTTGTCATTTCTTTGTAGTGAAAACAGTCACAAGCCTCTCTTCTAGCTGTTTTGTAATACATAATACTCTATTGTTAACCATAGTCATCCTACTGTGTAATAGAACACCAGAACTTATTCCTCCTCTCTATCTAATTGTAATTTTGTACCTACTGACCAACCTCTTCTTATCCTCCCCTCCCCAGCCTCTGGTAACCACTGTTCTACTTTCTCCTCTCTGCTGTGGTGGTATCAACTTTTTCTTTTTAGACTCCACATATGAGTGAGATCATGTGGAATTTGTCTTTCTGTGTCTAGCTTATTTCACTTAACATGATGTCCTCCAGGTTCATTCATGTGATTGCACATGACAAGATTTCATTCTTTTTTAAGGCTGCATAATATTTACATTTTCTTTACTCATTCATCCCTGTTGTTAGACACTTAGATTGATTCCATATCTTGGCTCTTGTAAATAGTGCTATAGTAAACTTGAGAGTGCAGCTATCTCTTTGACATACTGATTTCACTTCCTTTGTATATATATTCAGTAGTGGGATTGCTGGATCATATGGTAGTTTTATTTTTACTTTTTTGAGGAACCTCTATAGTGTTTTCCATAATGGTTGTACTAGTTTATAGTCCCCCCCCCAATAGTGTATAACTGTTCCCTTTTCTCCACATTGTCACCAACACTTTTCTTTTTCCTTTTTTTATAATAACCATTCTAGCTGGAGTGAGGTGGTTTTGATTTATATTTGATTTCATTGTGGTTTTGATTTACTTTTTCTGATGATTAGTGATGTTGATCATTTTTTTATATGCCTGTTGGCCATTTGTATGTCTTCTTTTGGAAAATGTCTGTTAAGGTCTTTTGTTCATTTTTTTAATCAGTTTATTTGTTGAATTGTTTATATTTCTTATGTATTCTGGATATTAAGTCCTTGTCAGATGTATAGTTTGCAGATATTTTCCCCCATTCTGTAGGTTGTCTCTTAGTTGGATGTAATTTCTGTCACCTAGATTTAACATTTGTTAAGAGATGAAACAGTAATACAGTATTTTTGGTTCTAAAATATTCTTACAACTACCATCCAGGTCTATGATGTATCTCAGAATAGATTGTCCAAATTTGTTTGGTTCCTGTGGCGAGATTCCAGACATCAAAGTAGTCATCTGAAACTTTATCCAAATCTCTTTGTTACTGAGTTCAAATAGTGAAAGATAACCTGTATTTTAAAGTTAAAATAGATTACAGACATGACATTCCCCCCTGAATATTTTAATATATGTCTCTTAAAAAAATAAATGTTGTCTACATAACTGTTCTGTTCTCACCTAACAAAATTGACAGTTATTCCCTAATATCTATCATGCAGATCCATTCAAATCCACTCAGATCACTCAAATTTCCCTCAAATGTCTCTTTTTTTTTTTTTTTTTTTTTTGAGACAGAAAATCACTCTCTTGCCCAGGCTAGAGTGCCCTAGCGTCAGCCTAGCTCAAAGCAACCTCAAACTCCTGGGCTCAAGAAATCCTCCTGCCTCAGCCTCCCAAGTAGCTGGGACTACAGGCATGTGCGCCCAGCTAATATTTTCTATATATATTTTTAGTTGTCCATACAATTTCTTTCTATTTCTTTTTTAGTAGAGACAGGGTCTCGCTCTTGCTCAGGCTGGTCTCGAACTCCTGAGCCCAAACAATCCACCCGCCTCGGCCTCCCAGAGTGCTAGGATTACAGGCGTGAGCCACCGTGCCCAGCCTCAAATGTCTGTTATACTGGTTTATTCAAACCGGGGTCCAATCAAGTACTATGATATATAGAGACATTTTATTCATTTTGGTAAAAAATATGGGCTTTACATTATCAGTGTTAAATTTGATTTTGCTGATAGTGCCTCATTGGGCTAGCCCAGTAATCAGCAAACTTTTTCTTAAATGGCCAGGTAGTAAATATTTTAAGCTGTGGTTTATTCTGTGTTTGTCACAACTACTCAGCTTTGCCATGTCATTGCAGAAACACATGAGCATGACTGTGTTCCAATAAAACTTTTACAAAACAAGCATTGGCCCATTGGCTGTAGTGTGCTGACCTTCGCCTAACCTATGATGATCGTCTTTTTTTTCATCTGTACCTTGACTGTTCTAAAATTTTGCATCAATTCATTAAATAATACCATTTGCTTACAATATTCAACTACCTGTGAATCCATCAAACAGTAATAGCTACCATTTAATGAGCACATGCTGTATGCTATGTACTTGACATACTTGATACTTGATAATCATATGTAATCCTTAAAAGCATCCTGGGAGATGCAGGTGATAATATCATCAATTTATAGAAGAGAAAATGAAGATTTAGAGAGAGGTTAGATAATTGACACAGTGTCACATAGCTAAATGTAAACACTAGGTCAGAGCCCCTTTTTGTAAAGTTTATGCTATACTATCAAATAAATGTGAGAGAACATTCCTCATTCCAAAGGCAAAATACTAGGTTTTCCTCCATCTTGGTCACAGGTATATGTTGAAAGACTGTCAAGTAATGTGTCAGAATCAGGACACAAAATGTCTATTTCCTCATCTGCTATTTCAGGAGCTTTATAAAGAATATGAGATTAGTTTGGATGGCGTATCTTACTTTTAGAAAAGAGCTTTCTCTAGAAGACTGAATAGTTTATGTTGTGTTTGAAAATTGGTCTGTTAGCAGTCTTCCCTTGCTTCTGCCATTTTTTTCAAGCCATGGATGGTAATTTTGTGGTTAAGCCTTTGAGACCCCTCCTTCCGTATCCTCAATTCCAACTTGAATACATTTAAAGTGGCTAGATTCTACCTTTCTGTAATCTCAGGTTTATTTAGTTTTAATTTTTGGCTTTCAATTAGGTTTTAAGGTTATTTTTGCTTTGTTTTTATGACAGTGTTTATTGTGGTCCTTCAGTTTAAATATCTTTTCTCATGTGGTAAATTTATTAATAAAATGTAGTAGTCTTTGATGTGATTTGTCTTAAAAGCCAGGAGGTGGCAGTATTTTCCAGGTGATGATTTAAGGTTGCTGTTTGTTGTAGATGCTGCAGAATTGGTTTTCAACACCTCTAGAAGGTCAGAGGACCTAAAATAACAGATGTGTTCTTGTCAGTAAAGTCATTGAGCAAAGAAGAAGCTGCTTCAACTTCTGTGATACATTTTAATAGAAACCTAGAAATGCAACATTTCCTGAAGGTAGGACAGCTGCAGATTTGAATTTTGAAGGAGATATTTGACAAATCAAACTCATACCAGCCATTTACTTGAGAAACAGGACAAAACACCTGATCAAACCATGTCTTAATATTAGGCCTTGGGCAGTGGGCAAATTCTTGATATTTATATTTAAATCAAAGTGGAAATAACTTTATTTTTCTTATGGTAAACCTAATATGTATTTATTGTTTTTTTTAAATCCAGACTCTACAGAAAAATAAAAGAAAAAATAAAAAAGAAAAGCCACTCCGATATGCCAATTTTCTGAGTAGAATAATTGTTAACATTTTGGCAGTTTTAAGTATATAAATGCAAATGTAGATATATAAACCAAAATGAGCTCATTATCAGACATACTTTTTTCTACTCTAGCAAACATTATGGATCTCTGTCCACATCCATGTAGTTTTGTAATTTATATAATAAAATCTATTTAGTAGTCTGTTGTGTAACACTATGCTATACTTTATTTAACAGTCTCTTTTAGATGGACATGTAGGTTGTTTCTTTTCTTAACAAAATTGCAATGTATAATCTTTATTTATACTTTGCTCAATCCAAGTATTTCTCAAGACGCGTTCTTACCAGTTGACTACAATTCCACATACATGCACATTTCAGATTATCTGGGTACACACTGCCAGTCTGTCTCCTGTAAAAAGTTTTTGTGCCAAGTTATGAGAGAATGCTGGTTTACTCACATCTTCATTGACACTGTTTGATGTTTGCCAATATAAGTAAGTGGTATCTCATTCTTTGAAAACATGTATTCAAAGAATACATGTTCAAAATACATGTTTGAATACATTCAAAATGGCAAAGAATTTCTAAATAAATAAATAAATAGTCCAAGAAAAATAATAATGGAAATATAAATAGTGTTAGAATCAAGGGATAATGAAAAACATTATACATCCAACTTTGAAGTCACATCACACCTAAGACTCTGTTATAATTGCCTGAAATGTTCGTACAAGAAAAGAGAAAAGGTTAAAAACTAAAGTATTAAGCATTCAACTTACATTTTTTCCGATGTAAGAAATTAGAAAAAGAATAGAATAAATCTGTGGAAGGAAAGAAATGATGGACATAGGCAAAAACATTTAAGAGAGGATCAACTGCTGATAAGTTTGTTCTTTGAAGAAACTTACCAAAGTATAATAGAAAAGCCTTTCATTAAGATTGATGAGGAGGATGAAAGGCAGGGATAAGTGATACTAGGATGAAAAAGGGATAAGTGTGCTACAGCAGAGATTTTAAAAGATTATTGAGAATACCATGAAGAATTATATGTCCAGTAAATTTTAAAATTTAGAAGAAATGGAAAATTTCCCAGGCAAATTTAATTTAACAAAACTGACTCAAGAAGAAAATAGAAGGCATTAACTGTCTTAAAATTCTTAAAAATTGAATTGGTCTTTTAAAATTCATCAAACAAACAAGAAACAAGTACAAACAATTTTGAATAAAGTCTTCTAAACTGTCTTCCAGATTCTGTCAGATCAGTTGTGGCATTAGATTCTCATTGGAGCGTGAACCCTACTGTAAACTGTGCATGCCAGGGATCTAGGTTGCATGCTCCTTATGAGAATCTAATGCCTAATGACCTGAGGTGGAGCTGAGGCAGTGATGCAGGTGATGGGGAGCAGCTGTAAATATGGATGAAGCTTCACTTGCTCACCTGCCACTCACCTCCTCCTATGCGGCCCAGTTCCTAACAGGCCACGGACCAGTACCAGTCTGCGGCCAAGGGGTTGGGGACCACAGGTCTAGTATAACCTTAATACTCAAATCAGATAAGGACAATACAAGAAAAAGCGATATTATAGACTAATTCTACTTACTAACATAGCTGTATCAATCCTAAATGAGTATTAGCAAACTAAATCCATCAGTATATTTTTTAAAAATCATAACGTAATTGGGTTTAGAGATATACTGTATATGTGTAATAAGTTTAGGAGTAATATATAAGAGTGATAAGACACCAATTGAGAGTAGAGTTTTTCTCTGGAGGGGAAGGATGAGGATGTAATTTGGGAGAAGTGCATAGGGAGACATCAGTTGTGTCGTAAGGTTTATTTTTTAAGCTGAATAGTGGGTACATAGATGTTCATTGTACTATTCTTTTTGCCCTTTTGTATATCTTAAGTATGTTATACTATAGTGATATGGCTAGCAGACTTAACAGCCTTGTAAGTTTAAATGTTACTTTCAAATACTGTATTTTTTGTGGAGTTACTTAAACATATTCTCTTTGGAGCACTACAAACCAGTAAACAACAACATCAAAAATTTATGTATAAACCACTGTGAAATATAAAGTATACTACCTATTAAGTAGCTTTAAAAGGTAAGTTTCAGCCTTGCTAACAAGTTTTTTCCATGCCTAGAATTAAAAGAAATACTTTGGAATTCTAGGTAGATGAGAAATTTAATATAGGCAGGAGATTGAAATGTTGGATTTTATAGCATTTATTCACTAAATAATAATGGAACATTTTACCAAATGTCAGATATGGTGTTGAGCCATGGGAATGTGTAGACCTTTGAGACATAGCCTTGACCTCAAAAAGCTTATAATTTATTAGGGGAAATAAATGATTCTGATGTTTAACTATAGATACCATAATAATAAACAATTTGTAATATTTCTTTCCTAGTGGGAATTAGTTTACACTATCTTTCCTATGGCTGTTGTGATGGTGTTGTTTTAATTTAAATAAAGTTAATGTGTGTGTATTTTCAGGAATAACCTAAGCCTTTTGAACTACTACTATTTACTCAGGTAGACCTTTTTTTACTCATTGATAAATTATTTAACTACCTTAAAACTACAAGGAATATGATAGATGCTTTGTAGAAATTGAGATTTATCTATTTCGCTGGACTGCCATCTAGTTATCCTATCTAAAAGGGATATAATATGTTTAGCTTTAAAAAGTGAGTCTTTGTTAATATCCAGTAATATTCTCTTCTACAAGGTAGATAAACTGATTGCAAATGGGTCTTTTTTCATACTTCTTCAGAAAGTATGAGATCTTTCATGAAGGGTACCTCTTTTTTAAAGTACTAACTTTTTCATACTATATTTTTAATAGGAAACTTTTTATTAAAAGTTATTTTCTGAGCCTGCTTGCCAGGCTACTTATCTAAAATATGAACATTTATGAGGAACTATTGCCATGTCCTCATTTTTAAAATTTAAGTTGCTGGAATATTGGAAACAGTAGTCAATTTTGAATTATTTCAAGGCTTTGTTTTCACAAAGATTTGCTTTACCCCTTCCTTCTTGACTTATTTTCACCTTATATTTTATCCTTATGTTGTCTTCTCGGGCATTTTAGTAGTTTAGAACTCATAAATCTGAGTCAATTTGTTTTAGCCTGTTTGATGTAAAAAAAAAAATTGTTGTGAAACAGTAAATTTGATATAGTTTCTTCATATGAAGTTTCTCCTTATGTAGTTGCTTTTTGTAGCTTATCCTCAGGTATGTGTAGCAATTAGGATTAGGTTTGGCAGTATATAACAAAAATCCAACATGAGGGCAATTGATTTTTCTCTCACACTCATGAGGTCTGGAATTAAGAAGTGCAGGATAAGGAGGTTTACAGCATCTCAAAAACCCCAGCCACTTCTGTCTTACTGTTCTGTCATCCTCATCCTCATTGTCTCGTGGTCCAAAATTGGCTGCTTGAGCTCCAGCTCTCACATCCAAACTCTAGGCAGCAAGAATGAAGAAGAGCAGAAAGGCAAAAGGAGTCTTTGCTGGTTTAGTTGGTCGCTGTAAGCAGACTTCCCAAAAGACACATACCATTTCATTTTATGTTCATTGACCAGAACATAGTCATGTGGCTACTTGGCTATACCTGTTGCCAGGGAGCCTGAAAACTATAGTATGAATATTTTATTTCTGTCGCAGTGTACCCAGCTAGACATCTGGGTTCTGGTCATTAAGAAGGGAAGGGTGGAATGGATGTTGGGGTAAGTAACTAGGAACCTAGCAGAAAACCTGGTGGTGTCCAGATGGCTCAGTAACAGGGCTGTAAGGTATGCAAGGGAATTGATGCTAAGAAATCTCTGATCTGCCTGTTAATTTTAACTTATTTTATCAATAATCACTGTCATTCATTGTATTATTTTCCAAATATATGCGCTAAGTACTTTTTATACATTATTTTATTTAATTCTTAACATTACACTGTGGTGGACACTATTCCATGTTATAGTTGAGAACACTGAGGCACAGTTAGATTATGTAACTTGTCCAAGTTCTTACAGCTAGTAAGTGGTGAGTCAGAGGTTGAGCATGCTGCATAAGAGCAATGGTAATAAACTGCCTGCATTGCCTCTGCTTATTAATCTACCTGCAGTTCCCAACGTCACCCCTGCCCCACCCGTTGTACATAAGAAAGGATTTGAGGTAGCTCAAATTTACACAAGCAACAGAAAAACAAAAGGATACACAGATTGAAGGGAATATGGGAATATAAGAGTGAGAAAATATAGTGAAGTTGGGGTATAATTGATACACAGAATTGAATGCTGTGTGGTCCTATAGAGGTGTTAAAAGTCTTGATCTGGCTTTTGCCTGTGTTCTATCAGAAGCTAAAAGAAAAACGACTAAATTTTCTTTATTTGGACTCTTGGCACCTTCATTGTTTTAGTCATGATAATCTTGAATCCTTATAAAGAATACCAATTTTTCACATTGTAACTGCAAGGAGTCTTAATTGGGGTATATTTTTACTGTTTTCTGATTTTCTTTTTGTGAGGTAAGCCAAATTGCCATTGTTTATTTTTTAAGGTGTGAAAACCCAAAGAGAGAATTTTTAGCTAGATATAGGTCACGTGCTTAGTAAAAACCAGGGCTTGTTTGCTTGTTTATATAAATGCTCTTATCGTAGGAATCTTGGAAAATATATATTGGAAGAAGTCCATTACTCTGCCCAAAATGGAAAAAAGTATATCATCCTTTTTATAGTGCCAGCAAGTTGTATAAGGTAGATTATATACCACTAATGGTTGGACACTGGGACCACGAAGTCCAGCCCTTGAACATGGTATGTGTGGGGAATCGTCATAACTGTGGTAAACCTAGAACGTAGTGGTTGTAAAGGAGAGTAGCAGGAGATAAGTATGGCAAGTTCCTGGCATGTAAAAGTTACTTCTTAATTTAAGGAATGAAAGTTAGTTCCAGGTTTTGTAGGATATTATATGGCATGTTATCTTTTTAAAAATAACCTTTTTAGTGGGGAGAAGAAGGGACACGATTTGATTCTAATAACATTTGAAAAATAAATAATATAGATTAATTTCTTACATTTTAATTTTAAGATTATGGGAAATAAATTAACAGAACATTGAAATTTAATGACTTTATTTTGTTTCATTTCTCAGGATGTGATCTTCGTGGTGGGAAGCTAAGTTTTTAAACTACCCCAATGGATGCAGACAGTGATGTTGCATTGGACATTCTAATCACAAATGTAGTCTGTGTTTTTAGAACAAGATGCCATTTGAACTTAAGGAAGATAGCTTTGGAGGGAGCAAATGTAATTTATAAGCGTGATGTTGGAGTAAGTATCTTAACTTTGGTATGTGTACTTATAGCCTAATTTTAGAGTGCTGTAAGTGATGCTAAAATGTATCCATTCTACAGATAGTTTATGAGCAACTTTCCATGGGCTAGTTGTCCTGGATACAGCAGTGAGCCCTATAAAAGCTACCCCTCCTCACATGGAGGTGGCAGCTTTTGGAGATACAGCACGTGTATTTGAGTCTTAGCAAAAAACTCACTGATTAGAGATATTTTATTGTTCTCTCAGTTTCTTTCAACTGAAGAAAGGGACTTTTATAATTTCATGTATACTTACTCAAATATATTCAATTAAAATTATATTTGAGACCCTAATATATTGTAATTTTTGTATTACAATATTAATTGTCATATCCCTCATTAGTTAGCCAAGATAGATGATTTTTCTTTCATAATAAATTGCTGAAAATAATATGGTTCAGTTCTTAACCTGGACATCTTAGTTTTTGTTAAACCTGTAATACTTTAAAGCCTTAATATTAATAAGTATAATAATAAAACCTTAATGTTTATAATGTTTGTTATAAATGACAATGGATATTTATTTGGCTTTTATAAACCAAAGATTGATGAAATGGTATATTTTATACATTATGAAAATTAAGGATGTGTCTGAAGGCTCTATTCACCTCTAAAAATTAGATGCCAGTATATCTATGTAAATTGTCATTAGTTCTTTTACTAGAAACTAAGTAAAAATGAACTAAATTCAATTAAATTTTCAATGACCTTACAATTAAAGATTTCCAAGTTCATCAGTAACACCATGTTTCCTTTGAAAAAAGAAATAAGTATGTCTGCTAAAAAGTTTAGAGAGGAATATTCCTAACACTGCTTTGGTACTTTAGCATAACATATGCAAAAGAAGTAGTTTTTTTTTTTTTTTTGGTTCTTTTTTTTTTAGGAAGATTAATTGAAAAATCTGAGTTCATACACAAACTGGTGGTGAGAGAGTCTAGTGGTACTCAGTCACTTCTGTATGCAATTTTATGATGTATTTTAGTTCAGATTTTATCTTCATCTTTGGTAAATTTTGAATCTCCCTAGATATAATAGCTTTCTAGTTTGATAGTATGACATATGAGACATATGACAGAGAAAAGGAAGAACTCAAAATGTGACAAAAGTTTTAAGGAGAAATGCCCAATTCATTTATATGTTATATTATTCAGTAAATATCTCTTTCTCTTTCTTACATATAATGGGCATATAATAAATATTTCCACAAATGAAAAGTTCCAATGAAAATTTAAATTTACATATTATTTTAGAGCTTAGTCCTTGATCTGTTTATACTCAGTTGGTAGGTTATTTCATTCCAACCCACAGCTTTAAATGCCTTTCACATCTAAGGAATCTCAAATTGTATCTCCAGCTTCAATGTCTTTCCCTTGAGATTTCCATGTTGAATTTGAGTATGTAATAAGCATTTCAACTGTAAGATACAATATAAAGTAGTGTTGGGTGCCATGAAGCAGAACAAAGCAGGGTTAGGAATTGGGGAGCAATAGGGATGGGTGTTTCAGTGGAATGGTCAAGGAAGGCCTCTTTATGGAGGTGACATCTGATGAGAGACCTGAATGGAATGAGAATACTGAGGAGGGAATATTCCCGATGAAAGTAGCAGCTACCACGAAGCTCCTGAGGTATGAACAAGTTCGGCATGTGTGAGGATCCAAACAAATTCCAGTTAAGTGACTGGAGTGGAATGAGAGTTGAAATGTTTGTGTACTTGTGGTACATTGATTTCAAGTATGTGGTAAGAGATTTATGTAGATCTTGTATTTTTAATTAATTAAGTATCCTTTTGGGTTTATATGTTCTTTGTGTTCAGTGTTGTACTTGATTTCGGAATGAGTGACTTGGAGAACAGTTATTTCAATTTTGGATAAGCTTGGAGTATTTGGACATTAACATGGCTACATAGAACAGAACCATATGTAAAAATTAATGCTCATTAGGTAATCAGATTTTTTTTGTTTTCAGAAAGTATTAATGAAGCTTAGAAAACCTAGAATTACAGCTACAATTTGGTCCTCAGGAAAAATTATTTGCACTGGAGCAACAAGGTAAATATTACTTGGGTTTTTAATATTTATTTTTTACTTATTCACTCATGGAAAGGACATTTTCCTAGACTTACATGAAAAATTATATGTTAAGTTCATTATGTTCCTCAGTATAAAATTTATTTCCTGTGTAACTGATAATCTTTTTCTGTCCTTAAAACCATAGTGAAGAAGAAGCAAAATTTGGTGCCAGACGTTTAGCCCGCAGTCTGCAGAAACTAGGTTTTCAGGTAAATTCCAAAAATTATCCAAACTGCAAATATTCAAGGATTTATTTTTGTGAAATTAAAAAATTTTAATGTAATAGACTAAAGAAATCATCACAGAAACTCTTCTTAATGGTTGAACTTTTTCTAGATTTTTTTTTTTTTATATGCTGGCCTTCAGTATGAAAATGAGTAGCAAAACTTGCCTGTGGGTGTTTGTAAAAGATCCTAGCACTGTCCCAAATTCCTTTCCCTTAAAGAGACTTGTTTCCTTACAGATTACTTTCCTTTTCAACTCATAGTTTTTTCACTTCTCACCAATAAAAAAAGAAAGTTTTTGGTCATCTCACAAATGCCAGGTCAGGATGATGAGTAGAGAGCTGCAGAGTCCTGTTGACATGAACACACAGGTTGGCAGGCTCTCGCACTTGTAAAGTGACTGTCGGGCATGTCAGCTTTATCACATATAATTCTGTAGAAGTATACCTTCTAATAAAATGATTACATATTACAGAATTGCTGAGTCACTTGCAAACGATGAGTAAATGAAAGATAAAGATGAGATGTGGTCCCTGAAGAGGAAGATGAGACTATTTGGGATTTAGATGAGTTTGTGGAAACAGGGATGGGAAGTTGAGTTTCTCTCTGATGACTCAGTCTCTGAAATAGAAGGTGATAGGAATGGACCGAACTGCTCTTGGGGCATGGGGTTTGGTGCTTGAGGAGAGTGGCACTCCAGGGAGCCTTGACGTGTACCTGGATTTGAGGGTAGTGCTATTTTGCAGTTCCCTCGCTTTCTGCAGCTGCATTGTGCAAGTACTGAGTTGGAGGATACTTAGCTCATCTACAATTGTGATTTTTAGGAAGAATGTTTGAAAAGATAATGAAATGAAATGATTCAAGATGGTGGGAATGGCTGAAATAATTAAGAGAACATTATTTTCAGCCTTGGTGCTCCTTTTCTCAGCATAACTAATTAGAAGTGGGAGAAATCCCAATTAGTTAAAAACACAGTTTTATCACTCTATCCCCCAAGAGAAAATAAATGTCTAACTAAACTCACAGAAATGTCATTTGACCTTAATGTATGTGAGAAAAACATCTGACCTTTGGAGCCTGATGTACCCTCTATTTATGGACTTTTTAAGGTGACATCTTTTCCATTTTGACTCTTTAGAAGGAGAACCCTGCTTGAATTTTTTTTCTCACTATTCTCTCTCCTTTCCCAATAGTTTTAAATATCCCATTTAAAGTATCAAAAAGTTAAACTAAACATAAGATTCAAAAGACCCTGAATATACCATTTTAATCATGCAAATATCTCAGGTTTTAATTTTTTTAATGAAGTTTTTGAGCTTTTTTTTTCTTTAATTCAATTATAGCTTTTAATACTAAGCAACTTCTAAAGATATACAACTATTATGTACCCATAATAATTAAAAATAACAAATAATTTTTAAAAAATACTATATCCATGCTTAAGATGTTTCTGTTTTATCTTGTTTCCACTAAATTATTAAGGATTGCTATGATGAGCAGCTTTTTTTGTTTCAAAATAAATTCATTGCATTTTACTTCTTTCCTAAAGGTAATATTTACAGATTTTAAGGTTGTTAACGTTTTGGCAGTGTGTAACATGCCATTTGAAATCCGTTTGCCAGAATTCACAAAGAACAATAGACCTCATGCCAGGTAGGTCTTTGAAGAATCAAGATAACTTAGCAAATTTAAAATCACTAGTCAGGCTATAACTATTTATATTAATTGTGGCTTTTCTTGTTTAGTTATGAACCTGAACTTCATCCTGCCGTATGCTATCGGATAAAGTCTCTAAGAGCTACATTACAGATTTTTTCAACAGGAAGTATCACAGTAACAGGTATTCTATGATATTGAAACAAAACTTGGCAGTTACAGATTGAATGATATAAGAAATGCCCATAACAAGATAGAAATAAGGTCTAATTTGTCCCTTTCAGTGACTTCTGCCCTTTAAGGGGAACCAGTCTCCTGACTTTTACCACTGGAGATTACTTTTACTTGTTTTTGTACTGTTTGTAAGTCTTATCTATACTATTTTGTGTCTGTCTTTTACTCATCATTATCTTAGTGAGATTCATTCATATTGTTCCATGTAGGTGTATGTAGATCATTCATTCTCATTGCTGTATAGTATCCAGTGTGTGAATGTGTCCAAAGGCATATGAGTAGTTTCCAGTTTGGAGCTGTTAAGAAAATTCTATATATCCATCATATGATTTTTTTAAATTTATGATCTCTTGCATTTAAAATACCCACAAGAAACTTATTTTATGCACTTCACAGAGGTTTTACATTAGCAAAATATTCAAATATAATTGGTACCTATTTGTTATGTTATATGTGAATTTTGTTATATCTTTTGAATCTTTAAGTATTTGGAAGGGGTGGTTTCAGAAGACTGGGCATACGTGTCAAAGGGTAGCATTAGCATGCAGTATGATTTTTAAAGGTACTGTGATTATAAATTGTGCAGAGGCATTGTTTGGGAGTCAAGCGTAACCTTAGGCAAAACTGAGTTAAGGGAAGTTTCTTTAGTGTCCTTGAGTTTTGCTTTTTATTTGTTCAGTCCTTAGAGGAAAATAATAATTTTTGAGAACCTTTAGACTCTCAACAAAAAAAGCTTTAGTTGTGACGCATCCTATGGGTTTTTCCATCTTCCTTGGAGACTTTCAAAGCCTATTGCCAGGATCGCACCTAAATCTTAAAAATGGGCTGGTGGGGGAGCAAGTCTGTTTGTTCCCTTCTTTCAACTATCTGTTTCCACACTTTGGAGCTTGGACATCTGAGAGGCCCCAAAGTCTATTGAATAGTCCCTGATAAGTATAGAATAAAATGGTGCATATGTAAAATCTGTATTTATTGAGTTAATGGATAATTAAACAACACAATAAGAAACTGAAGATAATTGACCTGGTTAAGTAGAATACATTATTTACATCTGGACTATCCTAGAAAATGTTAACAATTTGATGAGCACATACTGAGTGGTTCCCGTGAGTAAACACTGTCCTTTGTGGAGAGGGGTAAGGTGAGTCAGGAAGGAGCCTCCCCAAGATAGGATGTGGCAGGGACCTTCAAAGCATTTGCAGTGGGTAGATATGTAAGTTTTCAGGATCTTTCAAAAACTGTGTATGAATGAAACCATTTTTATTCAAAATAAATTTTTTGAACATATCTTTCATTGCCCTTTTTTATGTTTCTTCTTAGCTATTTAAATGAAAGATCACACTTTTAAAAAGTTGTAGCCTAACCAAAAGCCAGACAACAGCAATCCAAAGGACAGTGATTGTCTAGTCCCATTTCTTACTCCTTCCTTTCACACATATTATATTACAGTGCTTTTTATTCTCCTCATGAGAGTTTGTGTGCAGTTTCTTACACACTCTTTTCAGACTGGTGCCCTAAAACAAAATGAATAACATTATTTTGTCTTTCAGATTTCCTTTGTCTAGAAAAAATTTATATTCTTTTGGTTCTTATTATGACTATGTGTATAATTATGTAAGCATGGAATTTTTTAAACAATTAATTTGATATTCTAAACTACCTGAATATTTGTAATTCTGGGAAATCAGTTTTTCCTAGCACTCCCCTCTTCAACTCTTCTCACTCCTTCCTCCATTGTGTTTGTTACAGGGCCCAACGTAAAGGCTGTTGCTACTGCTGTGGAACAGATTTACCCATTTGTGTTTGAAAGCAGGAAAGAAATTTTATAACTCATCACTTAATTGGTTAGAATCTCTAACTGAGCACCTTTTAAAACCTGCTGCACATTGGACTCACAAAAAAAGGAAAACTGGACCAACGGTAATTGAGGAAATAGACTCTTTTATTCATTCACGGCTACAGTGTAAGCTCCAGTCCCTTTGGATTTTATTCCAAACCTTGCTGTAATATAAAAAGGAAGTTTACAAGACATGACATTGCTGCTTTTACAAAAGGACATTCTATTTATTTTCGCAGTAATTCTCATGTCCCCATAAGCAGAGCTGTCACAGTGTGCACTACCTTAGATTGTTTTATTGTTGTCATTGTTATTTTTTTCCAGTTTGAGCTAATGTGTTTTATTTGTGAATAGTCTTTTACATTTTTGTATGCTGAATATGGGCACCAAAGAACCTGTAAAAGTTATCTTTTTCAATTGAATGTGCACAAATAAAAGTTTGGAAAACATCTCTCTTCATATCCATTCTATAACTTTTATTCCCCATTTTCTATTTTAACAAAAATTGTATTTGTAATTCTTTTTTTTTAATCTATGCAAGCTTAGACTTTGGCTAAAGTGTGTTGGCTTCTTTTTGAAGTGTATTTTATATATATATATATATATATATATGCGCCACATGTGTATAATATCTTTTAATGCTCTGTTACCAAATATCAAATAGGAATTTTTCTCATGCAGATTAGAAATAAAAACGTGTATATAAATTCTAGGGAAACAGAGTAGAACTTTATAGATAAAGAATAATGTTTTATGTTGCTAATTTAATATGACAGAAAATGTTAAATCACTTTTAAAAGTGAAGAAATTGTAGTTTTAAAAAGAGAATCCTCTTACCCACTAGATGGATGGGAGAAAGAAGCTGTGATGGCTTGTGCCTCATTTGGACCTTTGTTGTTCTGGAAAGACTCAACAGCTATAGTTGTAGGGAAGTGGTTGAGGTTCTTGACTCATTCATCTTAGGTTGGTGCTCAAGGCTATACTGAGAGTCTTATCAGAAGTTGATAACATTGTGCTGTTTTAACAAGAAGTGCCCACAAGTTGCCTCTGTGCCACAGTATAATATAGTTCCACTTGAACTTGAAAGCCATTTTGTGAGATATGTCTTTTCCCTTGCTATGTCTTATTTAATGGAGCTAAAGAGTGAGTATTCAGTATATGGGATTGCTACTCTTACAGTTAATGTGTATTTATGAAACAGTATCTGTGGCTCACCCTTGAGCCCGGGAGTGGTAACACAGGATCAAGCTGCGGTCATGCTCTACCACTTAGGCTTAGGAGTTTATGGTAACCAACAGTGATTTTACCTAGAAATAAAGCTGAGTGGAGAGTCAAATTAGCTTCTCAGGAGAAACTTAAGAGAGACAATGTTCCAACGTCATTTTCCATGAAAACCTGAATTTCCAAAAGGTTTTGAAACGTTTGTGAAAAATTACATCTTAACCTCCATATATAGTACATTTTTCGTTACCATATTATAAAATCTTGAAAACCTAGCTTAAGCACTGCACTGAACTGTATATATTATTTTATGTTTATCTTCTTTCTTCTCAATGCCTTCCCTTACCCTGCCTCTCACTCCCTCCAAAGTAGGGGGCAGAAGCTGACTTTTGTATTTTCTTTCTTATGAAAGATTTAATTGTGTTTTTTAGACTTTTTCTTTTTTTTAATTTGTGTTTATTTGATTCATTTTAAGTTCTAGTAGGATAGCTAAACTCATAAATACAGAGAATAAAAATTAGATGAAAGAGTTATAGGCAAACTTTTGTAAAAATTTAAGATTTTCCACTTAGTTTTAATTAACAGTGATAAGTGACCTCTTGTTTTGCAGTGTTCACAAAGAAAGATAGAATAGGGGGAAAAACATGATTATATAGCCAAGGTGCAGATCCAGATGATGTAACATTTTCAGTATTTGAATGACTTGAAAACTGAGCAGATTAATAGCTCATTGAAGTGTTTTGTCTGAAAAGGTTAGGGGAAAGACAGTCTGACCAGGTCTGTTTTCGGGGCTGCCAAGTGGGCCCCACCTGGCAAAGTGTCCATGGGTAATCCACTAAACTTAACAAAGCTGGGAAAAAATGAGTGTGTCTGATGTCTTCTGCTGGCTTTCCACGAGTACTGTAAATTTTTTTTATAAATAAAAACTGTGAATATATACATGCAAATTAGAAGTATCCCCCCATTTTATTTTTGAAAACCAAAAAGCTTGAATTGGTAAGGGGTGATGGGAATTGGGTAAAAATTAGTTTGAAGACAAAATTGTTTAGTTACAGACTCAGGATAATAAAAGAAAAATATAAGAGCATGATTTAAAATACTGAAATTGAGATCACTGGTAATAAACCAGCTAGGTTGATAATTTCCTGCCCATTTACCAAGAAATAGCTGTTTGAACTTCAAAGGAAACACGGAACAGTTTTATTAAATATTTTACAATCTGTGATGTTTGGCAAAGAAAAACAGTTCATATTGATAACCTGTCTTGATTTTTTTAAAAAAAATCTTGGCCTGTAATTCACCAAAGATTCATGATAAATTTCTTTCTTTTTCCATGCCATAACAAGGTTTCAAGGAGGCACATCTCACACAAGAGCCTGAAAACCCAATCATCACATTTACAAACTACAGAAGGATCGTGATAAATTTCTTAAACTGATCTCTGCAGAACACATTTCCCTTTCTCTTTCCAAAACAAAACAACAATGCATGCTCTAACTTGCACATGAAATGTGCCATGATAGAATTAAGATCTCAAATCTCCTTTGCCTTTAGCGTCCCCCTGCCAATTTTAACTTAGATAATACATTTCAGAACCAGGACTTTTAGTCATTCTCCTTAGTCTCTTATATTACGTAGATTTATATAGTCTTTTCACTTTGTTATAAGGGAATGTTGTGGATCCTGTACCCTTATTTCAAACTGGGACAGTTTGTTAGGGAACAGTAGGAAAATTCCAAGCTAAATAAAATGGAGTTTTGACTCGTAGGATTCTCTTTTCTTCAGGTTAATCATTTTTTAAAATTCTTTTCAAGTTATACTTTAAGTTTTTTGTGTGTCTTTCATAGCTCGTAATATTAGTAATTTAATGGGTTACTACTTAAGTGCTTTAAGGTTCTTTATTATGGATTTTCTATCATCATATCCAAATTCTATTGGTAAAATGTCTTACCAAGTCTTAAAAATCAACTGGAGAAATATGGAAGAGAACAATCCATCTTTGTGTGGGTGAAAATCCATGTTGCTGGTACAGGTGTCCATCAATATGTTTCATCACAGAGAAGAACATAGGAAATTGTCTTTATGTGTGAATGTCATTTATTATGTCTGCAGTCATCTGAAAGTCAACATCGATTATAGCCTGTGTGCCATAATCTGAGGTAGTGATATTCCTGAGGAGTGCGAAAAATTGCAGGAAATTATGAATTACTATAAGTTGTCATGAAAACCGTACCAGGAGAAGATTTTTACAGGCTTGACTTAATAAGTTAAACCTGATTGCTTAGAGATTTGGATAAATAACCTAATGGCCTGCCTGACTCCTTTTCTAATGTTTTACTAACAACTATTTCTAAATAAATATGGTCCCAGGATTTTTAAATTGCCTTTGATATTCATTTAAAAAATGGAAAAATGCTTATTTTTCTCAACTATTATGAAGTCTTTTTTTAAAAATATTTTACAATATTAACATGAAACTCATAAAAGGATATTTTGCATTAAATTCTAGATCATAATTCATAAAATAAGCTGTATAATCTTTGTACTTGTTGAACTGTAACTAGGAATGATCACTAAAATCCTAGCCAGTATCTGCTTCTAATCTAGATAGAAAATCTGTGCAATTAAATTGTTCACACTATGTGTCCTGGTTCTTTTTTACACAAGACCCAGTCCAAGTAGTGTCTTAGTAGGCAAAAACTGTAAGTCTGTGTCCAGACAACTTGTGTCTGAATACTAAAGCAGCAACTGGCCTCCACACATACTTAGCTTAAGGCAAAGGTTGATCTCACCACTAGGACTTACATCTTTTCAAAGGCTGCTCTGTGAAAAGAAATAAGGTAGGAAGTATTGAACCAGCCAGTATCTTTTTTTTTTTTTTTTAACCCGATAACCTGCTCAGAATCAAAAAGAGATCACTTAAGACCTTGTATAGCTCATCTACCTTTTGAGATTCCTTTTGGGGAAGAAAGGGTTAAAGAGTTTTTGTTCATATAATTTCAGGGTGTCCTTTTAAAACTAGCTCCATGACACTGAAGAGAAAACACAGGAGTAGCAACTATGCATTGGTCCAAAGACACCCTACTAAGTGTTGTGACACTGCATCCATGCTCATAAGGTGTTGAGGCTGTTAGGTCTCTGGAGAGAGCTGCCTGGGTTGTTCCCCAGCACACAGCTTGTTGCACTCCAAGAGCTGCTCTTGGGCTTTTCCTTTTTGAAGCTGTGTGGGCACTAATTCTTCTTGGTGATGACTCATAAAACAAATGGTGTTCTTCACATAGTTCCTGAAAGAGAAAAAAGCACTAATGAGAATGTCATTCTTAGTTTACAGTTCTTGCAAAAAATGTGCAGGCTATTATTTTTAAAATCACCCTGGGGTTTTAATGTTTTAGCTGTGGAACAAAGATTTTATTGTGAAGCCTGATGTCTGGTGAAACTCAGTATGCCGCAGAACTTTGGGCAATCTCATGCAAAGGGTGAGGTGGGGTGTCCTCTCAGAACACCCCGCCTCGATGGTGGGGCTGAAGATTTGCTGACGTGCAGATGCTCAAGAAAGTGAGTTGGAGAGAAGAGTGGTCAGAGGGTGGGTGGGATGCTTTCGAATGGAGCAGTGACTGGTGGCAGCAGTCTAGGGTGTGACCATCCCATCGGTCTGCTCCCCGTCAGAGCACAGCTTCTTTAAGGAGTGGACTGTAGCTGATGTCCTCACTTCCATTCTCTCCTCAGACCTCGTCAGTCTGTCCTGTCCACTAAGACTGAGTCGGCTACGCCTATGGTCACCTCCTACCTTCCTGCAGCACTTATCCTGGCTTCTCCCAGACTCACTGTTGGCTTCTTTTCAGTCCTTTTTGACACTCCCTCTCCTCTGCTTGATCTCTAAACGTTGGCATATTCAGGCCCTGGACCTCATCCCCGTCTCTCTGCTCTCTGACCGGACGATCCCATCTGGCTCCATGACTTAACCACTTACAAGCTGCTGGCCACCTGCTGGGGCTTGACTCTAACCTCGAGAGAGAGGCTCCAAAATTTCAGACTTCCATATCCAACTGCCTACTAATAATGTGCCCATTCGATGTCTAAAGGACCTCGAAATTAATATCTCTAGAACAGAGCTCTGTTATCTCTCAAGCCCTGAAACCTAGTCCTCTTTCAAGTGTCTACCTCTCCCCATCCATCCAGTTTCTCAAGCTAAAACTTTTGGTGTCACCCTCACTACTTTATTGCCTTACTTCTGTATCCAGTTCATTTGTGTATTCATCCATTCAGCAGTGAGCTTCAGTTATATGCCAAGGAACTGTTGGGAAACAAAATTCCCTGCCTTCAAGGAATTCAAATGTAGTGGGGAGGCCGGGCACGGTGGCTCACACCGGTAATCCTAGCACTCTGGGAGGCCGAGGCGGGAGGATCACTTAAGCTCAGGAGTTTGAGACCAGCCTGAGCAAGAGTGAGACCTCATCTCTACTAAAAATACAAAAAATTAGCTGGATGTGGTGGTGCACATCTGTAGTCCCAGCTACTCAGGAGGCTGAGGCAGGACAATTGCTTGAGCCCAGGAGTTTGAGGTTGCTATAAGCTAGGCTGACACCACGGCACTTGCCTGAGCAACAGAGTGAGACTTTGTCTCAAAAAAAATCAAATGTAGTGAGAAGAGACAGGCAGTAAACCAAGTAAAATATAGTATTTCAGCTTTGGTTAAAATGAAATAAAAATTAGCTGGGCATGGTGATGGGCACCTGGAGTCCCAGCTACTCTGGAGGCTGAGGTGGGAAGATCACTTGAGCCCAGGAGTTGAGGCTGCAGTGAGCTAAAATCATGCCACTGCACTCCAGCCTGGGCAACAGAGCGAGACTCTGTCTCTAAAAATAATAATAATAAATTTTTTTAAAAATAGGGTGACATAGGCCGGGCGCGGTGGCTCACGCCTGTAATCCTAGCACTCTGGGAGGCCGAGGCGGGTGGATCGCTCGAGGTCAGGAGTTCAAGACCAGCCTGAGCAAGAGTGAGACCCCGTCTCTACTAAAAATAGAAAGAAATTATCTGGCCAACTAAAAATATATATAGAAAAAATTAGCCGGGCATGGTGGCGCATGCCTGTAGTCCCAGCTACTTGGGAGGCTGAGGCAGGAGGATTGCTTGAGCCCAGGAGTTTGAGGTTGCTGTGAGCTAGGCTGACGCCACGGCACTCACTGTAGCCTGGGCAACAAAGAGAGACTGTCTCAAAAAAAAAAAAAAAAATAGGGTGACATAAAGAGTCTGAAGGAGATGAAGGTGTGAGACAAGTTGCCGTGTAGGGGAAGAGAACGCTAGACAGAGAAAACAAGTGCCTAGACTGAGCCTTGAGCATGCCTGGTGCGTGGGGATTCTGCTTTGGGCTTGCGTGGCTGTGAGAGTAGAGCGGGGAGAGAAGTAGGACGTGCAGGGCTGCAAGGACGTCCTGGCGCTGGATGGAGAGCCACTGGAGGGTGTGAGCAAAGGAATGCCTGGATCTCATTTAAAGGGATCACCCTGGGCTGTGTAGAAAATAGATTGGAGGGGTGCAAGGGTGGAATGGGGACCAGGTGGGTGGCTACTGCAGTAATACAGGAGGGAGATCATGGTGACTCAGATCAGGGTAGCAGTGAAGGTGGCCAGGCTCTGGATGTATTTGGAAGAGCCCTCACTCCTTTCTGATAGATTGAAAGTGGGTGTGAGGGAAAGAGGGTCAGGGAAGCCTCCAGGGTTCATGGCCAGAGCAAGTAGAAGGATAATGTTGCCATCCACGGAGGTGGGTAAGAACATGAGTAGAGTAGGTTTGGGGACATCACGGCTTCAATTTAGGACATGCCAAGCTTGAAATATCTATTAGACGGTTGAAAAGATGTAGAGAAAGACAAGCCTCCAACTCAGGAGAGATATCTAAGCTTGAGACATACACTTCAGAGTCACTGGCATATAGATGACATAAAAGCCGGTGAGTGTGACAGAGAAGCAGTCAGGGGACCGGGCCCTGGGGCGTGCCGGCTTTGAGGTAGGAGACAGCCAGGAGGTGGGTCCCTAAAGGCAGTGAAGTATTAATATTTGGGGAGGGAGGGCAAATGGTGAGGATCGTCTCGGACAGTCTAAGGTAAGGAATGAGAATTGACCACAGGGCTTGGCAATATGAGGCAACTGGGACATTGAAAAGCAATTTCAGGAGAGTGGTGGCCCCGAAAGTCTCATGGGAGCAGGTTCCTGAGAGAACGGGACGAGCAGAAGTGGCACCGAGGACAGTGAATGCAGGCAGCTCTTTAGAAGAACTTTGCTATAAACAGTAACAGAAAAATAGGACAAAAGCTGGAAAGAAAAATGGCACCAAAAGACCTCTTTAAAAAAAAAAAAAAAAGCTGGGGAAAGAATCACAGCAGGTTTCTATGCTGATAAGAGGTAGAAGTAAAAATATGGATGACGCAGGGGTGAGCAGGGAGGGCTGTTGGAGAAGGTGCTGGAGACGCGAGCGAGGAGAGAGGGCGGGAAGCAGTTGGCCTCGCATAGGAATGGTGGAGTCCATGCCTGGTCCTGGAGGGAGGTGGTGTATTTGGATGCAATTACGATGTGCACATTGATGTGGACGGTGGTGAAAGTTCCCTCATGATTGTGTCCATCTTTTATGAAGTCAGAAGCAAGGCCGGTGGTGGGGAGTGAGGAGGTGCAGAGGTTTCCGGAGAAAGGAGGTGGTTTTGAGCAGTTGTCCAGGAGAGAGGCAGAGGTCATGGGCTAGGACACGTGTGACTGCCAGGCAGCATCAAGGGCCACATGATGACAGAAAACGAGACATAGCACTATGCTTACATGCTTTCTCAGCCTCCTGCAGCTGAGTGACTGCAGATGCTCACTTGGGCATGCCTTAAAGTGTGCATCAGATCATTTCACCGCCTGGTTAAAATCCTGCAGTCACTCCCACTGCATTTAGAATGAAACCCAACTCCACTCAGCCTCCAAAGCCCTGCACGCTAGCCTTTACCTACTTGCTAACTCAGTCTCAGTGATCACGGCATCCTGGACTTTTTTCCATTCCTGCAACAGGTCAAGTGTGTTTCTGATGTAGATTTTACACTAACTGTTCTCTCTGCCTGAATTCTTTTTCCCCCTATCTTCTCAGGGTTGGCACTTTATTATCACACAGATTGTATCTTAAATGTTACAGCCCAGAATAACCTTCTCAGGTCACCCAGTTGAAAGTGCCACTTACCTCCCCCACCAGTCACTTACTAACTGATCAGCACGTTTGAACTCTCCTGGTGGTTGTACACAATGATAATGTTTAGAGCCTAGATCAGTGCCTGGCACATAATAGATGCTCAATAAATATTTACTGAATAAACGAATATGGATGAATGAATGAAGAAATGGCCACATCAAATTAACTACTAAAAGTGAAAAGTAATTTAAGTAATTTGGAACTAAAATATTTACAAAACATTAACGTGTTTATTCTCTCCATTTGTGCCCACTTAAACCGGGAGAAAGGGTAAAGAAAATCACAGCTGAAACAGCAACCATGGTGAACATCCCGTTTGGAGTTTGTAGCTGGCCAGGCAAAAGTTCAAAATAAAATCCTTTCAAATCACATTATTGCAGAAATCTTTTCTGACCTCTCAGCTGAGTCACTGTTTATTTTACAAGAAACTTAACATCCTTGGAAGAGTATTTGTTTTCTCAGCTTTGTACAAATAGGGGGTAAAAGAGCCCAACTCCAAATATGACAAAGGAAAATGTGAAGCAATGTGTAGTATCCAGTTTGAAGTTAATTTGATATTATAAATAGTTTCCTTTCTTCTTAGACACAGTCATTGAGATTTATACATCAGGACTGTTACCCTGGTGACAAAAGTTGATTCATTGTTTTATTAACTTCTAAATTCATAAGGACTCCCTTTACTAGGCAGTGTCTTTCCTCAGTCTTCAAGTTCACTTCGGCTTCTGCATGCTAGCAAGTTCCATGGGCTTTCTACCACCTCACATTTTCTTAACTAATTTGATAACTTGTTTATTTTTTTGTCTTTTGTTTAACATACATACTTCAGATATACTTTGGTCAACTTACATAAGTCAGACTGCTGACATTTTCATTTTAAAAGCCTTTGCCAACCTGCTGCTTCAGCTAGCTCGCTAGTATTGCCTGAATAGGAGTTAACCAAGATTTCAAAAGCAACTTTTCTTTTCTGCCCTCAGTACTGGGCTTCCCCACAACACACACCTAGTTGATACTACTGCTGTTATAATGAGTTTAAAGTGCAGAACTGCTTTGCTACCTCACCTTTTATAATACTCTGCACCAATTTGTTCTTCAGTGCAAACCTAGCAGTACTTGTGTAGTCTCGCTAGGCGTTCACCATACCTTTAGCTTTTGGTCTTCTCCTAATATGCAATTTATAACTTTCTTCGAGAGGATGTGGATTTATTGAGTATTGCATGACTCAAAAGTAACAGAAATGTGATTCTTTCAAATACATTTCATAAGGCAGAATTTTACTAATTTAGATTCTTTCTCCACCCCAAATTCTGAATTAGTAAGTTTTGTTGAGTTTTAGATACCCACATCATAATGTTCTTAAGAAATATATTACCGCTGGAACCCCTTCTACTAAGTGAAGTATCCCAAGAATGGAAAAATAAGCACCACATGTACTCACCATCAAATTGATTTCACTGATCATCACCTAAAAGCACATTTAGGAATAATAAAATGGGTATCGGGCACAGATGTGGGGGGAGGGGATGGGTGTATACATACATAAGGAGTGCAATGCACACCGTCTAGGGGATGGACACGCTTGAACCTCTGATTCGGGGGGTGGGGGGGAAGGAGGGCAAGGGCAATATACATAACCTAAACTTTTGTACCCCCATAATATGCTGAAATTTTAAAAAATGCAAAAAAAAAAGAGAAATATATTACTCTGGAAGCCCACTAGAAGGAAAGATTAGATTTTCATAAATTCTGTCTTCAAAGTTTCTGTTTCCTTTTTTAGACAGGATCTCACTCTGTTGCCCAGGCTAGAGTGTACTGGCATCATCATAGCTCACTGCAGCCTCAAACTCCTAGGCTCAAGTGATCTTCCTGCCTCATCCTCCTTAGCAGCTGGAACAACAGGCACGCACCACTATGCCCTGCTAATTTTTTTATTTTTTAAATTTTTTCTAGAGATGTGGTCTTGCTATTGCCCAGGCTGGTCTCAAACTCCTGGGTTCAAGCAATCCTCCCACCTTGGCCTCCCAAAGTGCTAGAATTACAGGCATAAGCCACCGCACCCGGTCTAGTTCTGTCTTCAAATTTTCATTTGGTTTGCAATTTATTTTTATTTTTTATTTTTAAGAGATGGGGTCTCTATGTAGCCCATGCTAGCCTCAAACTCCTGGCATCAAAAAATCCTCCTGCCTCAACCTCCCCAGTCACTGTGATTACACACATGAGCCACCACTTCCAGCTTCTAGTTTGCAATTTGATACATTTTAATATGAAAAATAGATTTGAAAGTTTCTCAATCTTAACTCATACCGAACATTTGGCTTTCAGGTTAGACTTTCTTAAGAGAGTAAGTATATACAGTAGGGAATTATAGTAAAGTAGGCCCTTAGTTTCATTCAGTTAAATCATTACTACTCTCTCCTTGCCTTTTTGTCAAGAATTTTAACAAAACTTTATTTTTAAAGGAATTTTGTTCCCTGAGTTATGAGATGGATAGTTTAAAGCGCACACACACTTTACTGTGAAGCCAATGAAACAAGTTATCAAATCAAACAGTGGGTACTTTTTAATCATCTAGGAACCAATATGAAGGTAGGCATTGTAGAGGTTACATAAGAAAGACAATGTGCAAAAAACTTCCCTGGAAACTAAAACTTCATAACCTAGCTAAGGAGGTGAAACCACAAGGGTGCTAGCTAAGGCAGTATAGAAGAAAAGGGACTGGAAGATATTGAAAATCCAGGAGAAAGAAATGCTTTCCAGGGCTGCAGTTACTCAGGGCTTCGAGGACGAGGATTTGAGTTGACTGTTAAGGCAAAAGGACATGGGGCCAAATCTTCCAAGATGACTATACCAGATGAACAGAGGGAGAAAGAAGGAGAGAAGAGTCAGTAAGGTAGGAGGGGAGCCAGGGAAGAAGATTGTTTCCTAGGAGCTAAAAGAGAGAATTTCAAGGAAGAATAGGTGTGATAGATTAAATGTGGTCAAACATTCTTTGCTGTTCATCCCATCAAGAGGTTAAGTCTGTTTCTTCAGCCTTTGAATCTGGGCTGGCCTTGGACTTGTACTGACAATAGGAAGTGGTAGAAGTGATGTGTGAGCTCCAGATGTCAACCCCAGAAGGCCGTGCAGCTCCTGCCTTCACTCCAGTGGGACGCTGCCCAAGTTTGACATGTGAGGGAGCCACATCGCGCCCACGGGACCGAAGCTCCCCACCGGCAGCCAGCACCTTCTGCCACCTGCATGGTCACGTCCAGCGCTGGTGGAGCCGCACAAGCGAGCCCAGGTGAAGCAAGCAGAGGCACCACCCGGCCAAATCAAAGAATTGCAAGACAGACTATAAGTTGTTCTTTTAAGCCGCTACAGTCTTGGGAGGCTGTGTTATGCAGCAATAGATAACTGATGTGAAACTGACATAAAGAAGGATGAGAAAGGAAGGAAGATTCATAGATTTGGAAGTCATTGGTGTCCTGCCATCTCAGTTCTGGAAAAGACCTGAATCTGTCAGGAATGTTACCAATTTACAGGTGGATACATTGGAGTTATCAAGGTCTGAGTCCATTAATGATTTAAATTACATACTTCTACTTAATAGTCTCATTCAGATTCTGTGTTGGCCAAGAAATCTGGTCACTGGGCTTCAGCTTGAATAGAGCCAGGCAATGCATTGTTCAGGCCAACGGTGTATCCAGCCTTCTTCGCAATTATATTTCTCATTGTAAATGAATCATTTTCATTTTTTTAAAAAAACAGCCTCATCTGTATCAAAAATTAGCCCTATAATTTGATATTCGCCTTATGGCTTGAATTGAGAGATTTTTCTCTGCTTTTTATAAAGTAAAATATTTTAAAAATTTAAGCCATTTAAAAATGTGTAGAACACAAAGTGAAAATTTGTGTTCCTACTTATTACACCCCTACCAGTATTAACAATTTGGCCAATATAAAAATATATGCACACATATGCCTACCATCAATTCACCTGTCAGCTTTACTTTTCCTTCAGATAAAAGCTGAAGAATCACTATGCCCACACTATCTGTAATCATACATTTCTCTCCAGTGTTTTCAAAGTATTTTTAAAAGAAAACCACAAACTGTAAAAATGTAGTTTCCTCCCATTATATTAAAACTCAAGAACAAGTAGCCCTACATTTCTCAGTGAAATGATTTAACCCTAGGAAGAGTAACAAGTTCTCCTTCATTCCTGGCCCCTTGTGTCACCTCTTCCCCCAGGGCACCACTTTGGCAGTTAAATCTACTAAAAGAAAAGGGAGTTTAAAGGGCCCACCTCTAAGTTAAATTGTTTCACTTTTAAGTTACATTGTTTAAACACTTCTCCATGTGAAATTTATTTAAACAGTTTTCTAAATATGTATTCATATAAGAAACTATATCTTTCTTAACATTACCTTGAACATATGATATTTAGAACTGAAGATGGTTAAGCCCATCAGCAGAATCTTTCTGCTAATCTTAGCTTTAGCAAGTGTTTAGGGCTCAGAGACCTATAGGTCTGATAGACATGGAAGAGCTGACGTCCAAGGTTCTAGCCCAGGGTGTCCCAGGACCTACTCAAAACCCCAAAGAAACCTCCTGTGTGGGGAAGCCAGAGAGATGGAAGAGGTTCTGCGATGATTACTAAATAGAGCTTTGAAAGTTTGGGCCAGCCACGGTGGCTCAGGCCTGTAATCCTAGCACTCTGGGAGGCTGAGGTGGGAGGATTGCTTGCGGCCAGGAGGTAGAGACCAGACTGAGCTAAAAGCAAGACCCAGTCTCTACAAAAAATAGAAAAATTAGCCAGGCATGGTGGTACATGCCTGTAGTCCTAGCTACTCCAAAGCCTGAGGCAGGAAAATCACGTGAGCCCAGGAGTTTTAGGTTGCAGTGAGCTGTGATGATGCCACTGCACTCTAGCCCAGGCAACAGAGAGAGACTGTCTCAAAAAAAAAAAAAAAAAAGTTTACTTGTTGGAAAGCAATGGTTATTCAACTTCTTTAGCTGAATCACCCAAATTAAAGACAAGGCAGGGAAGTCAGAATTATGCACTGAGACTGCAGTCCCCAACCCCTGGGCCGGCAGGTGAGCGAGGGAAGCTTCATCTGTATTTACAGCAGCTCCCCCATCGCTCGCATCACTGTCTGAGCTCTGCCTCCTTCCCCACACCCCAACCAGGTCCATGGAAAAATTGTCTTGCATAAAACCGGTCCCTGGTGCCAAAAAGGTTGGGAACTGCTACATTTTGAGATATGCACCAACGGGAATATCCTAAAAATAATTTCAGATATTATTACTTAGTTGTATATAACAGCTGCACTTTTGACCAAGGAGTATTGTTGAGAAACCAAAGCACAGAGTACTTACGCTTTTGCTAGCTCCATTGATATTTGTTCCAAAGAACATCCCTTTGTCTCGGGTATAAACACAATAACAAAAACCAGGGATGCTAGACTCATGATTGTGTATATAAAGCACACCCAGGGCAGGCCAATAAGATCTATAAAGAACAAAAGAAATTGATTAGAAATGTGTTTTGTGTTGCTTTGATCACATTTGTGAACAACCACTTCTTAGGGTATATATAAAGCCTTAGGTATTTTCAGACATGCCAGTAGTATCTAGGAAAGTAGGAATTGCAAAGTTTAAAATGTAGCAAACTCTGAAAGATTTATTTTTACAAAGTACCTCAGCTTTGTAAATAGCAGTCTTGAAAGTATCACAATTTAAACCCAATGCTATCTTCTTGGTGGGCATGACTTTTTCAAAATGGCAATGTGTCTCTATTAGTATAAAAAAGCTCATGCTCACTGCAAAAGAGAGCCTCAAACAACACTAAACACACAATGCAGAAGGCAAAATATCTCTTCTCACCCTCTACAGTTTCCCTCTTGGGAATCACCGCTGTAGCAGTTCGGTTTCTATTTGGTGGACATTTTTAATGACATATTTGTACAGATGGGCTTTTCTTGGAATGAGCTCACCCTTCCTTACTCTGATTTGAATAAATCATTTCATGCTGGCAATATTTCATCATTTTTAATAGCTGGCGTTGTGTTTGTAAGGCTTCTTCCTGGGATCAGAGAAAAAAGTGATCGTGGGTCCAATGAAAGGCATCAACTTGCCAAGATGCATCATCAAGAAGCAGGATCTTTAAGATTCTGATGGATCTCACCTGTCAGCTTAGTTTTTCCTCTGACCACCTCTGGCCAAAAATACAGTCCCTTTGTGGTCACAAACCAAGGTCAAGGTACACGAACTGACAAGCAGTGGCCTTCAATGCACTTGGGTCTGCCATTTGCATTGTGCCAGCCCCTGTGTTAGCTGCAGAAAGTGCAGTGTGGCAGGGAGTGTGAGAAAGAAGCTGGCTCTTTTTGAACATAGGCTCAAAGCAACTGCAAACAATATTTGCAAATAGCCCTTAACAGCTAGCTGCCACCACAAATCACGGCTGGTCAGGCAGGAAAACTGACTGAGCAGTTGTGTACTGAGGCAGGGTTTGTAAATGCATTGTGGATGGATCGAAGCATAGTGACCACTTGTCAGTGAGTTGTGCTGAGGTGGGGAGAAGCAGGAAGAAGGAACAGCACTGCAGTTCTTTTGGCAATTTTAATTAAACTCCCATCTCTCTCTGCTTTTCTTGCTGTTGGCACCGGGTTTTGCTCAACTGATTGCTTAATAAAGTGCTTGGAGAATTGGGCCTTCTTTTCTCTGAAGCATAAAACCAGAAGATAGAAATTGTAAAAACTCCTAAAGGTCATCTCATCAAACTTGTCCCCAGTTCTGTGTGAGCACTTTCAGTAACAGGGAGCTCACCACTTCTTAAAGTCTCTCACTGCCTTGTGAGACAGCTCGATCAGTTAAAAAGTTATTTTTTACTTAGATCCCAAATCTGCCTTTCAGAGGTTCTGCTTTGTCCTCCGGTATGACACACATGAATCAGCTCTCCCCACCCCTTCTCCATGACAGCCATTCAGATATTTGGATGTACCTCATCCCTTCTCTGAGTATCCTCTTACCTGATCAAACATTCTGAACTCTCCCAACCATTCTTCACAGAGCACAGGTTACTGCCCTCCTTCGGTGAACACTGCAATCTTTGAACAACCCTCTCAAAATATTCTACTCAGAGCAGAACACAATACTGCAGCTGTGTCATGACCACTGCAGAGGACATCTGTCTATCTGGAACAGTCTGCTTTTATTGATACAGCTGAAATGGCATTAAAATATTGGTATCCAAGGGCTTGCTGCCAAGTAGAACCTCACATCTTTTAGGTCTCTCTATCCCACATTTGGAAAATTGATCTTTGAAAATAAGTAGAAAATTTCAAGCATTCCAATTAAATGCCATCTAAATATTTTTAGATCATTCCAAGCTTTTTTTTTTTTTTAAATGGATATGTTTTCCTAACATTTGTTCTAAAAGCCCATGCAGAAGAATTTCTGAATTTTCATGAGCTCATCCAATATATTAGCTGGCCTTCCCAAAGATTTGTGTCATCTTTTTTTCATCCCTCATCATTTCCAATCTTTTATGTCTCTTTCTCCATGCCAAACAGCAGGTGGAGGGTGTGTGTGTGTGTGTGTGTGAGAGAGAGGGAGGGGAGGGAGGGCACAGGTCTATATGTGTGGTCTGAGCAAGAGAGGTATGGACAATGCTAGTGACCGTTGCTTCCTTCAATCTTGGGCTATTTCTAAACATGTAGGACATAAACATTTGAAAATTTTATATGAAAACCCAAACCATGCTTAATTAGCAACTCCAAAAGTTAATTTCCGAAAGTAGGTGTACTAAATATACATATGTATGTGTGTGTGTGTATATATGTATATATGTGTATATATATATATATGTGTGTGTGGATGCATGTATGCACATTTGTTTGAGTAAGCATCTACTTTTGAAAATTAAATATATGAAGAATATATATGAATGAAGGAACTGGGTCATTTTTTTCAAAGAATTTTCCACAGTCTGGATTTTGTAGATTGTAGTCATGATGCATGTCCCTCATATTTATGTGAAATAAAGAAAACCCAACTCACTGGTCAATTTTGGAGGATGCTAGAGAACCACCTCAACATTCTGAAGACTGGAAAGTAAAGAGAAAGTTTCAAGCACTTATCTTGCCTTTCTTATATGATCCACACTTCAGGGTAGCCAAATAGCTAATGAGAAGAAATTTCTCTCTGGGGAGGTATTTCAGATAAAGATTTAGAAGGAGTGACATAATGGAAGTGCTGGGTCTGAGAACTGATCATCAAAGAGGCCAACATGACAAGGTGAGAGGCAGCCAGACCCGACGCGCCTCCTGATGGCGGGACACACCGCCGTCACCTGCAAAGGAGTTTGCCGACAAACAAAATCTCAGTCTCCTCAAGCCCCTACCCAGACCTTAACAGCCACTTACAGGAAACACAAAGGACACGCAACCTGACTACCATCAACAAAATCCAGACTGGAAAATTCCATGAAGCAAATTATTTTTAACTTCACTAAAAGTATAAGGTGGGGTGGGGGTGGGTGGGGGGAATGGAGATGAAACCTACCAATTATGAGACATATCAATCAATTATTAATTAATTATATATTTGGGTTGTGATTCAAACAAACAACGTATGAAAAATAGTTACGAGACAATTGGAAGAATGTGAACACAGACTGGATATTTAATACTAAGGGATGGTTATGAAAATTTTAGGTGTGATAATGATATTGTGTTATATTTGTTTAAATGTCTTATCTTTTAAAGGTCCACCCTGAAATTTTACAGACAAAGTGATGTTACGTGTGGGATATGACGCAAAACAGTTTGGTAGAGGGCAGAGCAGGTGGGTTGTCACTAAATCAAGGTTGAGAACAGCTCAGGTTCGGTCACAGGCACGTCAGGGGCGTGGCCATCTGCCTGCCTTCTGAGTGTGTTTGAAACTTTCCGCAGTAAAATGGTTTCTCCGTGAGTATGCTTCCCTAACATTTGGCCTCTGAGGACGAAAGACATTAGAGGAAAACAAAGAGATCTTACCGGTTACAGTCAAAAATGTCAGAGAGATGAGGAGATTGATGCCCCAGTTCATGCTGGAAGTTAAAGCCATGGCTCGTCCTCTAATGCCACCAGGAAAGATCTCGCTGAGCACCAGCCAGGGCACTGCAAGAAAGGGGGGGTGGACAGTCAAATGAGCAAAAACCCTTTGAGTCTGAGGGCCACACTCTGATCTCTCTCCGCCTCGTCCCGGCTGGACTTGTGGCTGGGGAGCAGGGCCATTTCCCACGTCAGCAGGACAGGACAGAAGAAGGAGGGGCTGTTTACCGCCACACTACCCTGAACACACCTGATCTCATCTCATCTCGGAAGCCGAGCAGGGTCAGGCCTAGTTAGTACTCAAATGGGAGAAAAGGGATGTGCTTCCTCTGCACCTCCAGCCCGGGAGACAGGATTCAGGAGAAACACTAGGAGAGCCTGACCAATGTCCCCATGCACAGGAGGGGGGGCCATGACGTCCTGGTATCTGACACCGGCCTGAGAGATGCCAACGGCAGGGGCGGCGGCTGGGCCTACCTGCCTGGCAGCAAGAAGAGAATGAGGTTTGGGCAACTGCCAAGCACAGGAGCCTCAGTGCCAGAGCCAGCTGTGCCCGCTACAGGACTGTGCCCTATCCTGTAACTTCCTTTCCCCCTGACCTTGGAGAAGTCAGAAATCACAGCTAATGAGTGGGTAGGAAATAAAGTTAGGGTGGGGACAGGAAGCCAGCTACTCTTCCTTCTTCCTCTTGGGCTTCTAGCCTGAAGCAAGCAGAGTGGAGAGAAGTTCTAAATTAAATAGAGCTCCAAGATTTGATTATGGTACCAGGCTAGACATTTGAATTTCTGGAAGGAGAGTCTTCTTGGCACCAAAATTGATCCGAGGACTTTTTATTATCCGAGAGTGACAGGAAACATTATGGGGGCTGCCTGATGGGATTAGGAAGGGCAGTAGAGGAACAAATTAACTTGTCTTCTGCCCACAACCTGTCAAACCCAGTTTGCCAGATAAAACAGCTATGCGTTCTTACTGCGGGCTGACTTCACAAACATCTTTATAACATTCTCGTATTTGATTCTTACAAACCCCTGCAAGGTAGGAACTATTACTGTCCCTCTTTTACAGAAGAGGAAATTGAGCTTAGAGGAGTCACAACTTGCCAAGGTCACAGTGCTCATAAGTGACATAGGTGGCATTCTCCATGGCAGTCAGTCTCTGGCACTCATGCTTTTTAATCACTGTGCCCTCTTGATAGTGGCTTGATAAATATTTGTTAATAAATAAATGTGGAGTGTAAGCGCCTTTGATTCTGAGGAAAGAAGGACTGAAGACTTGCCGACTAATTTGAAAAGCGATTGTTTATACACCAACCAACGACCTGATCCTAGCCCAGAAGAGGGAACGGGAAGAAGACACTAGAATCCAGGGAGGGGCACCTCTGGCCAGCAACCACTTGGGCTGCCTGTATCAGAACCAAGAAGTCAGCTGGGCCTCTAACTTAACAATTTCCCTCTTGTGAAAGGAGTACACTCTACAGAGAGATCATCTGCATGGAGTAAACTTGCTGTTTTAAAGTCAGAAAAAATAAATTGAAGTGTAGAAGACGACTGGAAAAATATTGTTTTTCTTGATTATCTTCTCCAAGTGAATCTATTACAGCGTTACCTTTAAGGCATGGAAGACAAAAGCAACATATAATAATAGTTATTGTTCTAATTAATGGGAAATTCAAAAATTGAATTCTAAATGTCCCACCCTCTCACCTCACCTCCCTTCTCCCACCCCTCTCCACCCCAAGAGGCCTTCACTAGGTCCTTGCAGATTAAATCCTTGCTGGAATCACTTTTCTCTTAAGAAGACAAGTTTAGTGCTCAGGTAACCCTGTCTTGACCCTTGCATGACTGAGGTCCAGCTCTGAGTAGAATGATATCTGCATAATTCTGGTGAAGCCTTTGTAATGAAGACCTGTCCTTAGGCAAATACAAGAAAAAATTATATAAATCCCATTTTTAAACTAAATAATCCATGTCATAGACCAATCCCCCAATTCCCCTTCCTGCCATGGGCCTTTGACACGGTCGGATGGAGCTGAGAGTCCCTTATGACCCTTTGATTTAGTAGCCATCGGAGCAGGGGGAAAAGGTACCCTTTCATTTTCCTTCAGTAGAGAAGTTAGCTCATGTTTTCTTAACTCACCTTCCATCCCTACCTCATTACCTCTCAAACCCCCTTCTTCCCCTCCCCACCTTTCATCATGGTGGCCTTTTGGAATTATTTGGTGGGGTGTTGGGAGAATCATTGCTGAGCTCGTTAGAGCCACATGGGCCTCAGATGAGAACGAGTTGATCCTGTTGTTATCAAAAGTGGTGAATCTCGTCAGTAAGAAGACAGGACAGTTGCACAAAGCTCTAATTACATGTGCTCAGTCTGAACTGCTGGGGACTTGCCTAGAAAAATCCAGGATCCACAGTGCCAGCTCAGCCTAGACCTAGATTCATTATAGCAGCTGAGCCAAGGCCCTGGGCCGTTTAACCAGTCAGTCAGCAGTGAACTGAGCATTGAAAAACAGACCAGCCTGAGCAAGAGCAAGATCCTATCTCTACTAAAGATAGAAAAAAATCAGCCAGGCGTCACAGCAGGTACCTGTAGTGCCAGCTACTCCAGAGGCTGAGGCAGGAGGATCACTTGAGCCCAGGAGTTTGAGGCTGCAGTGAGCTATAAAGATGCCACTGCACTCTGCCTGGAGCGACAGAGTGAGATTCTGTCTCCAAAAAGAAAAAAAAAAAAAAAAGAAAGAAAGAAAAAGAGACGGCCCTCAGTCTCTGTTCTGATGAAAACTTGTCAGGCAAGCCCGGCACCTGAAACTTTGACGTTTCCAAAAATAACTTAACAAATTATTGCTTAAAGCTTCTACTTCTTCAGGGTTTTTTTGTTTTTTGGTTTTTGGTTTTTTTTTTTTAGGCAGAGTCTCTGTGTCACCCCGGTAGAGTGCAGTGGCGTCATCATAGCTCACTGCAACCTCCAACTCCTGGGCTCAAGTGATCCTCCTGCCTCAACCTCCCGAGTAGCTGGGATTACAGGTGTACGCCACAACACCTGGCTAATCTTTCTATTTTTAGTAGAGATGGGGTCTCACTCTGGCACAGGCTGGTCAGCTTCTACTTCTTTTCTGATCTAATGGAAGGAATTCAGGAACCGATGCCTCGGTTGATCTAATATTGACAAACTGGGTGTCGCAGCCATTGACAAGTGCTTTGACGAGGATGGTTCAACCTCCCAATATGGAGCCTGTCGAGTTAAAGAAAAGGAAAATATTATTTCAACAATGATTTCAGAACCATAAAATCACAGATTTTCAGATCTAGAGAGAGTAAAATAAAAATCTGAAGGTGGCATGTGCAACAAGATGGAATTTACTGAAAGGGTAAGAGTGTTCCCTTCCCTGGGGGCAGACTCAGGAGCAAGACCATGTAACCGTCCTACCGGCCTCCATGTTCTCTGGAAAGATGCTCTGAATGCCCAAAGCAGAGGCAATGAAGAAGCTCAGTTTCAGCTCATAAGTAAAGAGCACAGAGGTATAAACCACTACATGGAGATTTAATATGTTGATATTATAATATCAGGTGGAAGTTTTCTTCAAATCACTGATTTTTTTCCCAATGAGATGGCCCAATTTCTCCCCAAGGGAAATCAAATTATTGCCACAGGGGAGGGCTCCCTTTCTCTGTCACAGCAAAGAAGTGGTGGCTCCCTCTGGTTGTTCTCTTTGTTCCTTACTCCAAGGACCAGCCAGCAGGGGATGCATTGTCCTATTTGCTCATGAGCAAGCCACGCAAGGAGCACTCATAACAGAGATACAGTGACACCTTCCCCAGCGAGCACAGCCACGCACTTCAGCGGGCCCCAAAACAATTCTCCTTGACTCCTATTATTCCACCTTCAACCCCGTCATTCCAGGACTACCTCTGCAATTGTACCCCTATAAATGTCTGAGTCTCTGTGTCTTTAAGGTCTTCTCTATCTATGATTGAGGAAATTTTGGACTTGCAGGGGATGGGGGAGTGGCGATTGTTCATGGCTATGGAACTCATATTTCACATGGTATTAAATCATCAGGGCTGCCCACTAGAACTTGCCTGATCCAGATGAAATCACAGAGTGTTTATGGCTACACAGAGTGTCATAAAAAGACCGTGAAGGACAAATATGTTGAAGTCTGTCTGTGTTCAGTGGAGGACAGGGACTTAGATGAAAGGGGGTACTCAGTGGAAATGGCAGCCTTACCACATATAATCATGCATATTTATTTCCTTCCTCCCATTTATTTCTGGCCACTGCTCCAGTTTTTCTCCCCAGAAACTGTCATCCCTCCCCCCCTGCCGTGTTTTCAAATTTAAACTCTGGAACTCTCCAGCCACACTTTTTGTTTGGCTTGAGGTCTTCCTGAACTACCTGGCATGCTAGCCCAGGGTTTGAAAGGCTCACAGAGGCCTTTCAAGTCTTTCAGAGAACTCCTAGCAACTCTGGAGGAAGTTCCACATCAGGCTGCGGAGTTTTCAACAACCTGATTTGCCAAGGATCCATACTTCGTAGGAGTGAAGCCAAATCCTAGGTTTTTATTGCCTTTGCAAGCAGCATGCGGCACACCTACCTCTCTGACTGCAAAGGAGCACTTACACTGTGAGTTTGAGAAGCACTGTCCCCATCCCTTCCAACCAGATGTTTACATTCTGGCCTCCTAAGTTCATGAAGTGGAAAAATTATGTTCTTTAAAGCATAAATATACTCCACCATAGGCTACCATCTCCAACATCGGCAATGGTGTGGTAGCTTGAAGTTCTTTTTCGTTTTCTTTTTTGTATTCTCACTTATCTCGGTCTCCCTGAGTTGCGCCCACTCATGGCCTTTTGTAAAAGAAATACTTTATCCAAGAATATTATCTTGGATTACTTAAATTACAAACTAAAAGAAAGGCAATGAAATAAAGCCTTGTTCTCTATCCTTTCTGTCCTAATGATTTCTAGTCAAATCCAACTGAAAATGATTTTTCGAAAAAAAATATATAAGGGGAAATTGGACTAAATGAAGTAACCCTGCATGAAGAATGCCAGAGTTAAAAATGGAAACCTTAGGCCGGGCGCCGTGGCTCACGCCTGTAATCCTAGCACTCTGGGAGGCCGAGGCGGGTGGATCGCTTGAGGTCAGGAGTTCGAGACCAGCCTGAGCAAGAACGAGACCCCGTCTGTACTAAAAATAGAAAGAAATTATCTGGCCAACTAAAATATATATAGAAAAAATTAGCCGGGCATGGTGGCGCATGCCTGTAGTTCCAGCTACTCGGGAGGCTGAGGCAGCAGGATCTCTTGAGCCCAGGAGTTTGAGGTTGCTGTGAGCTAGGCTGACGCCACGGCACTCACTCTAGCCTGGGCAACAGAGTGAGACTCTGTCTCAAAAAAAAAAATAAAAAAGAAAGAAAAATGGAAACCTTTTGTGAGCAGGTACCAACTAGGAATATGAAAGAGTTATGGCAGTAGTCTTCAAACTTTCTTGTTTGTGTAGCCCTTCATGTAATTTTAAAAACTAAGTATTTAGAAAAACTGAGTATTTTCTTTCATTTATAAGCCAACGTTTAACTTTTTCTTGCCATAAATTTCAATAATAGCAAAGGATACAATTTCTATTGTATTTAAACTCTTAATGTTTAAAATAGAGTAGTTATATTACTCTTTTAAATGTTGCTGGTGAAATTCAAATACCATACCTATTTGATGCCCATTATCATGCATGTAAAAAATATATTTATTAATAATAGGAACAAGGTATTAACAAATGTTACCTTGTTTCTTTTTCATTTGAACTTAGTATTTTATTCTACTGTAATGCATTTTTAAGCTTGAAAATCTTTTATTGATCACCCTATCGTACATATCTGAAAAAAAAATGAACTTAAATTGCAATTTTAAGGTCATTTTTCTTTAACATCTTCTAAGAATTTTCTTGAATTAAGTTATTAACATAATAATACAAAATAGATTAAAATTATGGAGATATTTTACAAATTTTAGAAGTATTTATTTTTTCAAGTTTCCATACAGAGCACTGAAGAAATAATTGTTAAATATGAAAAGTGAAAATTTATTGGAAATAGCTCTCTTAATGAGATGGATGGGGAGGTTTTTCTTTATTATGTGGCTGAATGTCACTTATTTGAAGTATAACATGATACACTTCTACTTTTTAAGTAGATAAAATGTATTGTCCTTAAGAATAATTAAAATAGATGAGCAGTAGAAGAAATTTCGTGATACCAGTGTCACTCAATTCTTTGAATTAACAACAAAAGTTATTTGTAATGGTATGTCAGCTGATAACAATTAGGTGATCCTTTATTTTTTGTTGAAAGCAAATTATTGGAAATATCCTGATTTATGAAAGACAATTATCTAGTCATTAGAGTTATTTTTCAACACCTACACCAATATTTCCAACTGTTTTTTTGATTAGTGTTCTTAGATTTTTGTAATTTGAGACATGTATCAAAATAAGATTTCAGATGGGTAATAAATGTGCTTTCTTTTAAGTGGGAGAATAGTTATAACTGGGGAGAGGGGGAAGAGAAATTTTTTTAAGATAGATTTTTTTTATCTGGAAACTCTGGAAATTGATTTCCTTTGGATTATCATTGAAGGAGTACTTTCTGAAAAGCTAACTCCCTGGAGTATGCATACCTGAATTTCCAGACCACTGAACTAGAGTTCAAAATGCAAAACCAAAAAGGAAACACAAGATAAAAAATTAGTCTTTTATAGTTTGAACTATAACTTTAATGTCATAGCTTCAGGTATAATATTGTATGTTGTACTTTTTTTCATTATTGATGATTCATTTAGGAAACTATTATAGTTTTTAATGTTGTAAATGTTCCTTGGAAAAATTCTTAGCACTGTGTTCTGGATAACAATAAAGTAACAAATGAATACTTGTGTTTATTAAGATAGTATTAAAACCTTAGTCTGTCTCTTTAATGTCTTTTATTATTTACTATTATTTATAATTTTCAAGAACATAGAACTATAATTAGAGTACTAGACTGAGAGATAAGTTAAACACTGATGTATTATGTGAGTAGTTGCTGATGGTGACGGAATTGATGGTGTCATTTCATTGTTTTTAGCTGTGCTCATGCTACAAAAATGCAGTTTTAAAGTTGGAGACTACTGCTGCATCATCTAACTCCAAAGAGGAAAATGCGATTTTATTAGCTAAGTGTACATATTTCTTTAAGTTTTTCCTCTAGTTTTTGGATACAAAGTTATTATAGAAACATGTGGATACCATTTTTCATATACTTTGTATTATTTTAATGGCTAACACCAGATGACCAAATAATTCACCATTTCAATCAATCCAAATGACCTTTAACTTAATTAACTGGGGAAAAGGAACAGTGTTTGTGTGAATATTGGTGATAACTGAAAAATAAGATTTCAAAGAAAAGATCTGAAAAATCTTAAAGGTAGACACACTTTTAACATAAACCCATTGTGTGATTATGTGAATATTATGGTATAATGGCTACATTAATAGTAAAACTCTCCTGTTTAATATGATGTATGCAATATGCCTTTTCTCTAAAGGTATGTAATAATCCCATAAGAATGGTAGAAAAGGAAGATGATGACCTAAAAAGCCTTCGACTGTGATGGTTCTGAATGTTAGGGTCCTGAAGCATCAGAGGAAATCTGAAAAATATCAAAATCTCTTTTTTGAAACACCTGATGTGCTTCTGGAAAGTAAGTCTCTTTGTCTTAAACCCGGCTTGTCTTGAAATGAAGCAATTCAGTAAACTTCCACATTAGAACCTGCTGTTCTACAGCCCTGGAATTGTCATAATCTTTAGCTGTGCAAACATCACATGGACAAAATTTTTTTGAACAGCCAGAGTTATTTGTTTAAATCTAAATTTAAATGTTATGGCAGATCACTCTTATGCTTCCAACTGATACCCTTCAAAAGGCTGGTTCAACTCCATAAAACGAAACAAAATGAAAAGCTAGGCTCTGCAGTCTTTGAGTTTTTAAAAATTCTAGTTTCTTATTTAGAACAGAAAAGGAGATATTTGAGTTTAAGGATAGTTGGATTGGGAGACAATTCTCCATGGGTCTCTCACATTTCTCCATGTCTTGTGAGAAAAGGCACAGTCTTTGTGCCAGGCTGTCTTTTCAAAGATGTTTGTATAATAAACAACCTTGGTAGATAGAAATAAGTGTCTCCCTCTGGAGCTAAAGGCAAGTTTGTTTACTGCCCAATAAAGATAATGTCTCCTTCCAGGGAAGAAATCAGGCTGGCTTACTATTATAAAAGATTTGGGTTCCCTAAATTGGGAACTTCCTGTTGTCTCTGACCAAAGAGTCTCGTGTCTTTTGTCATCATCCATGAAACTGCAACAGGCTACCTTGTTGGCTTGCAAGTGGGGGAAGAATCTCAGCCCTTTTGCAGTTATTGACAGTTTGATTACTTGCAGCTTATGATGTGATTAGTCCACAAAGATCTTTTATTACTATTATAACTTTGGATTGCCCATTCACATCTGAGGGATTTATTGTGATTCTTAAGCCTAAACTAATCCATGGAAATATTTCTATAAACTCTAATGCTAATTAGGTAAGCAAAAACACCCCCTCCAAAATTCCAGGTTTACATTTTCACATATTTCTCTTAGAACAACGTGAAGGAATTGCCTCAAATCTTTTTTGGAGAGAGTTTAAATATATTCAATTATTAAACCAACATAGGAATAATTATCCCATGGTATGTCTAATGTCAATTTTTTCTTTCAGGGGAGGCTGGGTCTCATATTTCAAGAAAAAAATGGGAAAACTTAGAAATGAACATTTTATCTAACCCCATAAATTTTTTTAAAAGGCTTTAATTTTAGTAAACTTAAAACACAAACCTTCCTTGGTTATCAAATATTGAAGGATATGTAATTTTTGGCCAAATGTGCACAGGGTTCCACACAAACCACATTCACCTTTTGTTCCCCAGATATTGGGTCAGATTCGTACCAGAGGAGATCAGTATGTATCAGCCCCAGACTAGAGAGCTTCCCCTCAATCATAGAAGCTGAGAGAGTTCTAGAAAGAATGTTTTGATTCATCCAATATTTATTTATAAATAAATCAATATTTCAATAAATCAATATTTATTGTGCCCCTATTGTAGGCCAGCCCTTATGTGAGTTTTGGGGAAGCCACTTTGACCAGGACAGTTTATGTTCACATAGGACAAATAGTCTAAATTAGTTGCACCAACTTACTAATAGAAGAGTGGACATTTGGGTGTTTCTCAGCCTAAATCACACCTTTCACCTTTCACCTTTCACCTTTCACCTTTCAAAGCTTCATGATTTTCTGTAAAACCTGTCTGGTTTCCTAGGAAGCCCTCTTGCCTGTAGATGATCCAGGATTAAAACATACTTCCCAAAGCCACAAATCTAGTCTCTGTGGTCTCGACACAGCTGGACTGGCATATAGAGGGAGGGGAGGGTGGCCATGGCGTCATAAATCAACATAGGGCTTGAAGCACTTCCGGTGTGTCCCAAAGTGGATAAGCAAAGTGTCTGATGAGGTCGGTGCTGGCTTTATCAGGACTATTCACCTTGTATCTATACCACAACCAGACATTCAATAACAATAATGGCAAAGTGTACTGAGTCCATACTGCACACCAGACACTGAACTAGGGACACTTCATACAGGCTGCTTCATTTAACTCCACAATTATACTGCCAGGTATATACTACTGCCCCATTTTTTTAGATAAGAAAACTGAAGCCTGAAGAGATTAATTGACTTGCCCAAAGCCCTACATTGTGCAGCTAAGATTCAAGGCCAGGCAGTCTGATGCCAAAGCCTGGTCCAAATTCAAACACTACAGCTTTCTTGCAGTTCTCCTCAAGGTCATCTGACATGCAATTAAGCCTCCTCTCAGATCTTCACACTGCTTTTTTCTACAAGCCTTGGCCCACATGCACAACCTCAGAAATGTCTTCTGTGACCGCCATATTTGAAATAACCCTCCTCCAAGCATGCTCTTTCACTTATCCTTCTTAACTTTTTTATCATTCTTACTTCCACCTAAATTTGAATATTTCTCTCTCCTGAAATTGTATTACACAGGTGTTCATTCTTTTGCTTCTTGCCTGTCCCATCACTAGCTACATGAGGGTGAGGTGTGGATCTTTCTCATCCTTTCCTAATCTCCAGCATGGGGCACTGTGTCCAGGATGCTGTGGGTGAGCAAGACACACTTGCTGGATGAGTGGGTGAACTGATGAATACCCATCGCTTCCTCCCTCAATCTTCTCCTCTTGGTCACTCCCAGATGCTTTCTTGCAGGAATCCCTGCCTACTTGAGTCTTCAGAGTTTGTGGAAGAGATCAGGGGAGGTTAGTTGGTGTCACCTGTTGAGGTTCCACTTGAATGTGTGAGTACAAAGGTAGCCGAAGGGTGACAGTCACACCCCGTTACTTAGCTTGATATGTGACCTTGGAAAAAATTCCTTCCACTTCATCAAAATGAAAATATATTAATCATGAGATAGAAGAAGAGGTTAATTAATTAACGTATGAACACATAAAGTTTGGGGTTTAAAAAGCTCTAATAAACAGTGTGAAAAAAATAGTCACATATGTTTTTCTGAGTTATAGTGGCTATTTTAAGGAGGGTTGGGTTTCTGTACAGTAGCACCTCACATGAACTCATGAGATAATAACATTATGTCTTGGTTTTTAGCTTATCTTGACTTTACCTGTGAAGCATGAGTAGAAGAGAAATCTTCACGTGGCTCTATGTCCTCACAATGTCAAGAATCTGTGATTCTACGCTGCTGAAGCTTGAATCACAATGGAAAAATTCTCCGTTATTAAAAGGAGCTAAAAGTAATGATCAGGACCACTCCAGAAACACAGTGGAGGGTCAAGTTAAGATTTTTAACATATCTTGAAGCAAAAGATAAGATATGGGCAGCAGGATGCTTAGTAAAAGTCTCTAGTAATGGCAGTGGAGTGTATATCCTAATTTTATTTAATGGAAGAGTTTTAATATTAGTTACAGAGAAATGGAGGGCAGGGGTTCTTAACCTCTCTGGGGTCATGAACCCCTTCAGTAGGCTGCTGAATCCTATGGACTCCTCTTTAGAATAATATTTTACTTTTTTTTTTTGAGACAGAGTCTCACTCTGTTGCCCGGGCTAGAGTGCCGTGGCATCAGCCTAGCTCACAGCAACCTCAAACTCCTGGGTTCAAGCAATCCTTCTGCCTCAGCCTCCCGAGTAGCTGGGACTACAGGCATGCACCACCATGCTTGGCTAATTTTTTCTATATATTTTTAGTTGTCCAGGTAATTTCTTTCTATTTTTAGTAGAGACAGGGTCTCGTTCTTGCTCAGGCTGGTCTCGAACTCCCGAGCTCAAACGATCCACCCGACTCAGCCTCCCAGAGTGCTAGGATTACAGGCGTGAGCCACCGTGCCCGGCCTAGAATAATATTTTAAACGCATAAAATGAAGCACATAAGATTACTTGGTACAAAATTTATGTCTCTCCTAAATTATAGATTCTAGGGCAACCCTACCATTTTATATTAATAGTTAGGGAAACAGAGGACCAGAGAGTAAAATGATGTAGGGCACACACTATAACCTAAGAATAGAAACATTTTCCTGGCAGAAGAAAATCATGCTGTGATCTAACACAATTAAGGAATGTTGTTCTAAGCCAATCCATATTTAAGAAGGGCTAATAAGGATGGCTTAATCTTACTTTCAATTTTATTTTAGAACAGCAAGTACTTTTTCCTTTATGCTTCTATTTACACAAAGGATTTACTTGTTATCCAAGCAATAAACCCTCTAAATGAAATACCTGAGCAATAATCGCATCAGGTTAATAAGTCTTATAATGCACTCGAGGTCTGTTATAAAAAGCTTGCCCCTAATAATGGTCTCCTTTAAACTCCAACTAGTTTATACAGTTTATACAAATGCCCTAGAAGACAATTTTGAAGATTGAAATGGAATTACTATGATATTTTTTCTTTAGAAAAGAAAAAGAAAGTGCAAGGTGAATATGAACATAAATGATTGACTCTTAGCAAGAAGAAAAAAGATAATTATTCAGATCTCTCCTACAAACACTAGGAGAATCCACAACCCCAAACCATAGACCTGAAATGACAGTGACAGGGAGGGGGTGATTTGGGTTTCTGCCTCTCACTGATGCCTCCCAGCCTTCAATTATAATTTGGACAAACCCTGAGATGGAAGAGTTATTCCCCTTCCCCCATACCCAAACCTCCTTCAACACTGAGATTCTCCACATCACTAGCATTGCTTTTGGTCTAAGACGTTCTCAGAAAGACCCTCTTCTCCATGTTGTAGCAAACAGCAGAGGTGTCCAAAAAAAATCCAAAACTACTTTTAGATACTCTATGTCCAAAATACCCTAATAACTATTTATAATTCAACAAAGAAATGCCCTAAATGCCTCCTACTAGTTGTTTCTGAACACTACTAAATCTCTGGCATATTTTCTTACAGGCAAAAGCAAAAAGAGATTTTAAAAAAATCATGTCCAAGTGATGGATTGTATTGCAAAAAGCTTCAGGATAGTGTCTGGCAGGAAGAGGAGCTTCTTTGGCAGCTTGATATTTCTAGCTTTCTCAGTCCCTCGCCTGCCCGCTAGATAGCTTGACATGAGTAAAGAAGCCCACTTTTGAGATCTTTCCTATGACTGCATCGTATTTTTAAGTCCTTTTCCCCCCTCTCCACTTAGAAATACAAATGTATTTTTAAACAGACTTATGCAGTGCTGTCTTTAAAGGACAGAAAGAAAAAATATGAGATGTTTCTTCCTCCAAAATGCTTATAATCTAGTAACTATATTCTGGCTAAAAAACCAAAACAAACATACAGAAGCAATACACTATTGCTAAGGACCAGATATGTTATCACACTGTAACTTACATTTATATGGTAGTCTGTAGCATCCAAAGCACTCTCACATGCATTAGCTCATTCGACGTGTGCCTGTTCTCTGAGAGATGGGACAGGTATTACTACGCCCATTTCGTAGATTAAAAACTGCTTAGAGAAGAGAAATGACTTGAAGGTCACACAGTCAGTAAATAGAAGAGCTGGGATTAGAACCTGAGTTTCCTGATTTTAAATTTACGCTCTTTGTAGCCCAGAATTGAATTACTCTGCTCTAGAAACACACTAGTAGTTCATACATATAAAGACCTCTATGAAATGGAGTGAATTCATAGAGGAAATAAAACTTTTCATTAAGCTTCAAAGATAGGAAAAATTCGGATAGAGTAGAGAGAGACGTGCTTTGTATTTACTGACTGGGTTGTGCAGCAGTGGGAAATGAAGCCCAGACACGAAAAGTATTGCCTCATTGCACAATGCTGGGGGCGCCATTCTCTTTGTGGAATCACTATGTACTTCTACAGGAATGGCGGCTCCAGAGCACAATGCCATAGACTACAAAGTAAATAGTGACCCTGGAGTCATGCAGATGCCCTGGAGAGTTGGGTGAGATGATGGAGAGCCTTGAAAACCAGAGTTATTCCCTCGAAGATGCATGATATAGTAGTAGAGAAAACATGGAATTAGCTTGCAGGTGCCTGGAGCTAAATCTGTGTGACTTCAATCTCTTGGAGCTTCTTACTTCTTTTCTATAAAAAAAAGTTGGACTAGGTAATTTCTAACCTCCTTTTCATCTTGCAAGGCATTTGACCTCTATGATGTGGTAGGAAGTAGGAAGGCATGGAAGATTTTTGAATGTTGATGACATGGGGAAAATAGTATTTAAAGAACACTGGTGTCAAAGTTGCCAGTACTAAAATGGAGTCACTTTTGTCAAAACCCTAACAAAATGGAGTCAGGAGGGCATGAAAAAAGGAGCTCTCTCACACACATCTGAAACCTGCTTTATCACAAGAGATTTCTGCACGTCCTACGTGTTTTGCCTGTAACAGGACTTATTGCAAGGAAATCCCTCAAGACTGCAGTATTCCAGATAATCTGTTTACACAAGGACACTTGCCTGGCAAAAGGCTGTCTGGGTCAATAAACTAACACTAACTCTTGTAACAAACGCCTGTAACCTTTGGTCTTTGTAACCTTTGATTACAGCTTATGTGGACTTCTTTTTGTCTTTAAAAGCTTCCCCTTTGCCCCGACCCACCAGACATGCCAATGATCCGTCATAGCCCACATATCCTGGGTTTGCAACCCCCCAGTATTCCCGATTGAACTCTGTGCTTTGGAGAGTCAGTCTCTGCCGCTCATTTTAGGTTAACACCAGTCTGGAGGACGGAGGGGCATCAGAGGACGTGGAAAAGACCAGGGACACTGGACGGGTCTCCCAGTAATGTAGGAATGAGATCACCAGGGGTAGACTGGGATGGCAGAAATAGGAAGGAAACAATAAACATAGGAAGCCATCTGTGAGAGAAAATCCAAGAGCATTTGGTCATTGACTGAATTGGGGAAAAGCCCAAGAGTATCAGCCCTGAGTGGCCAGAAGAGTGACCACCACCTAGAAAAGGGAGAGAAGTGGTAAAGGACCTTGGAATGATGAGGAAAAAGAATTCAGCACTGGGCTTGTTGTATTTGGCTGGCAGTGAAGAATCAAAGTGGAAAAGTCTAGTGCTCATTGGGAAAAAAAGGAACCAGAAGTCATGTGAGAAGATAGGACTGGAGATAAGTGACAGTCATCAGCTCGAGGGAGATACTTAAAGTTCCTGAGAAAACAAACATGAAAGCCTTTCTAATGCATTAGCAAAAGAGTGTTTTCCAGTTGTATAGCTAAAGAAACAAAAGTCCAGGAGACATTTATGAAATGACCTCAGCTCTTTTTGTAGAAGTAGATGACATGGAAACTAGTTACATATTTTAATAATCAACAATTTTAATTGCTTTAAAAAAGCCTATCACAGCAATTGAAGACTGAATTCAGAGCCCTTGACCTTTTGAAATATTTTTTTCCATATTCACTTTATTTTCTTTTAGTCCGGAGCTGATTACTGTGGTGGTTTGTCCTTTGTCACTTAGCTCAGCTGGAACTACATTTCACAGAATCTCCTTCCCCCTGCAGTTCTGGATTAGGGCTGGCAGGAAGAAAAATATGCATGGGATTTAGAAGGCCAAAGTGACACCTTAGCCACCACGGTATCTTGTGCACCTCCTTGCTCATCACTGGTTCCCCTTGTTGAGCTGGGGGTGCAGCAAGTTTGGCCAGATCTCCTACAACTTCCCTAAGTCCTAGGCCAGGCACCTTGTCAGAGCTCTTGGAGACGGCAGCATGGTTTCTGCAGGTGGCCTGCCTCTCATTGGAGTGACACGGCTGAGAGGCCTGCACGCTACAGTTTCTTCTCATGGAGACCAGTTTGTCCTAGGGGGTTCCGTTGTCTTTGCTTCCCTCTGCTTGGAGTCCAAGCTTCCCTCCTGTCTGCCCTGCTGCCCTGCAGGGGCTTTAGGCTATAACCAAATGCAGAGAGAGCAGCCGTCCACAGACTTTTTTGCCAGCTTCCCTCTGTCGCCCTGATTAGTAAATTTTTCCTCCCCCCAGCCCCAATCATCCTCTTCCAGCCCTTTGCTTTCTCAGCTTCTCTCACAATTGTGTGGTGTCCAGTCCCTGTAAGAAATTCCACGGCCATATCACTCACGGTGGTTCTGCTTCCCTGGTGCAACTGCTCATGCTGTCTGCAGATTACCCAAGGCCTTCCTATACCTGATCTCCCTTTAATTGACTGCATTTTGTACATTTTACTTATTCTTAAGGGACCACTGGCTATCAGTAATGGATGAGGAAATTTTAAAATGCATCTTAATTTTTTAAAATAGTCATGATGATAGACTAGAAACCAATATTAAAGTCCTGGCTAAAATAAGGTCTGGGGAAATTATAGGCTTCAGGTGCCTGACCCTGAGCACCCAGAACTACCCAACTCCAGCTGTTAAGTAAGACAGAAAGAAACTTGTAACTTGTTTAAGCCATTGTTATTGGTCTTTGTTATTTCAGCAGAGCTTGACTTCTAACCATTGCACACATTCAATATTTTCTTAATCAAGTTTGGTTATTTAAGTACATGCACATCAGAAACTGTCTTCTTATCATTACCCTCCTTCTCTTTTATCCTGGAGCTCAGCCTTATAAAAAGTACATGCTCACTTACCGAGCAGAGCTTCAGAAAAAGAGACGCTATCCCTCTATCTTGCAAAAAACGCAGAGTGGTTCATTTAACAGCCTGATGGATGGACAATGACACACTACTTGTATTCATTCTTACTTCTGATGTATTTTCAAGGAGAGGACTGTACTAAAAATAATTAACATTTACTATCAAAACCAACACAGGACTACTTATTCTTGTCTTGGACTAGGGACTAACACTGAATTTCAGAAGACAAGAGATGTTTTCATCTATTTCAGCAAATCACTTAAACTCTCTGAGATTCATTGTCTTCATTTGTAAAATTCGGTGAACATCCTTTCATCACAGGCCTGTATTGAAGGTAAAATGAAGTACTCCAAAGTATGTGAAAACTGCCTACCACAGTATTTGACATAACAGGTGTCAATAAATATTGGTGGAATCTAAAGCTTAAATTATATTTTAAAAGAGTTAGTGTAAATGCTGTTTAAGAACTTCTAGAAGGTAAATAAATGCCAATCAGCCTCCAGTAATTTCTTCCAAAATCAAATTGGGTTTCCCAAAAAGGGGAACTCTTGCTCTAATACAGTAAGATATCAAATGATATGTTAGAGACTATTTTTCAAAATTACCCAGAATCTAAAGAGAGAAGGTTTAGAGCTTGAAGGGACTGTAACCATGAATGTGTCAGTTCAGGAAGTTTAAGATCAACGTCCTCGTCCTTGTACTATAATATGTGCCATGACGTAAACTCTTTCCACCTGAGAGGTTCTCTGAATTAAAACAAAGAGGGCATCCTTTTCTTTTTGCTAACCTTCTCTTAGATTCTTAGTTAGTTCTTGATATTTCAAAAGATTGGATTAAGAAAATTGATGTAAAAAGGAAATATTTTTAGTTTTATGATGAATATATAGGGAAAAAAGATGCTGGCAAAGGAAAACAATGGAACGATAACTACCACCTGCAGCTTAGCAAATGAGGACAACTTATTGTACTTATTAATATAGAAACATTTCACAAGCAAGGTTAAGTTGTTCCTTGGTACAAGGTAGCACCCATACCTTGCCCTTCTGATAGGCTTTGAAGAGTTTTTTGAAATAAAAATGTAAATAAGATGCTAGCTCAAATTTCATTAGCTCAAAATGTCAGAGTAGCCGCATAAGTATCTCCCAGGTACACAACAAAGATGATTGAATCCTGAAATAATGGTAGAAACCTGTTTCCAGGAAACTGTTTTCTAATTATATTTATCATTGTTAAGTCTTAAAAAGCAGGACCAAGTTTCAGGAACAAGTCAGAGTGATCGGAGGCCAGTGGCATTGTGATGTTTACTGTCTGCCCATGCATAGTCTTATATGGGGAAATATGTCTACTCCTCGTGTAGAGGAAGGCCGGCTTTTGGCCATCCGTGTTTTGGACCATAGAACCCAATCTTGCCATGGCTGATTAGGCCTGAACTTCTACCTCTGACGGGGCACAGCAAAGAGCAGGGTTGATCAGTTCCCCACTATCCAACCCCTCTCTCTCTGGAATTTGAACAAGTCAGTATCTAAGAACTGAGCTCTCTTCAAAGCGGGAATAGAAGCTAAAAAATGAGGAGGCAGAGTTGGAGCAGGAGGGGCCATATTAGCACGTGCAAGTCTAGTCGTTAATGAGCTGAGATGAAGGAGGCCAAACCTGCCAGTTGCCACCCAGAAAGAGGCAGACACAGAGAGCACAGCTCAGTCCATTCAACTACAATCTCCCTGAAGACAGGGACAATGTCCATCTTGCTCATTACTGTTTCTCCAGCATTTAGTAGAGTTCTTGGTTATTAAAAACTTAGTCATGCAGTGCATATCACCTGAATGACAGGTGAATGAGTTAGCAATGGCTGGCTAAAACAAGCTCTCACATGGCCTTCTGTTAGAAACTCTAGGTACCTGGCACCAGAGCCCTATATTTTTCCATGAAATTTCTTCTTCAACACAGCCTATGTCTTCTTATTGGCTCTGAGCCTCCCATGCTTCCCTTTATTTGAGCCAATTTGTTTGCCTCCTTGATCCTTGCCAACAAGTTTCAAAACCAACTCTGTAATAGAGAGGGAGGGACTGAGAAAGAAAGGGAAAGGGAGGGAGAATAAAAGAATAAAAGAGAGAAAGAGAGAGAAGAATGAGAGTAGGAGGCAGAGGTGGTAGAGAGAGACTACCTTTGATTTTTAAGCTCGTTATTTGCCGGTGTACAAAAGACCCTTCACAACCTCCCTACCGAGAGGTTCAGACTATGGATGTGAGGCTAAAAGACTAGAGCCCTGCAACAAACTACTTATTCTAGCAAATCCATCTCTGAGAGAGTTTGCTCAAGAAGATATTTAAACTTTGTCATTGGAGCAGACTGGCTATATAAAATATAAAACAGCATTTTAGCTATCTCCCAGTGAATTATTTGCCCTGTGTTGAATGGGAGGAACTGGACTTCCATTCTCCTGTGTAATGGGTGAGAATAAAGAACCCGGGGAGGTTGCTCTAGTGAAAAAAATGTACTCAAAAAAATAATGCATCCTCCTTCTCAACTCATAATTCCCTTCCTGTTCTCTATTACTGGAATGCATCCACCATTGTGTCTATAAGAAAACCTAAACACTCGATTTGTTTTTTGTTTTTTTCTTCCACCTAGGAAGAAACTCAGGGATGAGATGGAAGAAAATGTTACCCCAGTAAACTTTACGTTCGTAAAACAATGTAATTTCCTTGACAATAAATATCTTTTCAGGTCTGGTTCACCCCCAATCAATTGATGTTAAAGTATCCTCAGGTGACAGATAAAGGGAAACTTATCTTTCAGTTGAATACTAGCCCTGCACTTTTCAGAAGCAGATATAAGCCAAGAATACTTTCTGACCACCAATATTATCCTCGTCTTGCTTCTCGTACTTATGTGTGCTAGGTACTACAGCAGTAGGATGCTCTGAGTGGTCAAAAGCACTGCATTAACATTCATAAGGGGAGAGAGGGAAGGAATAAAGAATAAAGTACTTACTTGGTCCTAGACCAATTGAAAAAGCAGCAACATAAACAAGCAAGCTGGCTAAGGACAGCCATTTCAGAAAAGCTGGGACATCTGTAGGGTCCGTGACTATCTGGTATTCGGTGTGGCCTAGTCCAGCGTTGAGTAAGGATGCTGAGATCGTCTCCCCTCCCCTATCCACGGCAGTTCTCAAGGGCATGAGTGAGCTTCTGCTCTGGGAAGTGATGCCTTTAAAGTGCTCTCTCAGAGTGTTGTTGCTGGCCGACAGGTTTCCTGGTCCATAAAAAGCAGACTCATCCAAGGACTGGTTGACAAGACTATGGCTGCTGCAGATATGGGTGAAGTTCATGTGGATGTTGAGATTCACGATGCCCATAGTCACCAACGAAGCTGCCATCACTGAGGAGCCGACGCAGAGGAAGGTTTTGCTGCCGACGTGGTCCACAAAAACAGTGGCCGGGACGGTGCTGATGACCTTGATGATGCCAACCCCAGTGGAGGCGAGGCTGGCCGCCTCGTTGCTTTGAAAGCCAACAGACTTCAAGACAGTCGATGCATAGAATAATATGTTTGGCTGGCCAGTGGTTTGGACAAAAAATACCAATGTCAGCCCTATCATTATTCGGGTCCTCATGTTGTCCTTTGAACGAAACAGATCCCAAAAACTATACTGATATTCATCTTTCAGGGAGGACTTTATCAAAGTGAGTTCCTCGGTGGTGTCTGAGATGCCTCTTAACCTTCCAAGAACCTTGCTGGCAGCTTCCTCTTGCCCTTTCATCACCAGAAACCGAGGGCTTGGGGGGAGAAAGTACATTGCGACAGCCTGCAAAACTCCCAAGGGAATAACAAGACCGAACATATACTTCCAGCCATGGGAAACGTTGGCAAAAGCATAATTTGAAATGTAGGCAAAAAGAATGCCGGTGACGATCATCAGCTCATTCAGGGACACCAGAAGCCCTCTTCTGTGCTGAGGAGCAATCTCTGCTATGTAAACACAGGTGGCGATGGAGGAGAGTGAGATGGAAACCCCTATGGCCATGCGTCCCACTATGAGAAGGGTGTAAGATAGGCTGAGTATCAGCACCAGGCTCCCGAGCCCCAGCAGGCAGGATGACAAGATGATTGTTGCCCTTCGTCCATACCTGTCTATCAGGACCCCTCCGGTGAGCGACGCCAAGAAGGCCCCGATGAGGAGGGAGCTCACCACCATCTCCTGCTCGTGGCAGGACAGGGCCAGTAGGGTTTTGATCTGAAGAAGAGCCCCAGAGATGAGCCCAAGTTCATAACCCACCAGGAGGCCACTGACAGCGGCTGTGACAGACGACAGGAAGGTGAACATGCCGCAGCCTACAAACAGAGAGGGGAGACAGAGAGGGGAACTGAGATTTTACACATTTTATATCCGACCAGAGACTTCACCTTGTGTGTCTCTCAGACTACTGAGTTTAAACACACGCACAACTATCATAAAATAATACACTATCCAAAAAATGACTAGATATAGAAGGAAAAATCATTTTTCTTTCTTTGTTGGGAGGAGAGGCATGGAGACATTTAGGAAGTCCAGTTTCCTTCTCTTTATGATGTTGATGTTGTTTTTGGTTTAGATCAGATGGCCACACGAGAGAAGCAGATGACAGATGATAAAGACTGAACAAACAAGCATACTGTTTAGTGTCTGCCTTGGCATCGGATCAAAAATTCAGAGAGCCTGGCCCTTCTGGTCCCACTCCAGTTCGCTAAAGGCAAACCTTTGAGGGCAGCAGAGAGAGGAGAGGAGCCTCTAGAAATGCTACAGGCTCCTTGCTGGATAGGCTGGGCCATCCACGGAGTCCCGGGAAATTTGCCCTCATGTCTCCTTGGCCACAATTGGAGCACAGTTGGCCTCCGCGGAAGCACATGCTGCGGTGGAAGGCGGGGGTGGGAGCGGCAGTTGTGAATGACTTAACAAAGTCAAGGTCGTGTTGGACAGAGGAAGGGAGAAATGGATACAGGGTAGGGAACCAGCAACATCCTTACTCACTGTGTAAGGAGAAAGGAGGAAGGATCATGGGGAGAACAAAGGAGACTTTATATAGTGTTGTTCATGTTAAAATCCAAGGAAAGGCCTGGTGTGGTGGCTCATGCCTATAATCCTAGCACTTTGAGAGGCTGAGGCGGGAGGATCACTTGAGGTCAGGAGTTCAAGACCAGCGTGAGCAAGAGCGAGACCCCATCTCTACAGAAAAATAGAAAAATTAGCCAAGCATGGTGGCACATGCCTGTAGTCCCAGCTACTAGGGAGGCTGAGGAAGGAGGATTGCTTGAGCCCAGGAGTTTGAGGTTGCAGTGAGCTATGATGATGCCACTGCACTCTATCTAGCCTTAGTGACAGAGTGAGGAGACCCTGTCTCAAAAAAAAAAAAAAAAAAATCCAAGGAAAAATGTCAAGAGGTTAAAAGTGATCAATTTTTGGTAGTAGGGACATATATATTTGTTTTATGTTTGTAACTTGTCAAAATAGACAAAAAATAGCAAAGAGCAGAGCATTGCAGGCCCAGGAGACCACAATTTCCAAGGCCTTGGGACAGGAGAGCTCTTGCCATGCATTAGGAACTGTGACAGGGCCAGCACATGTATGTGGGGCACAGTGTGAGTCCGCAGAAGGAGGTGGGAGAGGTGCGAAGTGAATTTGGATAGGTACAGAGGAAGCACTTCATGCAGGGCCTGGCAGGGCACAGGGACAACTTTTCATTGTGTTCCAAGTATAATGGGATCAACACCTATTGAAGGATGTAGAAGACATTGGCACTGCCGGTTCCTTGTTTGTAAAGGCCACTATCGCTGCTATGTAGAGACTAGTTCTTCCTGGGGCAAGATTGGTAGCAGAGAGGAGTTTGTTGCCTTGGTTTGGACAGGAGATAATGATATTATAGCTTAGACTTGAGTATTAAGAGTGGAACTGGAGACAAGTAGGCAGATTCATGACTTATTTTGGGTCTAAAAATGACTACACTTGCTCATGAATTGGAGGTGGAGGGTAAGAAGTGGGTCAGAACCCAAGATGGCTCTGTGGCTTGAGCGGCTGGCTGGGTGATCTTAGAATCGTCACTACACCGTGTACAGTACTATACACTCAGTGCAGTGTACTGACATGGGGAAGATTAGAAATGGAACTGGCTGTGGGTGGCAATAAAAGGAGGGGTGGAAATCAGAAGTTCCATTTTGGACTTAGTAAAATGTTTATTTGTTTTACCTGTAAGATAACCAGGTGGAAATGTCAAGTAGGTATACAGATTTGGGATTTAAGAGGTAGGTCAAGGCTGGAGATAGGTATTGGGAGTTAGCAGCATGTGGTTGGTATTTAAAACCATGGGAATGGGTGAGATCACGTAGGAAGACAGAATAGAGGAAAAGGAGAAACAGTATTAGCACTGGGACCTGGGGAGCTCCAACATTTAAAAGAGGAGGCTCCAGCACAGGAGCTGGAGAAGCAGAACCGAAGCGTAAGTCCAATGGGCTAGAAACATGCGCCTGGGCACACAATTATGGCAGGCCGAGCTAAGGCTATTTAACCCTGCCCTGAATGGGGGCAGGGTGCAGTTCGAAAATGCTGTTCAGCTCTAGTGAAAGAAGCAGGTCAAATAAAGGTGATCTAAACCCCTTCCCTTCACGAATATCCAGGGTATTTTCTATCTCCGGGATCTTGGTGGGATAGGGGAAATGGGAGACCCCAAAAAATAAAATAAAAAAGCACTGAATATTTAGATGGAGGAGCAAATAAAAATGCAATAATCCACAAGAAATAAAACTAATTTATAAGCAGTTTGAACAAAAACCATAGAATTGAAATTAAATCAGCAATTTATCTAGCTAATCAGAAAACAAACACTTAGCACCATTATATGACAGGCACTTTCCTAGGTACAGGGGGATATATACATATACAAAGCAGAGAAATAAAACAGATGTGCTCCTTGCATCCAAGACATTCTGGTGATGTCTCTATTATCTATTATGTATTATGTACTGTTTTATTTTTCTTACATGCAAAATGACTTTAAAATACCCTCTTATAAGTTCATTCATGTCCTCAGTGTCCACACATTCTTTTTCCCATATGATCTTAAAATCCTCAACAATAGATTTCTCTACCACAAGGAGAATTAGGTCAAATGCTCACATTTGGAGAAGGATATTGTATCGTTCTTATCTCTACTTGTCATTGTTCATTTTATCTATGTTGGATGTGTTGATTATTGTGTGTTTTTTGGCAATTAGTCATGGTTCTCTGACATTCTGATTGGAGAAATAAGTGACTTTGGAGAATGAAACACTTGGGAGGCAGATTTTGTGAGGCCTCCCCAAGGGCCTTTAGGGCAACAGAGGGCACCTGGGGGCACAGAGTTAAGGATGCAGGGAAATCGAGGCAGGACCTGCTTGAGTAGCAGAAGATTGTCCTTGCCACCTTGTGCTTCTCCTTCCTCTTCCTTGTTTCCCTCCTCATTAGATGGAAAATACTGTTTCCCTACAAGAAGATTCTTTGAGATACAAGAGTCCCTTCCTTTGATGCTCTATTATCCTACTTCAGAGGGAGCTTGAGGTGGTGGGTTAAAGGGGAGGCATGTCACAAAGCCAGCTTCTTCTAGACCAGGGGATAGAGCTTTCTGGACATAGATCATTTGCGTAGCTCCTTTAGCAAGGGCTCACGGCACACTGACAAACGGGTAAGTGTGCAAACGGCCTGGAAACCAGCCCAGTTACTCAGTGTCCCTCTTCAGACCCAGTCCCTAACAATGAGTGTAAATCTTCAGAGACATTATAAAATCATTTCAGTATGAACTGATAAACATTTCACTTTAAATTTCGTATCTTGCAACATGTATCTCTTTCTCGTTATCCATCTTTCTATTCCCTCTATCTATCTCTAGGCAATTTGTCTTTAAAAGGTTAAAGTTCTACACTAGGACACTCAATGATCCTAGTTCCACATCAAGGCTTACCAGTGTGGGGTTATATGCTGCTGAATTAAGCTATGGTCTCAGTTGTCTGAATTTTGTTTCTGTCTCCCATTATATGATTTAAGGGGTACTGCCCCAAACTAGCTTCCCCACTCACCTTATTACAGATCAAGCTCCACAACAACCCTCAGGCTGCCTATTTGGGGTTCTGAATTCTAATTCAGTGTTTCAGGCCAGCTCCTAATGCTTCCAGGATTGCAGTTCAGTGACACCTCAAGACTGCCATTGTCAGAAACTTTCCTGGTGCTATTTTACCATATAATAACAATGAAAAGAAGCATAAAGAGTGGGAATTTTTCCTGCGTTTTAGTTAACGATGATGACAGAAGCAACATGTTATCTTATGGATGCCAGAAAGTAGAGATAAACTTTTCCAAGAAATCTGGTAGAGAGCAGGAAGCAAGAGATTGGAATGTGGTTTGCGGCAATGGCAGGAGGTGGGGTTTGTGTTTGTCTACACATGGCTGTGAGAGTCCCGGGCAGCCAGGTGGACCGAGGAGAAGCTGCCAGTGCTGACAGGGAGGGAGAGATGAGGATTCTCAATTAGCACTGTTTCAGAAAACACCCAGCCCCAAAGTCAGTCTGCCCTTAATAATGACGTTGAGCATGCCTGCCATTTTGTTCATGGCCCTTTACCTCCCTGTTTCCCCAAAAAGTGCCATAGGGGAATTCTCAACCTTCCGTGGACACCATAGAAGTGGAAACTACCTGGAGACTTGTAACTGGCACCCATAGGCTGTGTGTTTGTCTGTCCCCCGTGTCTTCTTGCAGCCACTGGGGCTTAGAACACGGTACTTCAAAGTATAGCATCTTGGTGTGCTGAGTACTTAGAACTGGACACAGGAAAGGCCTTAGAAGTGAGGGCTCTCTGACCTTCTCCCCTCCTTCTGTCTCTCACCCATTGCTCCTTCAAACCGAGTGGTAGAAATCAGAATTTCTCTTCCCCAAGGCAGGTCATAGAACTAGAACCCCTCTGCCCCAAAGCAGGCCATAAAACCTAGAAAGGTCACTCTCTCCCTTCTCCCTTGAAAACACTTATTCCCTGGGGGTCCTGCCCCATACCCAGAAGGAAGAAATGCTACACTCAGCAGCCCCGAGGAATCTGGACAGACGGGCCTTGCTGGGTTTCCCCTTAGTCTGTCACCATTAGATCACAGCATGTTCTCCAGTCACCTTTCTACACGGCTGCCCATTCTTCATCAAATTGAGCATAAAAACAAACATTTTCCCCTGGGCCTTTAGGTCTTCATTTCTGAAGCCTCCCTTGTCACATAAAACTTTGATTAAATAGCCAGATGCAGTGGTTCACACCTGTAATCCCAGCTACTTGGGATGGGAGGATCACTCGAGGCCAGGAGTTCAAGACCAGCCTGGGCAACATAGCCAACCCCGTCTCTAAAACAAACAAACACACTTTGATTACATAAATCAGTTATGCTTTTCTCTTGTTACCCTGTCTTTTGTTATAGGAGTGCTGGCCCCTGACCCTTACAATGGGTTACACTTTCCCGCCTCATGCTGCTTTGCTAGAAGACCAGCAGCAACAGTAAGATTTCCAATTTGCCTTTGGATGCAACGATGATTCTTTATTAAGGTAATAAAGTGAAACTGTTCCTATCAAAGCTGTGATCACAACTGAATGGCTGTATGCAAATGGCTGCTGAGACCCACAGCGCAAGGGCACCGAGAGCGCTAGGAGACCACAGCCCCAGCCACAACAATAGCTGCATTGTCTGCCGCTCAGGGTGAGTCAGATGAAAGCACAACTGCAACTGGCTGGCGTGCAACACCAAACACTCCGTTTTTCACAATATTTGAGTTTCTGCCCACTTTCTTCTTCCCTTGCTTCCCCATGTGCCTATCACGGCGTTTGTCCATAATGGGCACACAATGAACACTTGCCGGCTGACTAAATCTTACAGCAGGCTGGAGAGTAGGCACACACAGGGTTTTTTTTTTGGCAGGCAGCCAGGTCATTATACAGCTTGACCAACTGTGAATGCATCACAAATTTAAAAGACCCCCTACTTCATATTTTGTTCAAGAAAAACTTGCAGGTGCCCCAAAATGAGCTTGCCTCTGCTGCCTGCCCTTTCTCCTTGAATAATTTTAATCCCAACTCATCTCTCAACAGTCATCTCAACCACCACCGCGCCCTCTGAAGACCACACTTCAGTCCGCATCCTCACCCTGTCCCCAGGCCCTGTGTGCTCCCTGGGCACAGAATGCGAGTGTTCAAAGCCCCTGACCCATTCTAAGGCACTCGTTCATTGACCTGTTTGCTGTCACTATTAGACTGAAAGTTCCTTGGAGGCAAGAACGCTGCTTTAGTCCTGTCTGTCTTCTCACCTCTAGTCCTTTGGCACAAGACAAAGAATCAATGTTTTTTGAGTGAATGAACAAATGAATGAGTGTAACAGCACTCTAAAATACCGATCCTTGGTCCTCTCCTCCCACAGTTGTATCGCCAGCCTACGGTTGATATGTAGAGTCATATAATGGTCAGCATACAAAACTTCATATTCATATCAATGTCCAGCATTTGAATAGCCCGCTATTAGCATTTCTATGATGCTTTAGGCACTATTACTAGCTAGTTAATATAGTGCCATTGTAGGAACCATTTTATTGTCATGTGTCTATTTATATTTTATAAACTTTAGCCTCCTGCATGGAATGTTCTCTAGCTGTTCAGACTCAGTGTTGAGCAGTCCCCTTTCAGGGGACCAGGTTTTCAGGTTCCACAGCGCTCTCCAGGCTCCCATTCTCCAACCCATCTGCACAACTTGCTGTTTCCAGAAACTTCCATGCTCTTTGCCAGACTTGAGCTTCTCTTCATGCTGTTCCCCCTTGCCACCATGTCCTTCGACTTCCTTCATAGCCCAGGGAAACTCGATTCATTTTTTATTTTTTTTATTTTTTATTTTTTTTTTTGAGACAGAGTCTCACTCTGTTGCCCAGGCTAGAGTGAGTGCCGTGGCGTCAGCCTAGCTCACAGCAACCTCAAACTCCTGGGCTCAAGCGATCCTCCTGCCTCAGCCTCCCGAGTAGCTGGGACTACAGGCATGCGCCACCATGTCTGGCTAATCTTTTCTATATATGTACTTTAGTTGTCCAGATAATTTCTTTCTATTTTTAGTAGAGACGGGGTCTCACTCTTGCTCAGGCAGGTCTCGAACTCATGACCTTGAGCGATCCACCCGCCTCGGCCTCCCAGAGTGCTAGGATTACAGGCGTGAGCCACCGCGCCTGGCCATCGATTCATTTTTGAAGATGCAGCTCCAATCTCCCCTCCTCTAGAAACCCTTTCCCAGAATCACCCTCTTGGGTTAGCGTTGATCTCTCTTCTCTCTCGTCTTTACGTCCATTGCCTTACAGCACCCTGGATTATATTTGGTTATGTCTCCTGCCTTAGACGGGGAGCCCTTTGGGGGCAGGAGTGTCTGCACCATGGGAGGTCATGCTCAGGACAGGCTCTCGGATACCCTAGTAAGGAGATGCGCTGGCGTACCCAGAAGGCTCGCCCACACAAACCCCCAGAGGGCAGGTGCTGGGGAGAGTCAAGGTGAGGTGTTTGCAGCCACCAAAGGTCCAAGACGCTGCCTCTTGGCCTTGGACCACGTGTGGTGACCCCTGTGGTGGTAAATACTGCAAATATCCTTTATGTAGCCACTATCTCCCACCCCTTCCCTGCACCCCAGTCCTCTCTTTAGCACATAATGGAACTCAGACCAACAGAAACTTTGGTCTTCCTCAACACGTTATGAAGGAAAAAAAATAGAAACTTCGCTTTCTTTCTTTTTCAGTTTTCCAATCCCAGGTTTGATCTAGTAGCAGTTTCACAGGCATACTTTCCTGAAACTAATATTCTCCCAATTCTATGGCCTGGGGAGGTATTAAGAGGGGAGACATTGTGTGCATTTGCGTATTAGTACTTTTCTGTGTTTCGCTTTGTTGTTCACTTTCTCTGCCTGATTACATGTCTGACTTTCATTCTTTTCTTTCTCTCCTTTCTCTCTTTCTTCTTTTTGTTTTCTCCTCTTCCTTTCTTCAATTCAAAACTTTCACCAGGATATGTCTGGGTGCTTGTTTATTCTAAATTTTTCTGCTACCTGTTGAGTTGTCCTTCTGCTCAGAAAAGATTTTTTCTAGTATTTTTTTTGTCCTATTTGTTTAGGCATAATTATTTATATGTTAGTTATATAAATTAATTTCCTCTTTCATCTCTGTCTTCTTATCCTTTTTAATGTGTCCTAGAAGAGCTTCTCATATTCATCTTCCACATCACAGATTTCAGACTGGTGCAGTTTTATTCTCTTCCATTTTTTGCCTGTCTTATAAAGTTCTGTTCACATCTCAGTTCTTCACCATATTTTCCTCTTACCATCAAATGTTGTTTTATATCTTTTTTCACAGAGTCTATTTTTTAAATTATATTGAGCATATATATGAATGATTTCCAAAATTTATAATATTTATGTTTCCCAGACTAAGAAAGCTTAAAATGCATCTTTTTCCTTTGTATTTGAAACACACTTGCCAATTACCAGATTTGCTGCGTTCTATTTCTCTAGCTCCCAAATCAGTTATATTTTTGACTTTAAGAACCCCAAACCCTGAAAAACAGGGGCTTAAAACATAGTGGCATTTATTGCTTAATTAACAAGACCAGCTTGGGTTTGGTGTCTCCAAGGATTCACACTCAACTCATCTTTCCGTTCCCACCTCCTCAGAGGGTTGCTTTTTGTCCCCTGGTTTGTGCAACCAGATCCACAGGTAAGGGACAATGGAAGAAGGCTTAGGACAAGAGTTTATCCTCCCTCCTTTTTTCATGGCAGGGACTTCCAGAAGCACCCTGAAGACTTACTTACCCTATTATCTCTTGATCAGGACCAGTGGGTCACTGGTCAAACTTGGGGCCAAGAAATACTGGCCAGTGAGTATCTGAAACTTTTAGTTACCTAGATAGGAAAGGCAGAAAATCTGAGGGGAGTTGGAACAGTAGCTGCATACTCAGTGTCTGACACACTCTAGCCACCTGGTTGCAGTTAGAAACTCTTCTCAGGTCTTAAACTGGAGGTGCACTGATGTGAGAGGCCTCTAGCCAAATTTCTAATGTCTGGAAGTTATTTTTCTGGTGTGGTTCCATTGGACTTAGACAGGAACTCTTTTTTTTGCTTCTACTTTTTGGTCCTCTGATTATGAATAAGGGATATCATTTCTGGGTTATTTAAAACAGCTTGTGTAGTTCTTTGCTTGTCAAAAACAGTACATGTGAAACTGCAACTTCTGCAACTGCTTCAGTGGCTCTTCTAGGCTTTGTCCCGTCTTACCACTGGTTTTGTATTGCAAAATGCAGCGAGCCACTGTCTTTCCTACCTGGGCCAGAGTTGCTGAAATCCGGGAAACTGGAGCCCCTGCAGTGAGATAGAGAAGTGATAACAGCAGGATGGGGTAGGAAGAATTGGGCTGTAGGGCAAAAACTTTCTAACCTCAAGGAAGCAGCTCTCAGGGTCTGTGGAGCTGTCTTTCCTTTCCCTGCCTGGTGAAAGTGCTGCGTCTGTCAAATGGAGATGCACAGTGGAAGTCTGCGGGAATCAAACATTGTACTGCTCAGTCTTACACATTAGGCTCCCATCTGCATTTAATTTACCCTTAAATCCTAACTCATTGACAAATATTTCAGGTTTTCAATGCTGTTGTGATTTTGCATCCCTGTCCGTGTTTTCACAGAGATTTTTAATAGACGGTTAAGAGAAGATGAATCAGGAAAACAAATCAGCAGCCGTCTGACCTAGAGACCTCTGATGTCTCTAGGAGGGAGAGTCTCAATGTGTGTGAGCCGGTGAGCTGAGGCCATTTGAAAACCGACATCTTAAAAAGGATCCCTATCTCTCAAATGATGATTTAATGTTGAAAAAAATAGTAAAAATATACATATTTGTACTTCAAGACTTCAAATGTATGTAAATGTGATGGATTTTTTTAAAAAAAATTCAATGTGCTGGTGAATGCATAGCAGCTGTCTGTCGTTCTATATTTTCTAATCAATAAATATAAAACTGTGAAGACTATTATGTGAGGATCTGAAGTTGTTTTTATACTTAAAAAGGAGTCCACATACTCAATAGTGGTTGGAGTCACCCATAGTGATTAAATTAAATTCCTTAATTGGAGAGATGAAATGGGAGGAACAGGAATAATATTGTAAAGGCCGTGGATGGAGGTCCTTTTAGGAAGAACACTTTATTTACCAGGATTCAGGCCTGAATGACCACCTGGGCGTTGAGGGGGAAGCTCACAGCGCATAGTAATAAAGGACAGTGGATCATGGGAGAGAAGGAGAGGGAGGGAGAAAAGGCTGAAGTGCTTTATCTAATATAAGGGGAGAATTCTGATGAGAGAGAGAGAGAGAGAGAGAGGGGAGAAAAGGCTAAGAGAGCCCAGAAATAGGAGAAATGGAAGAAAAGGTCAGGACAAATTGTCAAGTTGTGGGGGATGGGAATGGGGAGAGAGGCCAAGGGAGAAACATGGCAAGAGGCCTGCAGATTTTAGAAAAGTTGATTTACAGGAACCTCCTTACGGTGGCTCTGACAAACAGAATTTTAAGAATGGGCCTACTTAATATTCCATTGCATGACAGACCTCTTCAAGTCCTCAGTAGAAATCTACAAAGAGCTTGTATGAATGGGATGTGAGAATGTGAGGGAAAAAGGGCTGTCATCTATGTATGGATGGGAGCAGGGATAAGAGAAAAGACCAGTTGTTGGAAGTGAAGGTCAAGAATCAGGGGAAAGCAGGGAGTTGGTGCAGGAAGTGATCAGGAGAACCCCAGCCTCCTGAGGTGTGCTGTGTGTCTGAGGATGGGCGGAGGGGTAGGGAGCAAGGAGGCAGGCAGATTTAACCACCTGGGGGCTGCAGCTATTGCTATTTTAATATTAAAAGAATGGTGACTCCATAAAGCTGGAGAATTTGGAGACATGCAAGTGGAGTTTCTCTAAAACTCCCTAATTCCATCACCACTACCATCACTTTCAGGAACTTTCTTGATTTCTCTAAACTAATATGGGCTCTTTCCCAAAAATTCCTGTTTTCATGGTGCTTTACTCACAAAGATTTCATGACATGCTCCCTGCTTACGGCTTCAGGTTCCTTTGTCATCCTCTTCCTCGCCTTCAATTCTGTGCTTCCATCATTCCATCATATTGGAAGTTCTCTAAATATGCCATTCTCTCTTCTCCAAGCTTGTACGCCAGCTATTTTCTCTGCTTAGAATGCTCTGTAAAACTACTGCACTCAGTTCTAACTTCTTGACTCAATTTAGCTATCCTGTCTTCCAAGAGTCTTTAAGAACTGGCTGAACTTCACCCCGTGCACTACCATAGTATCATGTATCTCACCACCTCCTCCATCATTTTCCTGATCCCTTGCCTCTCTCTCCAAATTGGCAATTAGCATCTGCACTGTATGGATGCATCTTGTTTATCATTGGTCCCCAGGGCGTAGCATCATATCTGATTCCCAGTAGACGCTCCATATTTGCTGAATGATTATTTTGTAGTTATTTAGATTCTTATCTTTCTGATGAGTTGGTAAAGCCTACAGACTAGGATAACCCTGACACATCCAGCACTGTGCCTCTCATATAGCAGCTGCTCATAAGTATTTGCTGAATTAAAATGCTCTTTAGGCTGGGGACAGTGGCTCATACCTGTAATCCCAGCACTTTGGGAGGCTGAGGCAGAAGGATCGCTTGAGACCATGAGTTTGAGATCAGCCTGGGCAACATAGAAAGACCCCATCTCTACAGAAAATTTAAAAAATTAGTTGGGCATGGTGGCACATGCCTATAGTCCCAGCTACTCAGGAGGCTGAGGCAAGAGAATCCCTTGAGCCCAGGAGTTCAAGTCTGCAGTGAGCTATGATCACACCACTGTACTCTAGCCTGGGCAACAAAGTGAGACCTGGTCTCTAAAACAAAACAAAACGCCCTTTATTTCAGTTCAACAAACACTTCTTCACTCATTTACTCATTTACCAATTAAGCATGTATTATGTGCCAGCAGCTAGCACTGGCTGGCAGACAGAGTCCATCCGGATGATCAGTGCAATTGGCTTGGGTGGGTCCTGTGAGCACCGTGTTGAGATGTTTCCCAGGTTACATCTGAATCTGATGGTACAAGATAGTGGTTCTCGTGCCACATGTATGTGATCCCTGATATATAGGCTGGAAATACAGAGAAAAAGGCCTAATTCCTACCTATTATGAATTACACAAAACTTTCCAAGCCCTGTCAGTCAACTCAGAGCTCTAATAGGTGCAAGAATATATAATTTATCCAGGAACTTATAATCTTATAGAAAAAGACATGTTTCATGTTATGTGAAAAATCAGGGAACTAGCTAAAATAGGATGAATGCAGCCAAGCTCTGAAATGAGTATAACTAGTACCTAAATTCCCAGATCAGACAGATCAGAGAGTGGAAACATCAATGCTGGCTGTTATTTTTTGTCAGGAGAGCAAACCCAGACTGGATTTAGGAAAGGCAGGTTCTGATCCCTGTGCTGCCACCTATTATCTCTGCTACCCAGGGCAAGTTACTTTTCTTCTCTCTAGGAGGAACCTGGGCTTAATGGTAAAGGGACAGCCTGCAATCAGAGTGGCTGATCAGTTACCAGCTAGACTTTGACAAGTCCTTAACCTTTCTGTTCCTCTGTGTACGCACCCATCCGTAAGATAAAGATAATAACCTACTTCGCAGAGTTGTGAGAATTAATGAAATAGAAGAGCATCCGGTGCATGGCAGTAAGTGCTTGGTAAATTTCAGCTGTTCTCTTAGCCTCAGTTTCCTTATCTGTGAACTAAAGATAATATTCCCTCATTGGGTTGCTGTAAACATCAGAAGGGGTAATAGCAATAGAAGCTCTTGGTCAACAATAATCATCCAACAAAGGTTCATTTATTCTGAATCTGTGAGGTAAAAACTTCATAATACAGAGGTGAAAACTTTGAAGCAGGCTCTTTTACTGAAAGCAACAGAAATAAAATAATATCTTGTTTCCAGCATAACAACTGTGCCTTTCATAAATTCGTGAGTTCCTTTGTTTTCAAAATTGGCAGTACCTTACATAATTGGGCTTCCATCATGAAAAATTCTTCCTGTGATTATGCCTTGAGGTTTCTACAGCTTAGTTTCCCCATGGAAATGAAATGTTTTATTAGTGTGGGGATGCTCTCTCACCATACAAATGGATCCTAATTACAACTTTCCCCCCCTATTCTTAAAAAACCTTGCACATCTGAAGCGGAGATGTCATTTCAGGCAGGTTTTTAAGTTAGCTTTGCACATAGCTTCCAACTCCGACTTCCACAAATTGGGGTGACAGGAGTGAGACATTTTGTATAAAATAACAGTGGACGTCACTAATGGCCCCATAGCCCCAGCACTAGAGTCCAGTAACGCTAGGCATCACCGAGCAGACCTGAGTCATGAGCTGTCTGAGAAACAACTACTTCCAGGGTAATCACAATGTAACAGTTTAAAATTAAATTATACTTGATTTACTTAAGAAAAAATATTCCCGTAAGTCAAACAAAGGACTGCATTTTTCTCCCTATTTTGGCAAAACAGTATAAAAATTAATCATTATTCAAAAATAATGAAAGCTTCTAAATTTAGAACGATGTGATAGATTATTTTAGTCTTATTATTACTTCTGTGTAAATTGTATAGAATAACTTGTATATTATTGAGGCACAACCATTTAGCAAATGCATAAATGAGTGAGCTGTAACATGGGGAGAAAAATTATACCAATGAGCAAAAACAAAACAAAATAATACAGAAAAAAGCTAAATGAATTTATGATTTATTATGACAGTAATATATTTGATTCAGTATCAGCTGGGAAGTATTTTGAGAGATTTTTGCGTTCTGTGATTTAACTGAGATTGGGTAACTTTTTAAAGGAGGAAGGGATGAAAAATCGTCCTCATTTGGTATTTGCTCAAATAGCCCCTTGGGAAGAAGCCACTTCCAACTTTTTCCTTTCTCACCACCATCACTTAGAGTCGTTTAAGTGGCTTCCATTGTGTTATTTTATTCAATAACTCACCCTTCTGGGGAAGACTGGTCATGAGAAAAAAATTGAACTAGGGAACTCTGATTCTGTTCAACTTAAAAATCTTATAAAACCAGTTCTTGTTCATACACTCTGAGTAAATAGCTGCTTCAACTCTTAAAAGCAGAAGCTAATTGCACACTAATGGAAGGCCTTTGGGACCTCTCAGAACTTTTTTAACCCCAAGGCTAAATAGTCCTTGAGTTCTTCCTTGAGAAAATGCTACCTAGGAAACTATGATTCAAAAATGAACTGTTCTTGAATGAAAAATAAAATCCCACACACATCCAGCAATTAAAAATTGTGTTTTAGGCCGGGTGTGGTGGCTCACGCCTGTAATCCTAGCACTCTGGGAGGCCAAGGTGGGCGGATTGTTTGAGCTCAGGAGTTCGAGACCAGCCTGAACAAGAGCAAGACCCCATCTCTACCAAAAAAATAGAAAGAAATTATCTGGACAACTAAAAATACACAGAAAAAATTAGCCAGGCATGGTGGCACATGCCTGTAGTACCAGCTACTTGGGAGGCTGAGGCAGAAGGATTGCTTGAGCCCAGGAGTTTGAGGTTGCTGTGAGCTAGGCTGATGCCACGGCACTCACTCTAGCCCAGGCAACAGAGCGAGACTCTGTCTCAAAAAAAAAAAAGAAAAAAAAATTGTGTTTTAAAATTGGCTGATTCATATTTCATACACACATGAAATCTGAGTTTCCTTAGGATACTCTAGTGTAGATTCATTGTATTTTGAGATCTGTTTCTACCAGCTAGTGTAAGATCTAGACCATTAAAAAGTACCCCCTTGAGAACTCACAAGGAATATACCAGGGGTGGTGAATCTGTGGCCTTGGGGCCACATGTGGCTTTCTGGATCCTTGAGTGCAGCCTTTTGACTGAACCCAAATTTTACAGAACAAATCCTTTTAATAAGGCATGTATATACTATATACCTTGTGGGCGCATGTGAGGGTCCTATCAGGTGCTACCAGGCATGTTCCTGGAATGGCAGCTGTCTCATAACTGCTGGCAACCTGGCGATGTTGAAAATATTTAACAACTGGGACAGAGGCACTGACCCATCAGAATGGCTGTAAAAACCAGTTCAGGCACGCTGGTGGACGCCAGCTAATCTCAGCCTACCCAGGTGCGCCCCCCCACTTGGCTGGCTGCTCCGGGGCTGGCTTTGGCGGTGTCTGCCAGGACTTGGCATGGCAGGCTCCCAGCAGTGTGTGTCTGCGGCTGCTGCGGTGCCCAGGAAGAGGTCTGCGGCAAGTGGCAACCTCCCTGTCCTCTCCGGGTGACATGTCCTCAGAGAGGAACAAGGGCACTGCTGCGTGTGACAAACACCACCCGGAGTTTGTGGTGAAACGGCTCCCACCATGTTTGTTCAGAGCCTTCTTGCTTCTCTGGAGATCCCAGAGGAGCCATTTGCCAAGGCACACAGTCACGAAAGCCTCAAATTTAGACTTTCGATGTGATTTCCAAGTGAGGTTAAATGTACGGCCACAGAGATACACTGACTGGACTGAAAGGGGAGATGTTTATCTTTAAATCAGGTCTTGTGACCAGACAGAGCCCATAGTCCTTCATAAATTAGTATGTCTACAAATCCTGACACACCTATCAGAATACACACAACAATTTGTTGTTGTTGCTGTCGACCATTGATTTGTTAAATACATGTGATGTTAAATATATGTGACACCACAAGTGTCACAGGTTTGGATACTTGATTTTTTAACATATGGAAAGTGTTGGCCAGGCACGGAGGCTCACGCTTGTAATCCTAGCACTCTGGGAGGCCGAGGTGGGAGGATTGCTTGAGCTCAGGAGTTCGAGACCAGCCTGAGCAAGAGTGAGACCCCTGTCTCAAAAAAAAAAGAAAGTGTGGAAAAATGGAAATAGCCTAGCATTTCCCAAACCCTGAGATCCTTGGACCCGGGCCTGGGCCTGCCCAAGGTAGTTTGCCTGTTAGAATCTCTCTTCACACAACCAAAGCTGTCATCGGGTCAAGCTGGTTGCCTGACATTCTCTTCCCTGGAGATGAGTTTGTTCCCACAATATTCCTCCATCTCTCTTACAAGCTAACTGCCCTTCAGGCTGCCCAGGGAAGCCTGAGAAAGCTGGGCCTGACTGAATTCCAGGGGCCCAGCATAGGCTCAACCTGGGAGAATGACACACAGGAGAAGCATACTGACAGTGACAACTTACATACCGACCACACCTGCTCAGCCTCCGTCTGTAAAAAGGAGCTCACAGCTTTAAAAATGTTTGAGAACAACTGCCTTAGGGGGTTCCTCTGATTCACAGAAGTATGTGTCTCTTAAATCCCAGACTGGCGTCTTCAGAGGGGATGAAGTACAGTCCTTTGGGCTGGGTCTGAGTCTGGTTCTTCGTGTTCTGGGTCCCAGGGCCTTCTCTGCAGTGCTGAGAACCTGCACTCACATGGGAAATACTGTTCTTGGTTGCTGACCTTTGGGGCAGATGGGAGAGGAAAAGGCAGTGCTGGCAGGGGCAAAGGGAGACATAAGGGAACCCTCTCCCTAGGCAATTGTTCAGATCGTGAAATAAGGAAAGCCAGAGGACTGAGGGTGAAGAAGCAGGCATCGGGCCTCCAGGGTCAGTCCTGCCCCAGTCTCCGTGTGAACTTGGGCCAACCACACATGTTATGACCTCAAGTTCTCCTATGTGAGATGCCCCAGCAGTCTAGTTTCTTACTTCACCTACATCTATTATCAGTTCTAGGCACCAGGATTTCAAATCAAGCTCAACCCTGCCCTATAATGTCTATTAGAACATGTCCATGAACACTGAAAAAATTTACTAAAAATGTACCCACTTTGAGTCCTAGTTTATTGAAAATGAATTAAGTTCATTAGCTTCTAGTCATTGGAACAAAACATTCTTTTCAGTTAAAGAGGGCTTAGCCAAGAAAAACCTGCCAAAAATTTTCATTGTGCACAATAGCATTAAGGGAGTTCAATCGCAGAGCTTAGGGGCTTTGTTTTGTTTTGTTTTTCAGTATCTCACATGATTTAATTACCTTGTCCTGGGTTACATAACTCATTCCTCTTTGTATTTTGATTTTTACATCTAAGAATATAGAAAAGCTTGCTACCTTCAAATGCAGAAAGATTATGATAATTATTGAGCATATTTTAAATACTCTGAATTTCCCGGATGAAAGCAACTACAGAAGTTTAAAGTATAAAGAAGCCAAAAGGGATGTGTGACAAATATTTCATTAAACCTCAACATCTTCATAAAACAGACTAAGATACAATGCCAATATTAATGAATAGAGATCTTAAGTAACTTGTCAAAACTATACAGCATGCATTTATACATATATATGTATAATTGCTTTTGGGTGCCAAGAGATATTTAAGACAAGTTAGGAAAATTTATGAAAATAATAACAAAAGGTTTTCTGTCATCTAAATGCAAACTATATGTAGCACAAATCAAAGTTGTATTCATCCAAGATTTTAGGGAAACATTTAGGCTTCCTCTTCTGCATAATAAAATTTAAAATTAAATTTGAAAGCTAATTTATGATACTTGTTCATTTGCCATTTCTTTACAACAACATAAACTGTTGCACTTTAAGTTGAATTTTGTGCGTGTCTTCAACTTTTACAAACATAAATACACATTAGCTTCCTTCAGGATAATTGTGAACTTGTACAATATAAACTACTAAGAGTACATTGTGCTTTCAAAGCCATATCCAAATCAATGGTCAACTTTTAATGGTTACTGCAAAGGCCCTTCCTGGATAGTCTCTTTTCATCTTCCTTGTGACATGATCACTGACTCTATTTAGTTAAGCCTTTGGTGACATCACCACCTCAGCTTGCTCTGCAGTCTACACTGCAGCTCACTTTCCCAGGAATTGGGAGAAAAGAACTTTGCAACTCTTTCCCTTTATCCCCAAATACAAGTTTACCTTGCCTGCCCTTACGGAACGTGTGAGCTAGTGAGGAAGCAAGCACTTAGGGAAAGGGGCAGCTCTGGGTCAGAGAGGGCAGGCCATGTTGAAAGATGGCCCCAGATACTCATTCTTGATGGGAAATGAGAAAGCAAGAGAAGGCTGGTGCAGGACAGGGAAGGTCAAGGGCTTCTCCCCTTCTGAGGAGGGGATGCTTCATGCCTTGGTGTGAATGGCCGTGGGTTCAGTTCCAAGATCAGTTCCCAGGTTTTGGTTCCAGGGGAAAGGCCAATGCCTTTGGATTAGTGTGTTGGATTTCTCATGAAATCCCAATACATAGCTTGAGGATGTAGTATCTGGTTAGGAGGAGCAGAGCTGAGGATAGTCGTAGGAGAGAGAGGATTATTTGTGTTTGATGTCATTTCGTATTACTTAGTTTCTATTCCTTTGAGAACAAAATAAATGAACAGGAAGAAGCAGCAAAACGTGTGCAACTTGTTTGTGGAAATTGTAAATGTGGAAGTGAAGACAAGTCTTTGATTTAGCAAAGATAACTGAAATGAATTGAAACTTTTCCAGATTTCACCTCCGGAAGGAAAAGGTATTAAATCTCAGTTCGAAAAGCCAGTTTTAAAGAATGCAGAAGCCAGCAAGGCAGGCGTTTCAGGCTCTGAATAACACTCAAATTCATTACAAACGTGCTGGGAATTTTAAAAGGAAGTTGTGTCCATTGATTACATAACTAATAATTTTATGAAGCCTACTCAAAATACTGATTTAAAAAAAAAAGTGGTTACAACGTCTACTTGTTACATATTATCCATTGGTGATAATAAATGGAAATGTATGTGTGCGCGTACGTGTGTTTGTGCATGCCTGTGAGTGTTTACTATCTTGGTCGACCTTTCCAAAATGGAAAAGATGCATACATTGCATTATGTAAACATAATCGACGGGACCCATCCTACCAGTGGTGGGTATGAGACTTAGATTTTCTGAGCATAGAAGGTCCCAACAAGACTTCAGTCTTCGCAACACTACAGCTCCGAGGCACCCCGCGTCCCACCAGACTGTCCCTTCTCCGCACGCATCCAGCGCGCTCCCATGCGCACGCGCGTGCACGCACGCGCGCGCGCGTACACACACGCACACACACACACACAGGCACACACACACACACACACACACACACACACACACACCCCGAGGGAGACACGAGTACAGCGTGCTCCCCTAGCGGGTCACCCGAGCCACGCAGTCTCACTTTACCTCTCGCCCAGGGAGGATGCCGGCCGCCGCTGGCTGGGTAGGTGCCCTTCGCCACCGCCGCTGTCCCCTTCTGGTCCAGCAGATTGGGGCCCTCTGTGTTTTCAACAGGTACCATGGTCACGTAGAAGTAAGTTACAGCCTCTCCCTCGCCAGAAAACCACCCCGACCTCCCCCGCCGACGGGAGCGGTCACTTTCCCCATGACAGCATGCTAAAGCAGAGTGGGGGGAAAAACTTCGCGCAAAGCCAATGTGATTTGTGACCAACTTTGTTTCTATTTCCGAAGGCTTTGCCCTTTTCGGTGACACAGGCGGTTGCTATTCCCAGCAGCCTATCACAGGCAGGGGGAGGGCCGTGTGTCGGAGGATTGTTTTTGCCTTTAGATGCAGCATTGGGAAACAAGGGGTTAAAAGACTTGGGAACAGGAGCTCAGACGGAGCGTTTGGCCGTTAGCTAAGGGTAGCTCTTGTATTTCTCCACCTTTGAAAAGAGGCAGAGAAAAGAAACATGTAGATTTAAATGCAAGCTGAGAGTGGGGATAGAATACTCATAGATGGTATCAGTTACTCTTGCAGAGGAGAGAGGAACAATTTATGCAAAGACATACCGGAAGGGAAAATGTGTCAATTTTTCAGCAGGACTGGTATTCCAAGAGTCATGGCATTTACCAACTTACACGAAGCGAAGTGTAAAATATCTTTATTGTTTCAACTTAATTTTGATCTAAGTAAACACTTTATTTACCTCTCTCTCCAAGGCCTGCGACCAAGCATATACAAACTCAGAATGTGTAGATTCTGTAGACTTTTTATATCCTGAGATTATGGCAAAGTAATCCATTCTGTAAGGCATAATTGTCTTTAAGAGAAGAACTAACCCTGAATCTTCTGTCAGGTTGTATGTTTGCGTGGGTGCGAGGAGGCCGCTCCCAATTAAGAGAGACCAGAATAAATGACCCATTGTGGGGGTGTGGTGGTCATATAATCTGAAACAAAATCAGAGCATCAGAGAGATTTTTTTTCTGATTTTTAAATATATTTATATAAAAAGTCTTACAGTATTATGACATTTTACCTTCAGTTATATATTTAGCAAATCATATTTAATGAAAAATCTTGTAGAGGAAATTGAAATCATCTTAGAAAATCACTCAGTAAAAATGAACATTTATGGAGCACTTACTATGTGTCAGGGAATTGTGCTACGAGCATTAACTCAAATGATTCTTGTGAAAAAACTTGTGAGGCAGATACCAATTTTCCAGAAGAAGATATGGAGGCCAGGTAACTTGCCTAAAATTTCCCGGCTGGTCAGTGGTGGCGCTGAATTATGAAGCCGGGAGATCTAATGCCAGAGTTCTGCTATCTCCTCATTTCCCAGCCTGTCCTTTGATTTTTTCAGCTTCTTCCACTTTCAGCCCTTCCTGACCTTAAGAATATGCCATGAAACACGACTTTTAGCTCTAGACAATGAAGCGAATTTGTGCTTGTACAGGCAGAAGCTGAACTTTACTTACTTTCAGCATTTTGACGGGATCACAACAAAGCTTTAAATGAACTTATCATTTGTATATTTCCTTTGCTCATCATTAGATATTTCTATATTTTTCTTACCCTTCAGGGAATTGGGTAGCCAATGAAAACATAGCTATAATAATTCAACTAGTATTTATTATGCACCTGTTGTATGTCTGCTGATAGTGCTGTAAAATGGAATTCCTCCAAGCGTAGCTCAGCCCCCTTCTGAATAAGAGGGTGAGAAGTTCAGAATCCCACAGATCAGCTTGTCCCCACTAAAGAATGTGTAATGCAATGATGATTTAGGCAACTGAGTATATTTGTTCCCAGGGTGCGTTATGATTGTAGGAGCGGTAGTTTTCATCTGGGAAACACACATATTCCTCATCAATTCTCCATATTCTCTTGGCTTCTAGCTTCTTTCTGCTCAGAACCAACGCCTTAGTGGGGAAATGTTCCTGCAATGGGTCAGTTGTATAATTGCTTTGTTTTGTGATCCCAGGATCTGTCTCTAGCAGCTTCTTGGCACCAGGGGAGTGTTACAGTGTTTGCGGTAGCATTTGACTAGGCAGAAGATAAACCCAACTCCAGAATACTGTACTATGCTTACAAGCAATTCGACAATTCTCACTCTGCCTTCTGTAACCAGACTGTACAGGAGCTCCATAGGCAACATAAGCCAACCAGAAGTCAAAAACAATAAGCAAACAATGCAACTGACCACATCGCCCCCTGCTGCACCTAATTCTGTCCTTTGTTCCATTGTTGACCTGACATGGGCCATTGGCTATCTCAAGCTCAGTCTGTGTTCATTGCATTTTCTTAGCCCAGAGAAAAGTTTAGGGGAAAAATTCTTTTCACCCAGCTAGAGGGGGATATTCTCTCTGCCCCAGTTTCCATTAAGAACGCTGTGCTTCTGCTTCCCAGTGTTTTGCACACTTAGAATGCATCGACTATCATTATGTGCAGTGATTTGATTAAATCTGCCTTTTCTGATAGATTATAAGCTCCACAAGAATGTGGACCATGTTCATTTGGTTTATTATGGAATTTCAAGTAAATACTCAGTAAATATTTTCTGGATAACAGACTGATCCCTATAAATCCAATGAACTTTAGCATTACTAGAACATACGCTCCAAGAGGACATGCACCTGTGTCTGTCTTGTACATTTGTCCATCTCTGTATCGTCAGCTCTTAGCACAATACCAGCAGCAGACAATAAATATTTGTTAAACAAGGGCACACACATCGACCTTCTACTGAGCTAAATAATTCTTTCATTTTTCAATAGCAAAACCCATGTGATGATCGCCTATAATATTTTGTCCTTCCTCTCTGCTTTCTGCCAATCCCTTTAGAGGAAATATCACCACAGGCTCTCCTTCCTCCATGGAGTTTGAGCCACTACCACTATTAATAGCTGTTCCTCCACTCAAGGAATGTATAATCGGCAGACAACACATAGTTCATTTTTCATAACCCAAATAATTTTGCTACGTACCATTTTAGACCACTGCTCATAGGCAACGCTACCAAATCCAAACACCCATCGTGCCTTATAAGCTGACAAAGAAGGGAAGAAGGTATGAAAGGGAAGACAAATAGCATCACAAGGCATGTGAACATCTACCGTATAACAAGCTTATTTTCATGGCAAACTTTTTTAAACTTCACAACGTTGTGGAATAAATACTATTACGTAACTCCATTTTGCAGAAATTGAAACTGAGAAGTTTATGAAACATATCCAAGATGAAAAAACATTTGCCAATATTATGAAAATTTTGAATCATACAGGAAAACCTGGATTCTGTAATCAACATTTTACGATGCTTGTTTGTTCATCTATCTATATACCAGTCCCTCTATCCATCCATTGATTCATGTTAGTTTTTATGCATTTCAAAGTAAGTTGAAATACTCCAGCATACATATCATTAACTAGAGTTCAATACATGTTTAGGGTTCTTTTTTTTACTTTGAGGCAAATTTTACATACAATGCAGTGCACAAATCCTATAGGTACCATTAGATGTGTTCAGAAAAACACATAAGCCTGTCCAGCCCAAACCCCTATCAAGTTATAGAACGTGACCATCATCCCAAAAAGTTCCTTCATTTCTGTTCTGAGTAAATTCCCATCCCAACCTCTAGAAGCAACCAATGTTCTGATACTTCCCCACATAGAGTACCTTTGCTTGTTCTAAATCTTTATAGAATGGAACCAGAGTATGCACTCTTGTGTAAGGCTTCTTTCACAGAGCATAATTTTGAGATTCATCTATCTTTTAGTGTGTATTAGCAGTTCAATCTGTTTATTGCTAAATAGTGTTCCATGAATATACCACAGTTTATGTATCCATTTTCCTGTTGATGGACATCCGGGCTGTTTCCTACTTTGGGCTGTTATAAATAAAACTGTTATGAGCATTCTCGTACATGCCTTTCTGTGGAACACAACATTTCAAAGCACAGCAGTCCAAGTCTATTTGATTCCAAAACCCACATGCTTTCCACTACACCCCATTGCTTCTCTGCAGTGTAGCCTGCTGCACTATGTCAATGTGGAATGCACCCCCAGAGCTTTCATCCTACAGTGGGTCATTACAGTGTAAACACAAATGGGGATATATAATCTAGACAAACAAAAAAAAATTCCAGATACAAATTCAGTTCTTTATTAGCCATATTCCAATAAAATATTCGTCCTGGTATGATTGTTTGGAAGAATTATTTATTATTTCACCTGTTTCTACCATATAAACAACTCCTCTTTCCAAAAGAAAAAAAATGTAACTTTTTCCCTTATGTATAGAAAATTATCAATCATAACATGTTTATTATTAAAGTTCCTCAAATTACAAAATAAGTATGGTTAAATTCATTATGATATATTCACTTGATATATAACAAATCATTTTTAAAAAGACAATATGGCAATGCAAAAAAAAATGTTATTTCTGTTATTTTAAGTGGGAAAATCAAAGTAGAAAGTTGCACACTCACTGCCATCGCAATACTTTTTAAAAATATATGTGCACCTTGGCTGAGACTAGAAAGGAACTTGGAAAAATTAAAAATAACTGATATGTCAGGGTGGTAAATCATGTGTAAAAAGTACTTTCTGAAAAACTGTTTGCTTAATGATGTTATAATATTATATATATAGTAAATATAAATCTGAAGAAAATTTCTTCCAATTTAGGGCTGCCATAGACTGTCGTGCAATTTGTACATTGCACACTCTAAGTGGGCCCCTCTCATCTGCAGACAGCAGAGGTTTGCTTATTCATAAGCAAATTTTCAAGAATATGACAATAAAAACATCTTGAAGGGGCAGTTTTTTCTAATTTGCACAAAGTTGTGTTTGGGCACCTAATTATAATCTCTTCAAATTATAATCTCCCTTTAAATCACGGCAGTGTCTTATCTATTAGTTTGGGCTACATCTGCTTTTTTACTGCTTAGCTACATAGAATGAGCACCCTTTGCCTTTGATTAGCTATTTTTCCAAATACATTATTTTTAACTTTTAAAATCTCTCTCAGTACTATTCCCATGTTCCTGGGATGGAGGATATCCACAACAAGCTGTTGAATGATTAACCTTTCTCTTAAGATTAACCTTCCTTTTATATCATGAATTCAGAAAAAGTAACTTAATCATACAGGCAGCAGTTATTGGCTTGCCGGCTCTGGTCCATTTTTGTTACATGACTCTTCTCATTTGCTAGTTAATGAGGAGGACACTGCATAGAAAATGACTGTTATCCAAACTTAAGTGATCTGAATAACTTGAGGAAATTTAGGAGCAGAAAGCTTACTGAAATGTGAAAATCATGCTCAGCTTCTTAAGATGAACTTGTTAAATTTCAGCACTGGTGGATATCTTTGAGCACGTCGTGGACTTTTCCTTCTAAACTGCCCAGCATCTGAAGGTACTTCCTGTTTGGGGAATTCCTCCCTCTGTATGGAAGAAACTGTCTCCCAAGTAGAAGCTGGAGAGGGCTGATGCTCTTTTCTCATTCCCTTCACACTTAGGGCCCAGCTCTGCCAAGCAGATTTTGCGTCAGAAGCTGGTGGCACAAAGTAGCGGGGTCTGCAGGCCCCATTCTAGCGAGGGTGGTGGCAGTGGCTCTGGCCAAAATATTCAGTGTCAGGGTTACTGGATATACACTGTGGGTATGTGCTTACGGGTGGCTGGACCAGCTCAGAGCATGACTTTGGGAGTTTATTCTTGACTATGGAGTCTCTAAGCTGGAGTTGGTTTCTGTTGCTTTAAAACAAAAACCACGAAATGATGCTGAACTCAACTAGCAAAGTCCCTTTTTAATTGTGCAGAGGCAGATTAATCAGGAAGCTAATGAAGTTCAAGCTTCAAAGTCCCTCGCTCACATTGGCCCTTCCAAGGCCCTGAGAGGCACCTCTCAATGCATTCATGTGGTTATATGGTTTTGCAAAATTTGCAAAAGTAAAATATTTAACTGCAGTTAAGTCCACTAACTCTTTGCACCTTGCTGGAGACATCTCCTTTGTCACATTTCATTTGCATCATGTGACATAGGGGTGGCCATGGACTATTTGGAATCTGACTTAAGGTCAGTTAAGTTGGAAAAATATTTGGTTTTGGTTTCTGACAGATGGCTCACGGGCGCTTTCGTGTCTAGTTAAGCTCTTACTAGCTCTCCTGGTAGAGGAAAGATTTCCTTCCAGGACTTCTCCTGCTCTCCACGGCGCCATCTCTTGGCACATGTCCCACATTGTCACTCATGTGCCACAAAGATGAAAAGGAACAGAGTTACAAGTTGTCTCTCAAGGTGAACCTGTCCTGTGGCTCCCAGGGCCATGGTGGAGGGCCACTTTCTCTATAAAAGTAACATCACAAAAAACGTGTGTTATGAAAAGGAGATCAAAAGGTATACAACCAAAAAAATGGGGGGGGAAGTATTACATAGGTATATCAGGCAATTCCTGGTTTAGGCAATGTTTGTAACGCTTGGCAGCTTTTTTTTTTTTTTTTTTTTTTTAAACAGAGTCTCGCTTTGTTGCCCGGGCTAGAGTGAGTGCCGTGGCGTCAGCCTAGCTCACAGCAACCTCAAACTCCTGGGCTCAAGCAATCCTCTTGCCTCAGCCTCCTGAGTAGCTGGGACTACAGGCATGCCCCACCATGCCCGGCTAATTTTTTCTATATATATTTTAGTTGGCCAGATAATTTCTTTCTATTTTTAGTAGAGACAGGGTCTCGCTCTTGCTCAGGCTGGTCTCGAACTCCTGACCTTGAGCGATCCACCCGCCTCGGCCTCCCAGAGTGCTAGGATTACAGGCGTGAGCCACCGCGCCCGGCCACTTGGCAGCTTTTGAACATTGGTAATTTAAATAAATATTCACTCTCATACTTCATTTTGCATTTTTTTAAAAATATGAGCTTCCAAATTTTATAAACTTCAGCTCCCATAAAACTTGGATCTGCCCCTATGAATATGTTGGAAAAATATAGTTCTTTCAAGATGACTGTATTTACCAAAACCTCTCACATCCATTCCCTTCTCCCCATCCCCACTGCCACTCTCTAAATCCAGGTGACCTCACCACCTCCCAAGTGGATAGCTGCAACTGCCTCGAACAGGTCTCGCTGCCTGCAATCTTGCTCCCCAATGCCTATTTGCCATACTGCTGCCAAGATTTTTTTCTGAAAAATAGATCCTTATATGGCTTCCAGTTGTTTTAAACCTTTCACCAGCTTCCAATTGTTCTTTGGATTGGTCTGAATTCCTTAATGAGGCTTAAAATGGCCTGCATGATCTGACACTGGCTGACCCCTCCAGACCCATCCCTTGCCACTGCCTGACTTGAACTCTGCAATCTAGTCCCATGATGGACTCATGGTGGACAAGCCAGTCATTGCTTCCTTGACCTGATGCCCTTTTAGACACTCTTGTCTCACTCCTCATTGTCTCCCATCCTCCACCTCCCAGCACAACTAAATACACCAGGGGTAGGTGTCTCGTGCTCTGGCAGCCACCAGGATAGACCAGGATCCTCTCTTTCTGATCTTTCTCT